>JANAVB010008798.1:13944317-14349317 GCA_029216955.1 Iris pallida
CAATTTGCAGTTGTTGTTGCCATTGTTCTTGATTTCCATATGTTCGATTAAAGTAAACATGACCCTTGTCCTGGTTAAGTTGAAGACTCGACATCCAAACTCTTATAACACCTTGGGAGATTCTGGATAGTACCCCTTAGTTGTTGGTTTCATGAATACCAACAAGTCGTTTGCATATATATGATAAGATATTGTGGGCTGGATATGTTTAAATAGAGGCACTATCCTTCGAGTATGATGATGATTTTATGTTTTGGATTGACCTTAAGAATTAATTGACGATGACTTTATATTTGGCTGAAAATTTGGATATGTTTGATATAAGTATTTTGAGTAGATTAGTCTTGGCAGGATAATAGATCTTTTTTAGTTTTGTTTCATTGGTTCAGATTGGATGGTTTAGGTTTATTGAAAAAAAATGCTCACTTGTATGAAGACCTATCAATTGGGCCGGGCCGGCCCAGTCCGCCATGAGCCCGACCCGAAAAATTGGCCCATGCGCCAGCCCGGCCCAAAAAATCGTGGGCCCGGACCGGGCCGGCCCGAAGCCCAAGCCCGACCCAGCCCACCCAAATAGATAAGCATATAGTAGTTTCTATATATAAAATAAATTGTAATTAATATTTAGAAAACTGCTGTGTTACTAAATTTTGATTATTCGATCATGTAAAGTAGCGCCCAAGACAGAAAAAGTCTTGGAGAGTAACACAATAGTAAGAAGTCTTGGAGAGTAACATAGTAGCATTGTATATGCAGTAGCAAGAAGTCAAAATGCTATTGTGTTTTTGTATATGCAGCAAGAAGAGTAAACACTCAGACAAAGACTTCTTGGCGCTCTGGCAGATGTTCCCATCTCACTGATGTGATACAAATATATTTTTACAGTAGGCTCTAGAGCAGTCAAGTGGGCCGGACCTGACCCGGCACGGCCCGAAGCCCCATCCGGCCCGACCCGAAGCCTGTCGTGCCGTGGGTCACGGGTCGGACTGGGCTGAAATTTTTTATCCATAGCCCAGCCCACCCAAATTTCGTGTCGGACTGCCCGGCCCACTTGACAGCTCTACTTGTATGATTATACCAATTAAAGAGATCGAGTATCACATCAAATCATATAATTGAGGAATCGTTCATTATCTGCATGATCGAAATATAAAGAAAATTCATCAAATGGTGATTGTTGTTGGTATTTCTTTGCTTCATCTTCACGCCATAATAAAAGGAACTATTTTTGTTTTCTATGCAATATTTGATCATGCCTTAATAAAAGATAAGGTAAAGTCGTCAATTTTATCATTGTTAGTTGAAATATTGGATGGTAGACTATTGTGTACTTATGCACGAGGATGAGATATTTGGCCCTCGAATGAGTGTTTTTGTATGGTTGTACGTAGGGCTTTTATATCTGGTGATATATATTGCATCATATGATATAGGAAGTGTTTCGAAGACAAAAGTGTCCCTCTCATAGAGTTCAATGAATCATAATGTTTATATGTTGTATCGCAAAATGTCTCATATATCATAGGATACAAAGCAATAAGCATAAGATACTAAAACGCCATCTTGCCTACGATCAAAAGTTTAGTGTGGAGACGGCCACCAAGAACTTCTAAAGATGCTACGCATAAGATTACGATGTGAGACTATTGTGATGAGAATGTAAACAAAAACACAATTCTAGGGCAAGAGTTTATGAATATTTCAAATGAAGCAAACATACAAGACAAAATATATCCTGAATCTAGATATAAACATGAAAACTAACTTACAAAATAAATTAAAAAAAGCCTCTATTGCAATTTTTGGGGTCGACTCCATGAACAGGTTTCCTCCAGGTTTGTTTTGCAACTCCCTGTGGCAGACCACCTTCAGCTGCAATCCATGGTCGTCATTCTAAACCAATTGATCTAGCGGTCTCTATTCCACTTTAGTCCAAACAAATTCAAACATTTCTCCTGCATATTGTCCTCAAGAAGCTACCTCTAACCTCCCCACTCATTTCAGCTAATATATACATTTTATTGCCCTATTCTCAATTGCCCAGCATCAAAACTATAAACATAACTAGCTACAAAATATAACTAGTTCCCAGTCTTATAAAATTTTCCATTCAATTAATATACTCCACAAGCATCCACAATCACTTTTGATTCTAAAAACGTCCTCAACATAGACCCCTCATCAATTCATGACGACAATATTGTTTCAATAACGACAATATTGTTTCAATAACATAAACAGCAATATTGGTATGTCCTATCAAACTTACACTTCATAAGATTCCAAACTCTATTTATGGAAAGTTTATACCACTCTTCTACTTTAGGCATCTCCAATGGTTCTCTCCCTATTTTGCGATTTCTATCATATGTATCCACTCATTTTAAGAAGACTTCTATATCTCCGTTGTATTTAAAATATACGTCCTGGTTGGTCTCTATATTTATTCGTTTCCTACGTGTCATTTTAAAAAGACTTCTATATGTCGACTATATTTATTTGTATAGAAATCCAACTATAAAAAATATTGTGGGACCTATTTTCATATGCCATATAGACATAAAAAAAATTATCAATGGTTCGTTTTACATGTAGACCCCTCATAAAGCTCCTTTATTTTTACAAAAATCCTAGAGGAACCCATGATTCTTAATTTTTAAAACTCGGCCATTAACAACCATTGGATACATACATCTGATCTCTTGATTTTTTTTTCATGAACTAAAGAGTCTCTTGATTTTTTTCCATGAACTAAAGAGTGTGTGTGTGTGTGTATATATATATATATATATATATATATATATATATATATAATGTTACTGAAATTCATGTGTCACATCCACATTGCAAGTTATTATTTTGAGTTCTTATTTGAATTTATGTAGTCGAACTATTATTTTTAATATTTCTTACCTAGAATAGATCCTTAGTGAAATTCATGTGTCACATCCATATTGCAAGTTATTATTTTGAGTTCTTATTTGAATTTATGTAGTCGAACTGTTATTTTTAATATTTGCTACCTAGAATAGATCCTTACATAGACACCTCCATTGAAGATTTTTTTTTTGTTTTTCTATAGAGAGGCTTTGTTACATAGTTTTTAAACGAAGAGGCTCTCATTGGAGAAGGCCTTTAGTTAACATCCCTATTGTCATCAATTTAAAATCATATCATTACAGCAAACAAATTACACCATGATACTATGAGCTTATTTATCCCTGTTAGAGATATTTTTCATTATTTAGTATAATGGGCTTTAGTCCCACATCGGGTAGAGTAAGAGGAGAGAGCCCCACATCGGGTAGAGTAAGAGGAGAGGATGTTAGCCTCTCCTATATATATGTAGTTCCATTGCTTCAACAAAAATCATCCCATTATTATTATTCTCTACTTGGTATCAGAGCAATAATAATTATAAAAACAAAATCATCTTCCTTCCCTCCAAAAAAACAAATTCTAGCCTAGCCGCCACCTCCACTCTCTCGTGTCCATCGTTGTTGTCAGCCACTTCGGTGTGACAGCTTCGATAAAACACCCCAGCCCACCTAGCGCCGCCGCCCGCCTCCTGGCTGGCCTTCCCCCTGCTGTTCGCCGACCCAGACCCCTCCCCCCCCCCCCCCCCCCCCACACCCAACACCCGGCCACCCGCTCATGTCATGTCAAACCCTAATTCTAGTTTTCTCACAGCCAACACTAACCCCTTTCAAACCCTAATCTAGATCCAAATAAATGTTGAAATTCTTAGAGGAAAAACTATGGCTTGTGTTCAGACATGTTTTTTCAGGAACCTCTAATTTTTCAAAAAAAAAAAAAATGAACCTCAGAGTGTAAACAACAAGTTTGTTTACAGGAACCTCTGCCTTACAAAAGTGACTTGAGAACCACAAACCAAATAGGGCAAACAACGGATTTGTTTGCAGGAACCTCTAGTTATCCAAGTTATTCTTGGAACGACAACAAAGTGCAGACACGATACTTGTCTTGCATGAGTCTGTCTTTCCTTGACCTCCACATAAGGATCTGGTGTTGAGAGATCTTTTTATTGCATCCGCAAGTATGGTGGGGACCGACTCTTCTGGCGAGGTTCATAGTTCTAGTGGTGAAGTTAGCGGAGGTGATTCTCCCTTTACTATTATTCATAATGATGAATTGGGAAAATCAATTACCGTGGTAAAACTAAATGGTGTAAACTACCTTGCCTGGTCCAAGTCTATCAAGGTGGTGTTGAGAACAAAGAAGAAGTTAAGTTTTTTGATGGATGAACCCCACATGAAACGTCCGATGATTATGAAGATTGGATAAGTGCAGATGCATATGTTATGTCATGGTTGTGGCATAGTATGGAGACAAACATTGCTGCTAATGTCCAGTGGTGTGAATCATCCAAACAAATTTGGGCATCTCTTGAAGAATCATATTCACAGAAGCAAAATGTTGCCAGTATCTATGAGTTATATGAATTATTGTTTCAAACAAAACAAAATGGGAAGCCCGTGCATGAATATTTATTCTCAAAGAAGGCTTTATGGGAGGAACTGCTACAGTATCATCATGTTACTACTGATTTGAAGGAGGCTCAGCGACAGAAGGAGTTTCATGTTCCCTGAAGAATAGCTAATCAAACACGACACGTATGATTGAGCCGTAACAAGTAAATCCCTCAGCCTGATCACATATAGAACGTATTACTTCAATCTCACTTAGTGTAGCTATGATTTCTGCATTCATATTGCTATGTCACATGCCATGATTTCCTGTCTACTTTATGTCTTTACCATGTTACAGTTTTCTTTCAGTATTATATCTTCTATTTTCTGTTATATGATTTCTATCATGTTATGAGTAGTGGTTCATGTATTTTACTTGCTCCAATCCTAACTGGAAAATCACATTTTTAGGCGATGACTTAGAGGACTGGTGTTCCACTCACTACGACACACTTGAGACAGATCATGATATGCAGAGGACGATATAGCAGATGTGCCACTGGAGGAAGTTTAACTAGCTTAGTCTTTACTATCTATTGTTTAGATTCATATTCAGAATATTTGATGACTTGTACTCTATTCTGGGGATTACTGTATTTGACTTCTGTATTGAACTCTGTTGACTTTTTATTTCTATTTCATATCTACCTGTTAGCACTTATGATTGAGTTAGAATCTAGTTATTATGATTTACATTATTGATGTTACTTGAGGATTAGACAGCTTACTACCGTCGACTCTACGGCATAGGCTGGACGTTTTTTCACGTACTCGCGTCCGAACTTCCGGGTGCGGGCCGTGACACCCCTTTAAGGGGGCACCGGGACGGTAACAATATAAATAATGGTCCTGGTGCTCCTACGGGACAGACACTAGGTCGATTACAGTACTACACTTCACATAGTAAATGATATACTAGAGTACCTGGTAGATGACCAATAAGAATGCACAAAATAGATTATTTCATTTCTAATGATCTATGTGTTCTAAGTTAGTTAATTTACCCTATCATTTTTCATGGAACCCGTATCGTGAACACGCGACCATCTGTCCTAGATGTCACTCCGGAATATAGTTACGATGGGTGTGAATCAAAAAATGCACCTAAGGGACTCCAACCTAGATTCATACCAAGCGTAGATGCAACAAACCACAATAATCTCTATTCCTAATCCACGCTACGAACACTGACCTGCTACATGGATATCTGCACAAGAAATAGTATATAAAGACTATAATCAGCATAGGTACATCAATGCAATAACATGATCGGTATCTCAATAGGTATACTAATAATGAATAACACAGATATAATGTAGCCAAGTAAGAAATTGGCAATGTTATAGATTTCGCTAGGCGGAGTCGGTGCGTTGAGGGCCCGACTAGCGCCGAGTTGATTTATTTATTTTTTTTGGCTCATGAGTTTCTATATAAATAACATGTATGTTACACTTATAGACACAAAAGCTATTGAGCATTTATGGCTAGTGTAGCAATGGTTAAGACTTGGTACATGAGTTATTATGGGTTCGAATCCCATGTTTCTGTTTTGCTTCAAATTTTTTTTTTCTACTTTAAAAAAAATAAAAAAATAAACACATATAAGGGGGAGGAGAGGAGAGAGAGTCAGCAGACTTCTCTCCCCCCTCTCCTCTCCTCCTCCCCTCTCTCCTCCCCTCCGCTCCCCTCTCCCCCCTCTCCTCCTCCCCTCCGCTCCCCTCTTCCCTATGACGACGACGACAGCAGCAACAGCAGCAGCAGCAGCAGCAGCAGCAGCAGTCGGCGGCGGCGACGATGGCGGCGGCAGGTAAGTATTTAATTTTGTCGAATATTTTTTTTTGATTTTTTTTCTTGAAAATTTCAAAAAAAATTAACCCTAACCCTAACCCTAGGCCCGACTAGGTCCGACTGGGGCCGCCTAGGCCCGCCCACCGCCTAGGGCCTTTTCGGTGCGGCCGGCGGCCGCCTAGGCCGATTTTTAGAACACTGAAAATTGGGATAACTAGTTAATCAATCAGTCATAATTCAACCCCTTCAATAATTTCTCGATCCACTACATATCATGTATATCAAAGTCAACACAGGTTTCTAGGCCTACAAGATCACACAATTCGTCTGTTAATCCATGGGTTCTAGTAAGCAATAAATTCTTAACACTCTAGCAGGGTGATGGAGGTTCCACTGCTCGGTCAACGAACAAGGGTCGAACGTGCAGCACCCTTCGTGGGGGTTTGGGGGTGAAACCCATGTATGCTAATCAAACTTTTGGATACCGAGGGATAAGGGACAGCGGTTCAACACTAGGGAATGTTTCGAGGAAAACTAAGTGCCCTCACGTCCAAATAACACACAAACCAAAAGCAATCCTGAAAAATTAACAAGTCAGCAGTATATCCGCAGTATACCGTCGGTATACTATTCTATCTTACATAACAATTACTAACTTGCTGAAAAACTAAGTTATTTCCACATACTATCAGCGGTATTGGTGTGTACCGACAGTATATTGGCATTATGATGACGGTGTACCGACGATACGCTTGTGGTATATCTCCTACACTAATACAGTATAGACAACAGGCTCAAAAATGATTTGTAAGTGTCAAAAACTTGTCAAAATCTCACCAAATTGTTTTATATCAACTAAGGAAGGTAGGGAAAGGTTCCCACGGCAAGATAGGACCTATGTTGAGGTCAAAACACCAATACCATCTCCAAATCATGATTTTATTTCCTAGGTCTATGATTTATCCTAAATGAGTATCCCAAACTGCAAATCACAACCAAATCCAACTCAAATCAGTGATACATACTACAATCCATAGAAAAACATTAGAAACAAGTATATAACTAAGCAACAACAGTAAATGAAAGAAAAACTTCATAAATACTCAATTATCCAACAAGTGCATAGTATACTTGCATTGAAGTCCAAGATGTACTTGCTTTGAGGCTTGGGTTGTGGTCTTCGGATCCACCTATAGGAGGACAAGAAGATTGGCTAGGAGCTCCTAGGGTTGGTTCAAAAAAGAAGAGAGTGAAGCGAGTAGAGTGGCTACTATGAAGAAGTGAAAGAAAAAAAGGAAATAGATATTATATATGAGAGAGAGAAAAAGGGAATGAGTTGGAGCCATTTGATAGTTGTCAACTCATGAATTCAAACCCTCTAGACCATTCCCACCTTGCTTAAGCACAACTTCCCAATGAACAATTAGATGGCAAAGTCAGCAAGTATTGTTGTAACAGTAGCAGATGAGCGGTATATTGACGATGTACCGGCGATATATCGTTGGTATACTGTTTGCTCAGGATAATTTTCAATTTTGAGAATTTTTTGGTACGACATTTATGTGCGGGACATAATATGGGTCTATGACATTCATAATGGTCTGTCTAAGGGTCTAGAGTTGTCTTCCATATAATTATCTTGTCAAAAATAAAAAGTCCAAATCAGGTTACATAAGTCAAATTTAGACATGTTGATGTACGAGCGATTTTCCATGCGGCTTTCGAACAAATATCAAAAAATTAATATCAAAATACATGAGTCCAGTAACAGGTATAGGTACTAGCATTACAAGTACATAATACCATATCGATACTGATACAGAGAAATACAGAGATACGAAATAAAATATCCGTATAAATACCGAAAAATTAGAATGGAAAGTGACAACACTACTACCCTCAAAAAAATTATATCATTAAAATTTCATCTAAAAGAACAAGAATAATTTGGACAAACTCAATGCAATCAATATACAGAGAAGATAAAGCAAGCATCCATATGTATATTTCAAATATGAAAATATTTAGATATAAAGGCATAAGAAAGGAAAATACCTCCATAGTCGAATACATGTGGGTATTTAGCCCTGATATCATTCTCGCGCTCCCACGTCAACTTTTCCAACGAGTGATGGCCCTAAGCAACGCGGACAAGCACGCCAGTCTAGTTCTTGAGGACCTTCTCTTTTCGGTCCAAAATGAATACGGTTTGCTCCTCGTATGAACAGTCGGTACCAACAACTAGCTATAAATGATCCAGAATGTGGCTTGGATCCGGAACATAGCTACGCAATTAAGATACATGAAATACATCGTGTACCTCACGAAGAAAAGGCAAAAGAGCGAGACGATAAGGAACATCTCCCACTCGGTCGAAAATGTCGAACGGACCAATATACCGCGTACTAAGTTTCCCCTGACTCTGAATCTGATTTACTTGGCCCTTCTTCTTTTAATCAGCCAGCTCAACCACAGGCAGAGACGCTTCAAGAAGTGTAGGAAACTACAGCCCAGTTGCTAACATAGTTACTTTCTGCTATAATATAATATGTGCAAATTGTTTCAAAATATATTTTATTGATGAGACCTCTTGGATTACTTCTGAAAAGTAACTCCTTTCATGTAGGTATTGACTTAACACATGCCTAATCTTCTTTCTTTAGTGTGTTAAAGTCGTGGAGTGAGGCGATCGCCGGGAAGGTGATAACTCTTGTTTGCTTGTGCTTATCCCATACCCCACTCCACTCACCTGCTTTGATCTCGCTACCTATGCTCCATTGCGAAGTGCCTGAGATTAAGTTTGAGATCATCATAAAGATTTTAGGTATAATTCGATGAAGGACATGAGAAATGCTCCATTGCGAAGTGCCTGAGATTAAGTTTCATGAGATCATAAAGATTTTAGATAATGCCATTGGAGATATAAATCGACGAAGGACATGAGAAATGACACATGAGAAAGGACAGGCTCATCCAAAACATTCACTTAGAAGAGGAGGTTGAAGGAAAAAGAGCAGAGCAGGGGTTGGCAAACATCAAAAATCGATTAATCCTCTCTAGAATTTCTATGTTTACCATATTCCATGCCTATGCTACATAAGGATTGCCCTGCCCCTGGTTTTATGGGAGTCCTATTCAAATTATAGAGTTGTCCCAGTTTTGAAAGATTTGTTTAAAATCACTTAAAAGTTGGCTTAAATCCCTTTTAAGTTCTGCTAACCAGATAGTTTTCTCATCCCTAAGATAAATTCTATCTGGTGATATATATTGCATCAATATAATATAGGAAGTGTTTCGAAGATAAAGTGTCCCTCTCCTAGAGTTCAATGAATCATAATGTTTATACGTTGTATCGTACTGTTACTGTATCGCAAGATGTCTCGTGTATCGATAATGACAACAAAGCAATAAGTATAAGATATTAAAAAGCCATCTTGCCTACTATCAGAAATTTGGTGTGGAGACGGCCACCAAGAACTTCTAAAGATGCTAGGCATAAGATTATGATTTGAGACTATTTTGACGAGAATCTAAACATAAAAACCCATTCTAGGGCAAGAGTTTATGAATATTTCAAATCAAGGAAACCTACAAGACAAAATATATCCTGAATCTAGATATAAACATGAAAACTGACTTACAAAATAAATTAAAAAAATAACCTCTATTGCAATTTTTGGGGTTGACTCCATGAATAGGTTTCCTCCAGGTTTGTTTTGCAATTCCCTGTGGTAGCACCTTCAGCTGCAATCCATGGTCGTCTTTCTTAACCAATTGATCTAGTGGTCTCTATTGCACTTAGTCCAAACAAATTCAAATATTTCTCCTGCACCTTATCCTCGAGAAGCTACCTCTAACCTCCCACTTATTCCATCTCAAGGTTTTCATTTCAGCAATATATACATTTTCTTGCCCTGTTCTCAACTGCCCAGCATCAAATCTATAAAATATAACTAGTTCTCAGTCTTATAAAATTTTCCATTCAATTTCATATACTCCATGAGCATCCACAATCACTTTTGATTCTTAAAACGTCCTCAACATGACATCTCATCAATTCATGACGACAATATTGTTTCAATAATTTAAACAGCAATATTGGTTTGTCCTATCAAACTTGCACTTCAAAAGATTTCAAACTCTTAACTATACAAAGTTTATACCCCTCCTCCAAAAGTTATCCGTATTTGAAATTTCTATTATATGTATCAAGTCCTTTTAAGAAAGCTTCTATGTCGCATTTTTTTTCATATAGAAAACCATAAAAAAAAAATATCTCCAATGGTTTGTCTCTATATTTATTTCTATCCTACGTGTCATTTTAAAAAATGCTTTTAAGTGTCAACTATATTTATTCGTATAGAAATCCTACTATAAAAAATATTGTGGTACCCACTTTCATATGCCACATAAACATAGAAAAATTCTATCAAACGTTCGCTCAAAATATAGTCTCTCTCATAGAGCCCATTTATTTTTAATATTTTCCACCTAGGATAGAATCTTAGATAGAAACCCTCATTGAAGACATTTTTCCTATGGAGAGGCTCTATTATAGTTTTTTTTAAAAGGAAGAGCCTCACATTGTTGAAGGCCTTAGGTTAACATCCCTACTGTCATCAAACAAATTACACCATGGTAGTCAGCTTATCTATCACTAACCAAAGAGAGAGGATCCAAAGCTGACACTTCGTGAACCTAGTCCAAGGCAGAAGCATGACTCCAAAATTGGTGTCAAGTCCTTTTGGGACACATCAAAATGCACATGGAGATGGCATATTTAGTGTCCCTGTTGCCATTGCTGTGTCTGTAATGTGTACGTCTCTCCTTTAATTGTTGTCAAATTATTCCCAAGAATATATAGTTGTTTCTTTGTAAATCCAATACGTAAATGAAAATCAACTTAAGGACAAAATATACAAGCTTTACAAAATATACAAGATTATAGTCTCAGTTCCATAATACTGGATAAAGGCACTCTAGTCGATTTGTTGCATTATACCATCTAAGACAGAAGTGCTGCCTTCAGGTAGCAATCATTATTCACTTGTTATGGCATGTAAAGGATGGAAATTGTAGATATACGTTCACCTAATAGTAAATAAAATATACGATCTAGAAAGAAAAAAAACAGTATTCAACTTGCCACATCCAGAATCCAATCACATGACCATCTATGAAATACAAAATGGGACTAGAGTTGATTGAATGGACTAAACAAGATTACAATGCTGATGCAGTCCATGTTGCACGGACAAGCAACATGGGCACGACATTGATTGTGATATGTCATAGTGTATTTTGGAGTGTTCGTGTTATGGCTGATACATATCCAACAGTGCAACATTCACTGGTTTCAGAGTGTCTCTGCTTCCTGGAAGCAGATAAAGCCCTGAACTAATTAAAACCTGACTGCATCAAACTCTTAACAAACACTTAGAGCATGCAGACTGATGTGCATAAGCAAGCACCAGAGGTCGTATCTCACTGTGGAATATACGAGCAAGACACTGCATGCTCTGGACACGTTGGCCCTAGTTGATTACAAACTCAACTACAAAGATGAGACAACTGCGACCAAAGCCATAAAATTGACTTTGGATTGGATGTAACCTATCACACCAACCAGTCCTGTTAATATGTAAAATAAAAAAATTATAGTAGCTAACCCCATAATTCTAACCATCATCTTCTTGAGAGAGGGAGGAACTAAAAGAGGGGGTGACTGCAATACCGACATGCTACCAAGGAGGAAGACAACCTACCACTTGGGCGACACCTTATCTTTGATTGAAGTATAACTCCTATTTGAAACCGTTCTGGCAAAAGTTTTTTAGGCTTCGAGCTACACATACTAATATCAATTACATAAATCCATATGGCAGTGTGGCAAGGGTTAACAAATACTCTTAATCTGGAATAGTGTAGAATGTGTAACTAATTTAATCCGAGTAACTTAATTCTTATACAACTTATACCCCCTCAATAAATAAATCCCCTTAATAGATTAAACCCTCCTTTTTAAATTGTAATCTCAGCTTTCCTGACTTCATGGTTTGTGAATTTTCAATCGAAGTGGATCAGAGCAGCAGACCGAATATAAAATTTCAATCCTATTGCTGAAGCGATGTTAGCAGACTGGATGAAACCATTTCCACCATTGTTCTTCGTATACGGTTGCCATATCAATAAAGGAATGGAACACTATAGGATTTTCTTTCCATTGTTATTTCTCTTTGTACATAACAGAAAGATGTAAATATGGAAGGTTGAGATATAAATATGGTTGTTGGACAGTTAATAAGGAACAGATGGTAAATATGGAAGGTTTAAATATGAATGCGCCGTCAACAAGGAAACAGAGGTAGAGGATCACTTAGGAAGGTGAAGAAATATGGCAACAAATTTGCAGGTGGAAGAGTACCACAGGGAGGAAAATAAAGTTCCTTTTTGCAAATGATTTCTCATTAAACCGGACTAAAGGCTAATCGGAGGGTATAGGGGAATTCGTCAGACAGGATAGACCAGCATATAATCTAATATGTCGTGGTTTACTATTATCTCATTTATAGAAAATTTCAGTGAGGAGGGAGAAATTTAGCTAATTTGTGGCCAGGAGGAATAATCTGGAAAATTTGCGTATGGAGGGATGAAACGCCATCTCCAATGATGCATTTGGAAAACGCCATCTCATGTGGCACCCCACGAGCCGAGAACCAACAAAATGCCATTGGACTTAGCACATTAGTGGGATGCCATCAGAGTTGGTGCCCAATTATAAACATAGGGTGTGGGGCGCCAACTCCCGTGGCACCCCATGGGTTTTTAACAGAAAATTGTGTCAAATTCAGTAAGAACTTCACAGCTAGCAAGAGAGGATGAGCATTATTCTAAGCACTATTGTTAGGGAATACAGGACAAGGGTTGATGATTTAGAGAGAGAAAGAAAGGTGGCTAATCAATATTTAGCTTTAAACAAATTCCTTGAACCTGTGGTTAGATGACAAATATCATGACTCATCGTGACGATGATGGTGAAGAGGATAGATAAGGTGACCCATTTCAAAAATTAAGCATATTCTATAAAATATCTTTAAGATTATTATATTGAGGTCACTAAATCGAAGTTGTGGGTCAGCTATGATCAAATTTTCTATATGTTTATTATACCCACTCGTATACTGTCAGAAAAAAAATAAGTTAACAGGCGCCCGTGGAGTTGGTGCCCCACCCCCTCTCTCCTAGGGGGCATCAACTCTAATGGCGCCTCACCTCCCTCTCTTACTGAGGGGCGCCATTGGAGTTGGCGTCTTGCCCATTCTCAAATTCTTCCTCGTGACTGCAAATTAGTTAAATTTCTCCCTCCTCACTGAAATTTTCTGTCTCAGTTATAGTGTTTGGTAGGGCTAATGGGAATTAAATCACACTAAACCTTGTTTTAACCCATCGCCAAATGAATGCCAGTGGTCTCAACTAGACGAAATGAACAAATTCAGAACATTGATGTATAAAAATTTCTGTTAGCAATAGATTGGCCAAGCAGAAGTTCTATAAAAAGTGCGTCCAACAGATTCTGCTATTATCATGTAAAATGAATGTCCAAAAATTCTGACAGCATATAAAGAATCATGACTAACAACAGTAAGAGTGACCCAAAACTTCAGGGGTCAGGAAAAAAAAAACAGTAAGACTGACACTGGCCATAACCGTCAAAATAACATTAATAGGCATATATGACCTCGAAAAAAAGGATGATTACATACGAAGTGTCACGGACTTAGTGTTTTTGCTACACTTCGACCCGTGCGGCGCACAAGCTTCCTACTCGAATACCCGTGACAGCCTTCCCGAACCCGCTTAGCTAGATGCCTAGATCGCTAAGGCGATATTGAGAACAATGTGGAGCAAAAGAGAGATTGGAAGTATGAAAACTTCACTATACTAGAAAGAGACTACAACTTTGGGTGGTGAGGAACAAATGAGGCCTCCCACTTATTTATAGTGCCCATAGGGCTTACAAGGAAACTTCAGGAACCATATGGAACCGGTATATTCTAGGGATTATTCTAGGAATATCCTAAGCCTAGATATTTATATGGAAGCTTCTAACCTATCTAGAAAAAAGATCATGAGACATCTTGAGAGGTTTGAAGTCTTCTCGAAGATTCTTGGACCTTCTGGAAGATTCTCGGGCCTTCTGGAAGATTCCACCTTCTAGCACATTCTGGAATCTTCCCGCATAACTCCGCTCTATGTAGAGTTACGTAAGTCCGTCTCGGTGGGGCACAAACTTTTGTGAGTGACAGAAGGCTCACAATCGATTTCAAGACCAAAAGACTGTTGGAGCTTTTCCTTGACATGTAGAGAGCTTGCTCTCAACATGCCTAGTGAAGTTTAGTCCCACATTGGAAAAGCATCATGAGTTATCTCAACATATATACTTGGTATTTGTTGTTGGGATATGCACATGGGGTGGTGACCCTAAGGAGGGAACTATGTGGGTGATTTTAATAGGAGGTAAGGCTAAGACTCCATGATAAGCTTAATGCTTTTAGCTCTTGGAATTTATTCCATTGGAGCTAAGCCACGTAGAGGCTTAGGGCCTGTTTGGATATAACTTAAAACTCAGATTTCTGAGTTATAACTTGAAGTCACTTCAAAAGGTGTTTGGCAGCGGACATTCTGAAATAGCTTTTGGAATTTTTTTTTTGAAAACACGAGTTTTAAATTAGCTTTGGGAGAGTAGCTCTTAGCAGTTTTGGGGGAGAGATTTTTTGTTTTCTCACTGTTGGCGGGCCCCTGCAAACCAAAGCCCCCCAAAAATTATGAGCACTTTCTCTCTCCTCCCTCTCCTTTCTTTCTTCTCTAACTCTCAGGGAAGAAAAATTATGAGCACCTCACAACTCCCTCTCCTCAGCCCGTCTCCGCCCTTCCTCTCTCTTTCTCTCCACGAGGAACTCGAGCTCGACGAACTCGAAGACGAACTCTAGGACACGAACGAACTCGATCGAGGACACGATGACCTCCACGACGAACTCGAGGACACGAAGACCTAGACGACGGCGAGCTAGGGTTCCTCGATGACGACCCAGGTAAACCTCGATGACGATCCAGATAGAACTCGAGGACACGAAGACCTAGACGACGGAGGTTCCTCGACGACGACCCAGCTAGGGTTTCTCTAGGGTTTTTTGAGCCAGACTCGGAGACGCTGTGCTCGCGGCGGCGGGAGGCGGAGGCTTCGTCGAGGCATCCTCGATCACGTTGGTTTCCTTCCCATGGCAAATTCAGGACACAAAAAATATGGAGGACACAAGAAACATAACACAGAAAATATGACACAACTTATTTTCTAAAATTTTATTACCAAACATAATCCTAATTTTTTTCATCTAGAAAACTATTTTTCAGATAAAAGTAACCAAACAAAAAGTCCTAATTTCTATACTCCCAAAACAACTTTATAACTTACTTTCAGAAAACTGTTTTCAGGACAAAATTTTAGAAAGACTATCCAAACAGACCCTTAGCGACTCGGACTCGGACTCGGGCTCATTGACTCATGAGACGTAATGTGGCGTTTTGTTGGCGCACTTTGCACTTAGCTCGTCGGCATCGTCGCTAGATGCATAGTGCGCTTAAGTTGCGCTCGTTGCGCGAGCCTCTTGCGCAGCCGTTCGTGCGCCAGTTCGTGCTGCCAGTTGGCGCAGCCAGATGGTGCAGCAGTTGGCACTGCAGTTTGCGCAACGGTTGGCGCAGGGTGCACAGGTTGCGCGTGTGGCGCAGGTGCGTGCGGTGCGCGCGTTGCGCTTGTTGCGCTGTGCGCAGGTGGCGCTGTGTGCGCAGTGCGCAGTGCGCAGGTTGCGCTGTTGACGCTGTGTGCGCGGTGCGCGCGTGGCGCAGTTGGCACTGTGCGCTTATTGCGCAGGTGGCGCGCGCTGTGCGCCATTTAACTCAGATCGTGTCTGTGCACGAATGAGCAGTTACAGCATGTTCGGGACGGTTTCTTCCCACATCCCGAACATGTTGCTAACTGTACGATTACAGAGCGGGGCTATAAAAGCTTCTCTGATCTTTCTCTCGATATACAGAGAACACAAATGTTTCTTAACACAATTCCTTACGAATTCCCACAGAGTTTGAGAGAGAAGAGAAGCAGAGCACCAGCGCCACTTAGCATAGGAGTCCGCTGCCATCCGAGGAGTCAGAAGAGCGAAGTGTTCCAAAGTTCTCCGTCGAACTTGCTGGTTCCTGGAAGCTGTTCGTGTGGGACGAATCAAGCTTTGAGCGCCGGTGATCATTCACCCCAGCAGGCTGTTCTTCCATCCATCGCCTGTCATCGCTGCTGCTGCTAGCAATTCGATTAGTAACTTCTTTTTAGAAGTACTACATTCGTTTGCTGCTGTTACGAAATCTTTTTAAATTTTCGTAACCCAGAATCCTCCAAGGATCTCTGTTGTGCACCTTCTTTGAAGTGTTGCATCGAAACGTTATTTTTACAATCGTTTCATTTCTCAATTTTCCATCGAAAATTACGCCCCAGGAATAACAATCTCAAAGCTTGAATCCACCGATGGAAAACTTCCGTGCTTCGCTAGTTAATCCTAACTTCACAAAGTTAGAACAATTTGATGGTGAGCACTATCAAATCTGGAAAAGGAAGGTTAGCCTCAATATTCAGTTTTCTGATGTTGCTCACGTACTTTTTGAGGAGGAACTTACTATTCCAGAAATTGGATCTGCAGCCGCAATTTCTGTGGCTACTAAGAACCAGGCCAAGTGGAGAAAGGACAATAGCATTTGTAGGCTTATGATCCTAAATGCTATGGAAGATTCCCTTGCATAATCATATTCAAAGAAGACTGTTGCCAGAAAGATTTGGGAGTCTCTGGAAAAATTGTACGAAAATGATAAGAACCGAAGCAAGATATTTTTAGTTGAAAAATATCATAAGTAGTTCTTTGAAGACGAGAAGCCAATGTTGCCGCAAGTGAAGGAGTTCCTGAAGCTGCAACAGAAGTTGAAAGACGAGGCGATGCCCCTCCCCGACAAGTTTGTTGTTGGAGGGATCGTCTCTAAGCTCCCCGCTGGTGGAGCAAGTTCTATGCAAACATGCATAGGAAGAAGTTGGAGATCAGTTTGGAAGATCTCCTACAGGAAGTCTATGTTGAGGACAAAATGAGGACTCAACTGAAGGTGAACGCACTGTCCAAACAATTGGCCAACGCCAATTTGGTTCACACCAAGGAACCAAGGGGAAAGCATGCGGCTTCCCACAGCAAGAAGAAGGACCCCAACAATCTGAAAATGAAGGGGACCTCCTTCAAACAAAAGAAGGCAAAGTCTCATATGCCTTGTTTCAAGTGTGGCAAGAAAGGCCACTTCAAGAGTGAATGCAAAGCGAAGACCAAGCAATCAGAGCAAGGTGAGCCTAGCAAGGTTTCTTTGATCACTGACGTTGTTGCTATGATTGCGCAGGTCACTGCGGTAGGGGCCGACTCTGATTGGTGGGTAGACACTGGGGCCACCTGCTATGTCTGTTCCAGCAAGGAGTGGTTCACCACCTATACACCAACTTCTGAAGTGGTTATGGTGGCGAACCAGACACAAGTTGAAGTGCTCGGGATCGGGACGGTGGTTTTGAAGCTGACTTCGAGGAAGTATCTGACGCTTCAAGGTATGAAGCATGTACCTACTATCGCAAAAAATCTGATCTCGGGAGGCCTACTCTGCAATGCAGGCCTCAGGATGGACATCAATGCTGGTCAGATGATGATGTCCATAAAGTGAACATATTTCGAAAAAGCTTTTTATACTGAAGGAATGTTCAAAATTCAGCTTGTAAATCAGTCCAATGTAATTAATGCAATAACTCATTCTGCTTATACTTTTGAGTTGTGGCATAATAGGCTAGGACATGTTCATTATAAACGAATAAACAAAATGCCTAGTCTAGGACTTATCTCCAAATGTGGGGGTAAGGTAGAGAAATGTGAAATTTGTACTCAAACGAAGATTACAAGGAAACCCTTTTCTTGGGTTAATCGAAGTACAGATCTTCTGGAGTGGGTACATATCTGTGACTTCAAACAGTTCTCTACAAAGGCTGGGATAAAGTATTTCATAACCTTCATCGATGACTTCTCAAAGTATGCGTTTGTCTACTTGCTGAAGGCTAAAGACGAAGCATTCGAGAAGTTCAAGGAGTTCAGGGCCGAGACTAAGCGGCAGACTGGACAACAACTCAAGAGAATAAGAAGTGATCGAGATGGAGAGTATCGATCTCATAAATTCGCATCGTTCTGCAAAGAACATGGAACTGTAAATGAGACTACGGCTCCGTACTCTCCTCAATCTAACGGAGTAGCAGAGAGGAAGAACAGAACGTTGACAAAAATGATTAACTCAATGTTGTTGACTGCGGATCTTCCAAAATGCTACTGTGGAGAAGCTGCATTGACGGCCACTTTTATACTAAATAGAGTGCCTCATGCAACTTCAGACGTTACTCCTCATGAACTCTGGTTCAAGGTCAGACCTAACTTGAATGTCATTCGAGTGTGGTGGTGTCTGACATATGTGAAGCTTCCAGATCTGAAGATTCAAAAGTTTGGGACAAGGACTACAAAGACGATCTTCTTGGGTTATGCCGAGAATAGTGATGCTCGAAAATTTCTTAACATTGAGTCAAATCATTTCATTGAATCCCGCGACGTAGAATATTTTGAAGACAAATTTGCAAGGCACAAGAACATTGTTTTTGCGGATATTCCGGAGAACAATGAGGGTGCGCAGGAAACTGAAGTTTTCAATGAGGATGTAGTACAAGAAGATATTGTTGTTGAAACAACGGTTGAACCAGAACTAGCTGAGCTGTCAGCTAAGCGTGTGAGGAGGCCGAAGGACTTCGGAAATGACTGTCACCTATCATGTGGAAGCAGAACCGCTTACCTATGATGAGACGATGAAGACCAGAGACGCGATTTGCTGGAAGGAGACGATTGACAATAAAATTGATTCAATCACCT
The DNA here is from genome assembly GCA_029216955.1 of Iris pallida. Classification (NCBI taxonomy): domain Eukaryota; kingdom Viridiplantae; phylum Streptophyta; class Magnoliopsida; order Asparagales; family Iridaceae; genus Iris; species Iris pallida. The sequence continues at coordinate 13,963,624 of JANAVB010008798.1, forward strand.
CAAATAATACTTGGGTATTAGTTGATCTTTCTGAAGGAGCAAAACCCATCGGATGCAAATGGATCTTCAAGAAGAAAATGAAAGCAGACGGAACTATTGACAAGTTCAAGGCTAGACTGGTAGCCAAGAGGTTTTCTCAGAAGCAGGAGATCGACTACTTTGACACGTATGCTCCAGTAGTCCGGATGACCACCATCAGAATATTGATTGCTCTCGCAGCAATACATAAGATGGTGATACATCAGATGGATGTGAAAACGGCTTTCCTAAATGACAAGCTGGCCGAAAGGATTTACATACAACAGCTAGAGGGATTTGTCATCAAGAATCATGAAGACAAAGTCTGCAAGTTGGTGAAATCCTTGTACGGTCTTAAACAGGCTCCCAAGATGTGGCATGAGAAGTTTGACAAGATTATAAGGTCAAATGGCTACAGGGTCAGCGAGACGGACAAGTGTGTTTACACAAAGTTCGCTGATGGAAGTGGTGTAATCGTTTGTCTGTACGTGGACGACATGCTAATCCTAAGTACGGATATGGACTGTGTCACGGAGACAAAGAAGTTCATCTCGAGCAAGTTTAGTATGAAGGACTTGGAGGAAGCTGATGTGATATTAGGAATCAAGATCATCCGGACAGACACTGGACTAGCGCTGTCACAGTCTCATTATATTGAAAAGATGATCACACGTTACGGGTATCAGGATCTTCCAGGGATCGATACGCCTTACAGGTGTGATCTGAAGCTAAAGCCTAATTCGAGGGAAAGCGTCAGGCGGCTGGAGTACGCAAGCGTTATCGGGAGTTTGATGTATGTTACTACTGCCACAAGGCCTGACATAGCTTTCGTCGTGGGAATGCTGAGTCGTTTCACGAGCAACCCAGGCATTGAGCACTGGAAAGCTGTGAAACAGGTTATGAGATATCTCAAGAAGACTCAGACATATGCATTGTACTACAGCGAAGATCCGCCGGTAGTGGAAGGCTTCAGTGATGCCAGCTGGTGCTCAGAGTTGGACAGCGAGAGGTCCACAGGTGGATTCATTTTCACAATGGGTGGAGCTGCTATATCTGGAAATCAAAGAAGCTAACTATGCTCTCACGGTCATCCGTAAAATCTGAGTTCTTTGCACTTGATACCGCAGCGGACGAAGCAGAATAGCTTCGGGAGCTCATGTATGATCTTCTAGTGGTTGGGGCGCAAATACCGACAATTCTGATATACTGCGACAACCAGGCGACTGCGACGGTGGCATCAAATGACCTCTTCAATGGGAAGAAGAGGACCGTGCGATTGAAGCACAGGACAGTATACGATCTCATCAAGAGAGGTGTTATTGCAGTGATTGATGTTCGGAGTCAGGAAAAACCTGACGGATCCGTTCACCAAGGGCCTCAAGCGCCAGCTGGTCAATAACACAGCAAGTAAAATGGGCTTGAAGGCATTCTGATATTGTGTTATTATAATCCTACAATAAAATTTTATGCTATTAGTTCAAAGAGAAATCTACTAGGCATCTAGCTTTTGGTTCAAGGGAGGACCATTAACTGGAAAAATATCAGGAACAGTGGATATATGTCCTCTATGGCATGGAGAGGTTACGGACCTACAACCACTGTTGTCTACTGTATGTTTTCTGCGAAAAATGGATCCTGTGGTGAGGATAGCTTAAACGCCTTGATGAGTTCTCAGGCAGAGTGAATGCCTCGTGTGTTTTACAAGAAGCACGATAGCGCAGCACTACAAGGAGTGTAACTCCATGCTACAGTGGGGTGACTCCACCATGAGGTTTCCGGTTAAGAGTAATGTCTCGGCTTTACGAGCCAAGTCACAGCGGCGTAGCAACGCAAAAAGGCAGGTAGCCTAATGCTATATGATGAAATTAAAGAGGAGCAGTCAGCACTACAAAGGGGAGGTGTTCCTCATGTTACAGTGGCACGACACCACGACGAGGTACCCGGATAGGGGTAAAGCCTCGGTCTTGCAAGCCATGTCGTTGCGGCGTAATACCGCAAGGGAGCCTAAGGCTTCATGCTGGGTAGTGTGGCACTACAAAGAGGCTGTGAACTCATACTACAGTAGTATGACACTACGATGAGGTTCCTGGTAAGGGGTAAGGCCTCGACTTTAGGCCATGTCATAGCGGCGTAGCACCGCAAAGGAAGCGCAAGGCTTCATGCCATGTCTCTTTAATAAAGAACTCACCTATAGTGTATGGACAGAAATAGCAGACCGTCTCTTGAGGGTAAACTTGTAGACGCCCAAAATTATACACTAAAACCAGGCTAGCACAGGACCTTTAATGTGCAGTCAGAAGCACATGTAACTACATTATGTGAGTGAAAAAAAATTTCAGCTATGGTGCATAATTCAAGGCTTAGTCCATTCTTGTATTATAGTCTGTTGTTTGACCCATGCGGGAAGATTCAAGTCGTCAACGACATCTCTCCTAATGCATGATGGACAGTTACTGTGGGGAACACTCAAACCCATATATTAAAATATGTGGAAAATTGTTGGAGCTTTTCCTTGGCATGTAGAGAGTTTGCTCTCAACATGCCTAGTGAAGTTTAGTCCCACATTGGAAAAGCATCATGAGGTATCTCAACATATATACTTGGTATTTGTTGTTGGGATATGCACATGGGGTGATGACCCTAAGGAGGAAACTATGTGGGTGATTTTACTAGGAGGTAAGCTAAGACTCCATGATAAGCTTAATGCTTTTTGAACTTGGAATTTATTCCATTGGAGCTAAGCCCCGTAAGGGCTTAGCGACTCGGACTCGGACTCGGGTTCATGGGCTCATGAGACGTAATATGGCGTTTTGTTGGCGCACTTTGCACCTAGCATGTCAGCATCGTCGCAAGGCGCATAGTGCGCTTAAGTTGCACTCGTTGCGCGAGCCTCTTGCGCAGCCGTTCGGGCACCAGTTTGAGCTGCCCGAATGCGCGGCCAGATGGCGCGGCCAGATGGCGCAGCCAGATGGTGCAGCAGTTGGCGCTGCAGTTTGCGCGACGGTTGGCGCAGGGTGCGCAGGTTGCGTGCATCGCAGGTGCGTGCGGTGCGCGCATTGCGCTGGTCGCGCTGTGCACGTGTTGCCCTGGTGGCGCTGATGGCGTTGTGCGTGCGTTGCGCAAGTTGCGCTGTGTGCGCGGTGTGCAGGTTGCGCTGTTGAAGCTATGTGTGGTGCGCGCGTGGCGCAGTTGGCACTGTGCGCGTATTGCGCAGGTGGCGCGCACTGTACGTCATTTAACTCAGATCATGTTTGTGCGCGATTGAACAGTTACAGCATGTTCGAAACCATTTCTTCCCACATCTCGAACATGTTGCTAACTGGACGGTTACAGAACGGGGCTATAAAAGCTTCTCTGCTCTCTCTCTCTCTCTCTTGATATACAGAGAACACAAGTGTTTCTTAACACAATTCCCTACGAATTTTCACAAAGTTTGAGAGAAGAGAAGTAGAGCACCAGCGCCACTTAGCGCAGGAATCCGCTGTCATCCAAGTAGTCAGAAGAGCGGAGTGTTCCAAAGTTCTCCGTCGAACTTGTTGGTTCCTGGAAGCTGTTCGTGTGGGACGAATCAAGCTTTGAGCGCCGGTGATCATTCACCCCAGCAGGCTGTTCTTCCATCCATCGCCTGTCATCGTTGTTGCTACTAGCAATTCGATTAGTAACTTCTTTTTAGAAGTACTACATTCGTTTGCTGCTGTTACGAAATCTTTTTAGATTTTCGTAACCCAAAATCCTCCAAGGATCTCTGTTGTGCACCTTCTTTGAAGTGTTGCATCGAAACGTTGTTTTTACAATCGTTTCATTTCTCAGTTTTCCATCGAAAATTACGTCCCGGGAATAACAAAAACAGCAGAGAAGAGGCGTGTACTAAGACTCAAAACATTTCAGACAGATTATAACACAAAAATTAACAGTGTCAACTGTCAACTGACATTTAAGTAATTAAACATATCGAAAACTGCCATCATATATGAAGCCACATAGATTACATCCCAGGAACGTATAGATAATATCGAAATAAGTATCTAATGTTCAATGAATTCTGAAAGGTCGATGTTGAAACTAGAAAGGTAAAACATATCAAGATTAGCCATATCACTTCAATCTATCAGGTGTTACGCCATCTGTAAAGTTCAATTCCGCCAATTCATGTACATTGTATGTAATCTCATGTGCGATTAAGATGCATGGAATCCTATGATTCATAGCATAACTGTACAAGGTACAAAAGTTGCTGGTTTTGAGAGCTTACGTAACACCACCGTGCGAGCAATTCAGAGGGTTAGCTGTTCCAAATCTTTTCTGTTCCTCCACATGCTATCATTCCCTGGCTTCCTCTCTTCTTGCTGCTCCTCACAAGGACTTGCCCTCAAACTAGAACTCGTCTCCTCTGTATCCGACGACCCCGGTCTTTCCGTCAAGAACTGCTCCCAGAACATGTCATTCACTCTACCAGACGGAGGTGGAGGCCCTTGATTCCCGACCGGAGCGACCTCCAGTGGATCTTTTCCATTCCCATCACCAGAATCAAGTGTAACACTTGAATTCTTACGACCAGACGTGTCATTATCATCTTGTTTGTTTGCATTAACCTCCTCTACAACCAAGTTCGTCGTTCTAGACAAGCTAAGGCTCCTATCCACTTGCATTGACGAAGAGGCCAAAGTAAGATTCAAATGGCAGGATATCAGCCCGTCTCCATCATCATCAGCACCGGCGAACAGACCACTCTTACTTGGGAAGAGCAACGACGTCCCTTCCTCCTCGTTCGAACTCTGGGTGCTTGTTGTTCCCAAATTGCTATCAGAAACAGCCGCCGAACACAGCCCCAGCCTCAACCTATTGCTGAAACCACCACTATCATTCAGGCCACTGTTCTCCTCTGAGACTTCTTGGGAGAGTGTAGCACCGGGTAGCCTCCTCTTCTTATGCATAGCCAAATCATCAACGGCCCCGGTACCGGCCATCTTCACCAAATTATCAACGAACCTAGGGTTTTGTACTGCGCGCTGCAAGAAAGCGATCATCTTCCCCTGCCTCTTCTCCATATCGATCAACCTCCGCTCGAGATCGTCGAGCTGGATCTTCGTCCCGGTCTGCTGCTGCCGGAACCGCCAGAGGTCCGCCTGGAGAGCTGCCTTCTCCCTCGAGAGCCGATCGATCTCCTCCTCGAGAGCGGTCCTCTCAGCGTCCGAGAGCGACGAGACTTGCGGATGGCTATGGCTATGGATAGGCTTCCTCCGGTGGATGTTCTTGAGGAGATGCTTCTGGTCTTTGATGAACTCCTCGTTCGCAAACTCCCAACGCTCCGGATCGATCTTCCGAAACCCCTAAAAGTAAAAATTATAACTTTAGAAACCCTAATCGTAACCCCAACTCATCAAACTAAATTTTAGGGGCCTCACGTAGGTATTGAGCTGGCGGATGAAGCTGGAGAAGTTGTTGTGCTTGAAGTAGGTCGGCAAGAGCTTGGCGGCGAACTCCGGAGGGTTCCAGACAACGAAGCTGGCGTTGGTGGAGCTCCACGAGACGATGTCATCGGTCGAGGAGTCGTCGACCATGTCGTACGTCTTCATAAGGAACGGCGCCGGTCCTCCGCCGCCGGCTGGCTCCATTAGGGTTTTTTTAGGATAGGGTTTTTGGCTTCGGGCTATTAAAGAAGGGGATGGTGACCCAAAATAGAAGTTTCGGAGAGAGTGCACTGGTTTATCGAAGTTTTCACGTGAGGTCAAGATTCGGAAATTTTAGGTAACAGCAGCTTTACACTCCGCTCCGTTTCTAAGTAGACATGGGTGGCTAAACCCAAGTCCGACCGGATAAATTTGTTAATGGGTTGGATTAGAGTTGAAAATAGTTTGATTCGGATTAGAAAATTTAAATCTGATCAAAAATTGAATTGGACTCGGATTCATGCATCAGATTATCCGATCAAAAATTAAATTGGTTGGATTAATATTAATATTAATATTAACATTAATATTAACATTACGGATGAGAGTGAGGGGAGGGGGTTTTATAACATTAACATTAATATTAACATTAAATTACGGATGAGAGTGAGAAGATTTTTAGGGGATTTTAAATTAATATTAACATTAACATTAACATTAACATTACGGATGAGAGTGAGGGGAGGGGGTTTTATAACATTAACATTAATATTAACATTAAATTACGGATGAGAGTGAGGGGATTTTTAGGGGATTTTCTAAGGAAAACTTTTGATCCGCTCCCTATATATATATATATATATATATAGCCAATGACCTCTAGCCTATAATGGTAATTAATTTCGGAAATCCCAGTGGGAGCGATTCCGAAATTAATTACCATTATAGGCTAGAGGTCATTGGCTATATATATATATATATATATATATATATATATATATATATATATATATATATATATATATATATATATATATATATATATATATATATTGTCCATTTCTTGAGGCCGCAAGCTTGGAACCGTGGCCGTCAGGCGACCACCCAGCCATCTCATGCCCACGGGAGGGCTCGAACTTGGGACCTCCCCCAAGTGATCCCCCCTCCCTAACCACTTGGGCTAGGGAGCTTGGACCATTGGCTATATATATATATATATATATATATATATATATATATATATATATATATATATATATAGTGCCGAGGCTTTACCCCTATCTGGGTACCTCATCGTGGTGTCGTGCCACTGTAACGTGAGGACTCTGTCCCCTTTATAGTGATGTCTACAACTATTTAATTTTATCATACAACATTAGGTTACCTGTCTATTTGTGGTGCTACGCCGCTGTGACTTGGCTCGCAAAGCCGAGGCATTACCTGTAATGCCCCGCTCCGTAAGGCGCATTACGCTGAGACGTTGACTCAAAGAGTCGCGTTGACCGAATGAAATGTATCGATACGAGAGTTACGTTGTCCCGACTCCGAGCAATGCATCGAACTAAGTCGATACGAAGAGTTACATTGTCCCAAAGAATGCATCGAGTTGAATCGATGCAAAGCGTCGCATTGCCCCGAAGGATAAGTGCGTTGAGTCGGCTCGAAGATTCTAAGAAATCGAATCTACTCAAGGCGCAAGTCTGAATTGACGCAAGTATTGATTTTAGTTGGTTTCATGTGCAGGCTATCCATTTACGCTGAAATATTAGAGGTCGACATTTTGTCTCATTCGCAACGGGTCCACAAAATCTAAATCACAGCCTTGCAACGGGCTGGGACTTGGGCACGGTAGGCCAGAATCGATCGAGTAGTTCAATAAAACAAGAAGTGTCCGAATGGCTAAATCAGAAGATTTGACCGTGCAACAAAGATATAAAATCGAGTCGCATCGGCTCGACAAGCAACAAGGCGTATCGGTTTAAGGTGGGAGGACTGACTCTTCTTTTTACTCCTTCATGCCTAAGTAAGAATGTAATATTGTAAGCTAAGTTAACCTATCGACGCCACGGACATTGTCCGATCGGAAGATAAATCATAGTGTGTGTCGAACACTAGTTAGAACAATTGAAATAAAACGTGTATCAAATACACGAGTCGCTATGGAACATTGGATATCGCAAAGACGAGCACCTCGATGCGCAAGCCGCAAGAACATGGGATAACTGTATTCGGCGAGTGCCATAGTGCACGAGCCATTCCGTGCCTTCACGCACGAGTTAGAAAGGCTAGCACATTGAAAGACAATATAGGCGAGTGCCCTAGTGTACGAGCCATATACATTGAATACTAAGGCATATAACATAAAAATACGGCTTGGATGCATCCATCAAGTGCACGACGCGAAGGAAAGATGATAAATGTGTCAAAACGTGCGTACGTGCATGAGATCATAAAAGATGGCTTCGTTGCGAAAGAGTACAGCTGTGGCATGAATGTGACGGAACTATCCAATATGACATGATGCCTCGAAAGGTGTTCGGGACCTTCGGGTCGTTCGGTTGGCGAACATTGAGTTGAGGCATGATGCTATTGAATATTGAAACAAAGTATGAAATGTAAGAACATAAAAAATTAATGGAAGAAATACGAGATGATAAAGTCTGAGTCTCGGACTCAAGACTATGTTTGGTTGTTTGAATAATAGTGTGTTGTATGGTCGAATGGACTTGAGATAATTGCGATAATCTTCCGTACACGGAACGTTCCCTCCAAACGGGTGCGCCAGGGCACCGGAACCGTTCGGCCTAGGAGGGATATAATCTTTGATAGGCGCACATCCGTAAAACGATTAGCGACCGCTTAGCGAGATGTAAAAAGCCGCAAATGATAGTATGCAGCGGAAGGTCTCCGTAATTGGGACAGTAACCCACTACGAGAGGCACCAGGCTACCCAATTCGAGAAAGAAAGAAAAAAAAAGAAAAGAAAGAAAGAAAAAAAGAGAAAAGAAAGAAAGAAAAGAAAGAGAGAAAAGAAAAAGAGAAACGCCTTTAGTCCATTTTGGCGCGGATACGCCAACGACCTTTATATAGTTAAGGAACGATGGGTTGAAAGTGCAGGCACGTATGTGTCCCGCACACATAGATCCTGTATAAAGAGCACTTATAACATGACAGGAAAGGAATGGGACATATTCACCTTGCGTCGGTGCAAGGACGAGTGCGTCTATGTTAGTAAGAAGTCGCACCACGAAACAAACATGAGATTGCTTGCCTTCATGCTACTCAATTCGAATAACATGCTTTACCGCTTCGAATATGCCATGAAATCGACCCTAAGGAGAATATAGCAAGATCATAAGCTAAGTTGCATGATTGAATATAAATACTAAAATATCGGTTTAGAAAGAAGGACTTTTCTTCAGTACATGCGAGGAAGAACGTACTGATCCCCCACCAGCTTTCATACAGGGTGTAGGAAATGGATTGTTCGCGGCGAAGCTTCGCTTGATCGCGCAGAGGCATGGAATGTCGTAGCGTTTGAAGCGTACGATCGCATTGATGCTCAGACTTGAAACAGGATTGATGCGGCCGAGATATAGAAGGCATGATATATGGAACGGTGAAATCCTTTGTAGACAAGAGAGAACTTGAGTGTTGTAGCCAATCTGGCAAATTCAGTTGGGCTATTGAAAGCCTTTGTAATCTCAGTTCGTTATCAATAAAAAGAATTATTTCGCATACTCTGTTTTCTTCCATTTGCTAATATTGAATAAAAAGATAACCATTTTGAGAACTTGTCATCTTGTCTTGTACGAGCGCAACTCCAGGCTCGTGCGACATCACGCCCCCTGTGAGGATGATGATTCGGGTGATTTCGGGTCGGGGCGTGACATTACCCCTACCTGGGAACCTCATGGTGGAGTCACCCCCAATGTAGCATGGAGTTACACTCCTTGTAGTGATGTGCTATCGTGCTTCCTGTAAAGCACACCAAGCATTCACTCTGCTTAAGAACTCATTAAGGTGTTTAAGCCATCCTCAACGCATAATCTGTTCTCCGCAGAAAGCATATAGTAGACAACAATGGTTGTAGGTCCGTATCATTTCCATACCACAGAGGACATGTACCCATTGTTCCTAATATTTTCCTAGTTAGTGGTCCTCCCTTGAACCAAAATCTAGATACCTAGTAGATTTCTCTTTGAACTAATAGCATAAAACTTTATGGTACAATTACAATAACACAATATCAGAATACCTTCAAGCCTATTTTACAAGCTGTGTCTTCGACCAGCTGGCGCTTGAGGTGTAAACCCCCAGATTTTCGACTAAGGATATTGTGGTAATTTTTAAATTTTATTTTTAATAAATTATTGGTGAATAAAAACTTTAGATTTAATTTTATAATTAAATACACATTACCGTGGCTTGAACAATTGGAGCGCCACATGACATAATTTTACCCAACAAGTTTTGCATATGTGACCTAGTCGAGCTATACTACGACCATGGATTTTTTGTTACACCCAAAAGCCCTCCCATGCACTTCATTTTTTTATGCGCAACTTAGATGACGCGATATTTATAATTAATTAGGAGTTTGACCATCTTTTGTTGCGCACGATTTTAACGCACGACATCTAATCGGACAGACCCAATAACCCTATGTCTAGGATCTTGGCATGACCGACTATGCCTCCGACAATTTGGTGCAATTATTCGATTCCCTGCACACACTAAAAATATTATAAATGGCCTCTATTTTTTATATATTCAAATATATGGTGATAATAATAATAATAATAATAATAATAATAATAATAATAATAAGATATTAATAATAATAATGTTCATTAGTAAATTTAGTATAAATATATATAAAACTATTTTTCTAGTCTTAAGGTTCTAAAATACATTGTACAATTTTTTTCTGAAGATTTTATGATTTATTTCATGACTTTTATTAAACTTTACCTCTTACATATATTGTACACTATTTACGTAATATATAATAAAAGTCAATTTAGTATTAACTAATGCAACTTGTATAAATAATATTAGACGTAGATTATTTAAATAAATATAAATTATATGTATTACCTATAATAATTTAGATAAATATAAACAATATTTTAAATAAATACTAATCCTACTTCTACTAGGAAAATATCTCTATCTATATCATATCCTAACAAAGCAAACTCTAATTTATTTAAATCAAATCTTATCTAATTTAGGAGATAAATCTGAAATAAATACCTATATAAACCCAATACATCGCCCTTCTATCAGCCATAATTCTCGAAATTATTTTTAGTCCAGTAGAAACTCTAAAATTCGTCATTAGAATTCAGCCCCGCTTTTTAGCAGCAAGAGCAACTTCGAACGACGATATCTCCTAGCTCCGAAGTTCGTTTTACCTCTAATTTTTTTTAAAAGAAGTATATCGAGGTAAGCTTTCCAAAAACATATATTAATAAACAAAATTCATTCTGTAGATTTTTGTAAAACTATTTTAGTATTAGATGTCCGAAAAACAAACGTGTTTCGATATTTTTTCGATTTCGGGAAATTTCGGGCACGAAAATGCGATCCGTTTAGTTTTTCGGAAAGCTGCTACGAAAATCTATACCATATCCTAGTTTTAAAATTTATTAAATAAATCTAATAGGTACAATAGTAATTATAATTAGATAATAAACTATTTTCAGCATCCGGAGATGTTTGTTTGGACCTTATTTCCTCGGCAGCCGTTGTTCCACCTACTTTCTTGTTTGATCTTCGCCACCACAGTGCTCATGACCCAGACAAGTATACCTTGCTATATTTACTGTTATATTATTTATTTTCAGCATTTATTTACTTTATTTCATATTTGTTATTTTTTAATTGTTATAAACTGCACGTCCAAGCCATACTTGGGTGCAAGCGACTCTATTAGTCGTTTTTTATTGCTTTATTTATTTGATGCATATTGACTTAGTTTTAGCAGACTACCTTCTTGTTGTGGGATATCCTTATATCTCTATTGGCCATGACACTTACACTACACGGTTTGAGACATGTTGCTAGGGGCACGGCTTGCATATTGACTTGGCCATCTCTATGTAAGAAGTCGTGCGACGGATAGATCGTAACTGCTATAATTAGGGTATAGAGACTCAAGCAGTTATAAAACTGGACAGGTTATGGACATGACTTGGTCAGTATGGGAAATCTTGGGGGAGGACAGTCACTAGTGCGTATGGAAAGCCAAACAGGTAAACCATAGTTTTCGAAAGGAACTATGGCGTGATATATTTGCAGATACCTTCTGACGTTTTGGACGTTACGGCCGGATACGTATGAGTGGATGCCAGTTACGTACTTATAGCCTAAATTCCACCAATGCGTATGAAAGTTGTCCTCTAAATTACACATTAGACGGTTAGAACCCCCTTTGCATATTTGTGTCTAGGATAGTCTTTTGTATATTATTTTATTATTCTGACAGTTCATATTAGCATGTTCTTCCTTTATCTTGTTACGTCCCTTTGAGGACCTGGTGATTTCTCCAGGTGTGTTTGTGATTTTCGCAGGTGCTCTAGCCAAGGACATGGTTTACAATCTACCTTCGCGATGCTAGCTTTTGGATCGTCTTTCGCTTCGTTCGACTCTTTCATCGTTGCTATGTATTTCTCTCTTTTTGTTGGTAATGGATTTGTCTCCGCCTAACGTTTTGTACAAATGACTTTATAAGTTGATTTTATGATGTATTGGTTTGTGGATGAGATTAGTTTCATGGTTACTGCATTTTACAGCTTATGTATACATACGAGGTTTCTGTATATTGGAGTATGCTTCATATGTATGTAGCTGGCATGTCTACGTACTTGGTCCTAAGTATTTTAGGACTGGGGCATTACATATTTTTGTGGTGGCCAATGCAGGTCAACAACAAATTGCTTGGTTACTTTACCGTACCAAGCAAGCCTGCGTATAGGATTAGAGTCTAGGATCTCATCCACATACCTAACCGTCTTCCTCGATTTCATTTTTCAAACTCTCACTTGACTGCCTTGATTTACATCTTGTTTGAGTCCCTCTACCATTAATTCTTAACTTTCTTTCGTGCTTGATAGTGGTTAGGAAGGTAATCTATACTAGGTGGGCATGACCCATTGTCCCATCACACTACTAGTTAAATTCTTATAAGTTGGGTAGAATGCCCTAGACCTAACATCCCCTTTAGACCCTATGACCCATTAAAGAGAGTACTAACAGGTTTTCCAATACTATAGAGTTTAGAGGACACTAACCCATTTGGTCAAAGCCTTAGACAAGAAAACAATAGGACAACGATATAGGCACAAACATCGGACAAGACTTAGATTCTTCAGGAACTTAGACTATTTATACTTTCTTTCATTATTATCTCGCGTACTCATAATTTTGGACTATCTTGATTAAACACTGCTATTATAGCCTAGTTTTGCAAGCTTACTTTTTATCGAGCTTGTCCAGGACATATGTTTTATTGTGGGCGCCCACTAATACATTGTCTAATCAGAACTGGCGTATTATGGTCTGATCAACCATAGTACACTTGGTTCATTTTTTATATGACTATTCTACGTGGAATGAGATAGTTAACCAATATACTTACCCTCTAGGATCTCATCTACGGATGCTTTAACAACTCCGTTTGGACTATCCAATCGCCTTTGAACCCGTATTTGTGTTCAGTCGCATCTCCCTTGAAACCTTTATTGTTTTTCGTCTTCACCTATTTTAAAATAAACTTTGGTGCTTGAGGATAAATAGGCACCGGGTATCCCACTTAGGTTACCAACCACATATCGCCCTAATATTTGGATATACAAGTGTAGCTAGCCATCGGCCAAGCCATGTGACTACGACCCCGTCTTGAGTTACTCGTCATTTTCCTCGACCCTTGATCTATTAACATGACCTTCTAATCATTTGAAACATGAGAATAATAGGATCATTTCCTTGAGCGTGCCCTAACCTAGGTGACTACCTTTTCTTTAGAAATCACGTCCATAAATATAACATGACTTAGAATTTTATGGCATAAACCTTGATAGATATAGAAACACGAGGGTATCCTATCTAGTTAGAAACCACTACCGTGATCCTTGTAAGTACCGTGAATTATTCTGCTCTCTCGGTTCGTGTGTCATAGTGCTCCGCTAAAACATGGAAGCACGAGGACAACATACACAACCTTTTCTCCCATTTGCACGAAAAAAAATTGTGACATGATCTTCGTGCCCAATTCTTTTTTCGCCTTGCATTTCGTTTCCACAGATCATGCGTTATTTTTAATTTCGAGGATAAAATTCTTGTAAGTTGGGTAGGACGTAAACTCCCAGATTTTCGACTACGGATATTGTGGTAATTTTTAAAATTTAGTTTTAATAAATTATTGGTGAATAAAAACCTTAGATTTAATTTTATAATTAAATACACATTACCGTGGCTTGAAAAATTGGAGCGCCACATGACATACTTTTATCCAACAAGTTTTGCATATGTGACCTAGTCGAGCTATACTACGACCATGGATTTTTCGTTACACCCAAAAGCCCCCCCATGCACTTTATTTTTTTACGTGCAACTTAGATGACATGATATTTATAATTAATTAGGAGTTTGACCATCTTTCGTTGCACGCGATTTTAACGTACGACATCTAATCGGACAGACCCAATGACCCTACGTCTAGGATCTTGGCATGACCGACTGTGCCTCCGATAATTTGGTGCAATTATTTGATTCCCCACACACACTAAAAATATTATAAATGGCCTCTATTTTTTATATATTCAAATATATGGTGATAATAATAATAATAATAATAATAATAATAATAATAATAATAAGATATTAATAATAATAGTGCTCATTAGTAAATTTAGTATAAAAATATATAAAACTATTTTTCTAGTATTAAGGTTCTAAAATACATTGTACAATTTTTTCTGAAGATTTTATGATTTATTTCATTACTTTTATTAAACTTTACCTCTTACATATATTGTACACTATTTACGTAATATATAGTAAAAATCAATTTAGTATTAACTAATGCAACTTGTATAAATAATATTAGACGTAGATTATTTAAATAAATATAAATTATATGTATTACGTATAATAATTTAGATAAATATAAACAATATTTTAAATAAATACTAATCCTACTTCTACTAGGAAAACATGTCTATCTATATCTTATCCTAACAAAGCAAACTCTAATTTATTTAAATCAAATCCTATCTAATTTAGGAGATAAATCTGAAATAAATACTTATATAAACCCAATACATCACCCTTCTATCAGCCATAATTCGAAATTATTTTTAGTCTAATAGAAACTCTAAAATTCGTCATTAGAATTCAGCCCCGCTTTTTAGCAGCAAGAGCAACTTGGAACGACGATATCTCCTAGCTCCAAAGTCCGTTTCACCTCTAATTTTTTTTTAAAGAAGCATATCGAGGTAAGCTTTCCAAAAATATATTTTAATAGTCAAAATTTATTCTATAGATTTCTGTAAAACTGTTTGAGTATTAGATATTCGAAAAAACAAACGTGTTTCGATATTTTTGCGATTTCGGGAGATTTCGGGCACGGAAATGCGATCCATTTAGTTTTTCGGAAAGCTGATACGAAAATCTATACCATATCTTAATTTCAAAATTTATTAAATAAATCTAATAGGTACAGTATTAATTATAATTAGATAATAGACTATTTTCAGCATCCGGAGATGTTTGTTTGGACCTTAGTTCCTCAGCAGCCGTTGTTCCACCTACTTTCCTGTCTGATCTTCGCCACCACAGTGCTTAGGACCCATGAAAGTATACCTTGCTATATTTACTGTCATATTATTTATTTTCAGAATTTATTTACTTTGTTTCATATTTGTTAGTTTTTATTGTTATAAACTGCACGTCCAAGCCATACTTGGGTGCAAGCGACTCTATTAGTCGTTTTTCGTTGCTTTATTTTATTTGATGCATGTTGACTTAGTTTTAGCAGACTACCTTCTTGTTGTGAGATATCCTTATATCTCCATTGGCCATGACACTTACACTACACGGTTTAAGACATGTTGCTAGGGACACGGCTTGCATATTGACTTGGCCATCTCTATGTAAGAAGTCGTATGACGGATATATCGTAACTGCTATGATTAGGGTATAGAGACTCAAGCAGTTACAAAACTGGACAGGTTATGGACATGACTTGGTCAGTGTGGAAAATCGTGAGGGAGGACAGTCACTAGTGCGTATGGGAAGCCAAACAGGTAAACCATAGTTTTCGAAAGGAACTATGGCGTGATATATTTGCAGATACCCTCTGACATTTTGGACGTTACGGCCGAATACGTATGAGTGGATGCCAGTTACATACTTATAGCCTAAATCCCACCCATGCGCATGAAAGTTGTCCTCTAAATTGCACATTAGACGGTTAGAATCCCCTTTGCATATTTGTGTCTAAGATAGTCTTTTGTATATTATTTTATTATTCTGACAGTTCATATTAGCATGTTCTTCCTAATCTTGTTACATCCCTCTGAGGACCTGGTGATTTCTCCAGGTGTGTTTGTGATTTTCGCAGGTGCTCTAGCCAAGGACATAGTTTACAATCTACCTTCGCGATGCTAGCTTTTGGATCATCTTTCGCTTCGTTCGACTATTCCATCGTTGCTATGTATTTCTCTCTTTTTGTTGGTAGTGGATTTGTCTCTGCCCAACGTTTTGTACAAATGACTTTAATAAGTTAATTTTATGATATATTGGTTTGTGGATGAGATTAGTTTCATGGTACATTACTGCATTTTATAGCTTATGTATACATACGAGGTTTTCGTATATTGGAGTATGCTTCGTATGTACTGTCACGACCCGCTCTCGAATAATCGGACACGAGTCGGACACGCCCAGCCTTCGTCGATAGACACGACGAAGTAAGCTGTACCAAAAATCTAACCAGACAAACATAAATGTGCACAACCACAGCATCTAAAAATGTTCCCAGAAGATCACCATAATCCATAAATCCATATATCATAAAGGTACCAGAGTCAACAGGAATAAAATATACTATGAACTCTAAAAACAATATCTTGGAATAAAGCTAAACAGTCTAAACCTGAAGCCTCTAGCTAAATTATGCCTCTATCCTGCTCAGCTAAGATCCTGGGCTCTGGCCCATAAGGTAGAACAATATCCTGCAAGTACACCTGCAACATATCCAGTCAAGAGCGGAGCTAAGTATATCCAAGGAAATGAACATGAACATCATAGTATGGAAATGAATACAGGAAAAATATAAAGTATGAGAAATAAGAATATGACATGAAACCTGAACATGAATACTGAAAAGTAAATACAGGAAACATGAAATGAAACCTGAACATGAAATACACAATGAACCTGATGTGTGTAATATATCAAAATACATCCAGAGTGTGTGATCGGCTTGGGTAGATTCAGGGAACATGAAATGGTACGACTTTGGTTCCGCGTGCACGATGCAGGGCCTAAGCTATTCACATGAATAGTAACTCGGGTTTGATCACACATCTGTAGTATTTTCCCTCCCAGACACAAGTAAACTCAGGGAACAAGATACAAGACAATCTCGTGAAACATCGTGTCAACAAGGAGATACAAGCATGAATACAAGACATGAAGTAATGGACAAGTCCGAGGAGTATACTTGCCTTGCTCAGGGTGATCGAGGGTAGGTAGTAACACTGGATGTCCTCATGTTTTTAAATGATTACAAGTTGGTTAAATTATATACAATTATCACATCCTTCTAATCTACTTACCAGTCTAGTTATAGAATACCTATAAGGTACACTAGTTATATTCATACTCTAGCTAACTAGAAGTATATATATAAATTAGGCAGAAACTATATAGGATGATTAACAATTAGTATAGAGACAACTTGATTAGCATAATAGGTGCAAGTTAGTAAGCTAAATATTGTTAACTATCCAATACTCCAACTCTAATAAACAAATATAAATATATATCCATAAACTACTTTAATGAATTAATTATATGCATATATATCCAATTATTTTAGACAATAGTTGGAAATATTAAAATGATGATAATTAGAGTAATGGAAAAATGATGATACTCAACATATAATGCCAAGGTCTTAAACTAAAACAAGAAAACCAGGTCATAACTCGGCCTTCTTTCCTACCATGGCCCCAAGTTGTGTGGTCCTAGCTCATCCCATAAGGTGGAAAAGCAACTGATGGTACTATATTCAGAAATGTCAAGGCCATACAATCCAACACAACTGTCCAAGCAACCTTCAGTCTACAATTTACACCAAGCAGTTAACAAAATAAAAGGTTCTATCAAAATATATACAATTAGAGATCTAAAACATATACAGGCTTCATCCCTGTGCTCAGAATAACCCAGTTCAAATCATAGCTTAAACAGCCCAACTCTAAGTGAATAATGTACATAACTTATCAATATAACATACAAGGCTCAAAGAAGGCTTCAGGAAAAACTCAAACAGAACCCAACCCCTACATTTTAAATCCAACGGCTAACTCCTCTGCTTCCTTCCAGATGCTGATTAGAGAGTAAGGGAAATGCAGGTTCAAATATTACAACTGGACATAACCTCTCTAACTGCCAACTATATGGACTGGCCTCTCTTCTTGTGCTACTCCGGACATGACCTAGACTTGGACACGAACCCAACTGAATCACAAACTAACTGGATACGATCCCAAAGCCCGGACACGATCCAAACTGGATACGTACAATGGCGGAACACGAACAACCCAAGAACTCCACGTGCGGCTACTTCTCAGTTGTACTTCGATACTCAACCATCGATACGCACACACACCTACAGATATTTCCATCGGTTAGGACACGAATAGAGAACTCGACACATGATCCTCCTCTGAATATCCCTACGGAAACCAACCAGATGCAGGACCTTGCCCGCACATAGTACCAGACCGACCCCAAAATTGGTACAGAGGGGCAAACTTGGGAGGCTTTCAAGAAGCTCTTCAAGGAGAAGTTCTTTCCTAACACAGCACTTGGCGCCTTGGAGACGCAGTTTGAGAACTGGTTCAGGGGAGCCAGACAATAGAGAAGTACGCCAGAGAGTTCTGTCGTCTGGGCAGATTTGTGGAGGGCCTTAGCGAGACAGCGAAAGCTAGGAGGTTCAGGAAGGGCTTGGTTAAGGAAGTCAAGTCCTTGACCAAGAGCAACAGAAATGCTACTTTTGAAAAGATTCTGTTGGGAGATATAGCAGCGGAGGACGACCTCGAACTAAAACTAAAAAGAGGTCACGATTCACATGGAGCCGACGACAGTAGGGGCCCGGCCAAGAGGCCCCATTATCAGCAGCAGCATCAGCAGAAGCCATTTCAGTAGCAACAGTTCCAGAGTCATGGTCGTGCGCCTTTTCAGCAGAAGAAGATACAGCAGGCGCCTAGACAGCAGCAAGTCATCAATTGTACTTTCTGTAAGAACCCAGGACATGTGTGGAACGAGTGTAGGAAGAGGCTAGGTAAGTGCCTACTTTGTGGTTCAGCGGAGCACCAGCGGAGGGACTGTCCCATGTCTTCAGGACGTATAGCTCAGGAAGCAGGAGCTAAGGCTCCAGCGGGTCAGCAGAAGGGACCATTATAGACCCAGCAGCAGAAGTTTATCCAGCACCAGTAGCAGACCAGAGGAGGTCAGCAGGGGCGAGCCTTCGTCATGTCAGCCGAGGATGCAGAGGCAGTCGGAGACCTGATAGCAGGTTATGTTCTTCTCGACTCCTTTCTTATATTCGCTTTGTTTGATTCGGGGGCTTCTCATAGTTTTATGTCTGTATCTTTTGCTGTTAGATACCAGATTTTTTCTGAATCATTGCCTAGGACTTGCAAGATCATGACTTGGGGTGGTATCATCATCGTCCGTGATATTTGCAAGGATTGGAGAGTAGTTTTGGGAGGTCGAGAACTGGATGTGAGTCTGCTCGTAATGTCCTTACCGAATTACGGTATTGTACTCGGTATGGATTGGTTGAGCAGGCATCATACCAGTATAGATTGTCGTGGTGGTAGAGTTCTTTTTAGAGTGCTAGGAGAGCCAGAGTTCGAGTTCACCAGACGAGAGGCGGAGTAGAGCAGCGGAGTCTTCTGCGGAGTTTCAGTCGAGGAATAGAGCATGCCACATCCATTGATAGCTGAGTTCATAGATGTATTTTTGGAGGAGTTGCCAGGGTTACCTCTGGACAGAGATGTGGAGTTCTCTATAGATTTGGTGCCCGGCGCAGAGCCGATATCTCAGCACGTCTATAGAGTGAACAACAGGGAGCTAGTGGAGTTGAAAAAACAGGTGGATGAGTTACAGGACAAAGGCTTCATCCGATCGAGTTATTCACCATGGTGTGTACCAGTACTCTTTGTACCGAAGAAGGATGGGTCGGTACGGATGTGTATCGACTACAGGGCACTAAACAATCTCACGATCAAAAACAAGTACCTGCTGCCGAGGATTGATGATCTGTTCGATCAGTTGAGCGGAGCGAAGGTATTTTCCAAAATTAATTTGAGGTCATGTTACCATCAAGTGAAGGTGAAGAAGGAAGACATTCCGAAGACAGCATTCAGGACACGGTATGGCCAGTATGAGTTCATGGTGATGCCGTTTGGGTTAACTAACACCCCGACGGTGTTCATGAAGCTGATGAACAAGGTGTTCCACCAGTACTTAGACAAGTTCGTGGTGGTGTTCATCGACGACATCTTAGTGTATTTGAAGACCCCAGAAGAGCACAAGGAGCACTTGAGAGTAGTTCAGGAGACTCTCAGGAAGGAGCAGCTTTATGGCAAACTCTCGAAGTGTGAGTTCTTCCTGGATCGAGTTGATTTCCTAGGTCATGTTGTGACCGAGGATGGAATCTCAGTAGACCCGAAGAAGATCAGAGCAGTTGAGGCGTGGACAACACCGAGTTCAGTTACGGAGATCAGAAGCTTTCTGGGATTGGCATGCTACTATAGGAGGTTCGTTCAGGATTTCTTCCGGGTTGCAGAGCCATTGACTAGGCTGACCCGGAAGAAAGCAGAGTTTATCTGGTCAGAGGAATGTCAGGTTGCTTTCGATTAGTTGAAGAAGCGACTGACGACAGCCCCGATTCTGATATTGCCATCAGGATCAGGCGGGTTCACTATCTACAGTGACGCCTCAGGGAATAGTCTGGATTGTGTCTTGCAGCAGCATGGGAATGTGATTGCTTATGCATCCAGGCAATTACGTCTGCATAAGAAGAACTACCATACCCATGACTTGAAGTTGGCGGCAGTTATCTTTACTCTTAAGTTGTGGAAGCACTATCTATACGAAGAGCGTGTGGAGATCTTCACAGACCACAAAAGCTTGAAGTATGTGTTTACACAGAAGGAGCTCAACATGAGGCAGAGGAGATGGTTAGAGTTGATGAAGGACTTCGACATTTTGTTGCAGTATCCCCCAGGGAAGGCAAACGTGGTTACCGATGCCTTGAGTAGGTATTCGGTAGCTATGTGTTTGACAATGGATCGTCACTTGTTAGCAGATTTGAAGAGCCTGGGGATCGAGGTGATTGTGTCAGGTGTTCAGATGCAGACGTAGGGCCTTCAGATTCAGTCGGACTTGATGGAGAGGTTCAAGTCGACTCAGTTCGAGGATGTTGCTCTATAGTGTATCCGAGAGCAGGTTCGAGTAGGATTGGTGGGTGATGAGTTTATTCTTGCAGAGGATGGCACTTTGAGGCACGGTTCCAGACTATGTGTGCCTAGTAGAGACCTTCGGAAGCAGGTTATGCAGGAGGCCCATCGTTCTCATTACTCTATGCATCCATTCAGTGTCAAGTGTCTTCGGCCTACCGCTAGCTGGGATCCGGCCCCTACAACTAACCCAAGATAATGGATATTAATTAAATTAAAGAATTACAAGTTTATATACTATTTTTATCATTCATTACTCAAATATGACCTAAAATACAAGTGGTCGAACTCGGACCAAACTCGGATCGAGTTCTGACCGAGTTTGGGCCGAACTCTGTGGGGATATATTTTATATCCAACAGCTGGA
This sequence comes from Iris pallida, assembly GCA_029216955.1. Taxonomy (NCBI): domain Eukaryota; kingdom Viridiplantae; phylum Streptophyta; class Magnoliopsida; order Asparagales; family Iridaceae; genus Iris; species Iris pallida. Next base: position 13,985,166 of record JANAVB010008798.1, read on the forward strand.
ACCAACAGCCCCTATCTTCTTTTTCTTCCCAAAACAGCCTCCCCAAAAGCTCCGAACCCTAACCCTAGATCCTAGTACACCTATTCTCAAGCCTCCAAACTCGATTTGTCTTGGATCTAAGGCTCTTTGAAGGCGTTTCTACTGTATTTGATCTCTTTTAAGGTATATTAATTTCTTTCGTTTCTTTCTCAATTTTATCATGGCTCCTAGAATCTTTAAAAGAAATAAAACTAGAGATACTTTCTCATCATCCATGTCTATTTGAACCTGTTAACATGTTCAGTCCCTCTTGTCCCGATGAGATGAGGATTATGACCCAACACTCTTTATTTCATCTGAGAGATCAACCCTTCGGTTCGATCATTTTCGTTATCGGGAAATTTGTCCAGGTAAAATGATAAACTCTACCATTTTTTCGGAATAAATGGTCACTTTTGAAAACCTAGGGCTTCATGAATTTTTAGAAATTTTCCATCCAATTCACGATAATGTAGTTTATATATTTTATTACAACATGCAAGAAGCAGACGACTGTATTCATTCATCTATCAGCGGAAAGGAATTTGAATTCAATTCTGTCGACTTGAGCGAATATTTTCTAATGCCAGATATTGTTGACGCTCTCATTGAGATTATGAAGGTTCATTTTCCTGTTGACATGGCACTTGAGTCCTTCAATGTCGTATTGTGTCATCCCGATCCGGTTCCCCGGAAACGGTTGTACGCACGTAATCTAAACCAACACTTTTATGATCTATATCGTATTATCATTTCATCTCTTCTACCAAAGATGGGATCCACTTACGAGATTAATTTTGGTTCTTCGACGTTTCCTTCCTTAGCCCATCGAAGACTCCCCTTCATGTTGTAGTCGTTCGCGAAGGAGCGAATGAATACATAAAAATGAGCATACGTATGAAGCATTCGTAGCTCAGTTGTACTTGTAGCAGTTGATACCCGGAATCTAGTACCGGTACATGCAGTGCTAAAGTACCTCCATGCTCTTGCACCATCAATTAATTTTCCATAATGGTGGAAGCTGGTGGAGGGATTACCAACGTAAAGTTGGTCAGATCCAAACTAACGAGCGAATTGACTGGGTAGATACGGTTCGAACGCACAGTTGTCTTCATTCCTATACATCAGATGTGAAGGTCTAATGCACATTAGCCATTTAAAAACTGGCGCAGGTAATGAAGTCCTCCCTTCACCTATATCTTCAAATTGCATGCCAAAACAGTCAGCTGGGACTGCTGGTCTTGTACAGAAAAAGTTGCACCCGTAGGAATAATTGAGTGTTGCCCGGGTGTCCGCCACTGAAGTTGCAGTCCATGTGGCTTTATTAAACTTTTGGAGGAATACATCCATATCATTTCCAGGGCCTAGTGGCAACAAACTGCAGTTGTGATGCAACAACCAGTCCATCAAATAAGTGTAGGGCATCTCCACCCTAGGAAAATCTTTTCGGTGAGGAGCATTGTTGATCAGTTCATCACCAAATGCTCGCAAACCTGTATTTATCCGACATACCATTGCCGATAACAGGTTGATTCTGACTTTGAATACCAAACGTACTGCTAGCCATAGTACGTTTCGATGAATCTTGTCAGCTGTGCCAATCCCTGGTACGACCCATCTTCGTATCCACAGGGAAAGGAAGCCCGCTAGCAAAGCTTCTTTTGAGAGCTTTTGACTTTCATGTCTCAGAAAGCTCAATGCTTTGGTCCTACCAGGGAATTCTCCAGCCTTGGTAGCCAAATATTTATCCGGAGACTTACAGGTGGTCATCCAAGTGTTTATTGAATCAAGAGGGATGATTGAACAAGGGTTGATAGGTTGAGCCTTATTATCTTAAAATTTCTCTTTGTCATCCTTGGATATCCTATTCTTATGATAGAATAGATATGTTGTCCATTTATTGATGTATGCCAAATGCGATCTACTTTCATATAAAGTGGTGCAAGTCAGATAGTGGCACATCAATTCTTGGTATACCTCAACTAACTGAGGATTTTTCTCCCTGATCTCCGCTAGTTCCCTGTTGGAGGGAACATATTCTTCATATGGAGCTTCACCCATTGGCAGCTTGGAGATGAACTGCATCTCATGCAGTGCAAAACCCATTTTACCTATCGGAGTTGCAAAAGTCCCTGTTGAACTGATATACAACTCCATTAAAGCCAAGAACAGGTTATTGTTCATTGGTATGCCCTGACTCGTGGAGGCTACTGCTTCATATAGTCTAATGGCTTGCAGTTTTGTTTTGAAATTCTTCATGATCCAGGCATTAAGTTGAATCCAGTTCTGATTATGAGGGGCCATCCACCCTGGCATCCTAGGATTGGCCTGGGGATATAATACTGAGGCCTTCATAAGCTTGTTTACAAATATTAGGATCTGTACTGGTTGAATCAAAGCTGAATCTTCGCTTGGTGTGAATCCAGGTAGTAGATCGGCAAAAGGAATGATACCACCACTGGGAGTACTAGTATGGTAGCCCATTTGGTTGGCCCCGTCTCTCTTGAAAATAATTCTGCCTGGTCTACCATGACTGTTGGGAGTCAGGTTCCATAGCATCTGTCTTGGATGGGTGGCGTGAACAAATGAAGATAGGGGATAATCCCTTGCCATGTCTGGGAGATACATCGCCCTCTCTTCAAACTTAAACACCCAAGCCTCATTCTTGGTGTTTGTTTGTGATTGAAAATCAATAGCATCCCCAAACATGAAGGCAGGCTTCAAAAACTGCTGGCCATCTAGCGACACCAGCAATTCTCCATTCATCAATGACAGCAGCATTCTGTCTCCCTGAGCAGCTATTATTTGTTGTCTTTCTTCAGGGTACTACTTGTCACTTTGTGGGAATTCAACATGTGACAGATTTTCCAAATAGTTTGAGCCCACAATACCAACTGGTGAGCCAAATACCTCTGCGAGAGGATGAATTTGCAAGTCCACTGCCAAAAGAAAAAGAAGAATCAAGTTAGTAAAAATCTAATTTGAATTTTACGCAGATGATTTATTCACACATATCTTTATACAAGTTAATTTTACGCGTAAAAATTAAGACTATGTATTAGAGGACTTGACTATGCAAACTTTACGCTTATGCGCAGAAGTTAAGTTGATTAAATTTTTTTGAATTTTACACAGATGATTTATTCACACAGATCTTTATACAAGTTAATTTTACGCGTAAAAATTAAGACTCTGTATTAGAGGACTTGACTATGCAAACTTTACGCTTACGCATAGAAGTTAAGTTGATTAAAAAAATTTAAGTACAAAAGTTCTCTATTTTCATAATAGACTTTTACGCAAAATCTTATCACTTGTGTATTTATGCTGGCATATATAGATGTGGGCGTATTTTAATATTTTACGCAGGCACGTATAGACGTGAGCGTATGTTGTTTTTACGCTGGCACATATAGATGTGAGCGTATTTTAATATTTTATGCTGGCACGTATAGACGTGAGCGTATGTTATTTTTACGCTGGCACATATAGATGTGGGCGTATTTTAATATTTTACGCTGGCACGTATAGACGTGAGCGTATGTTGTTTTTACGCTGGCACGTATAAACGTGGGCGTATTTGGTTATACTTATTTTACGCTGACATGTATAAACGTGAGCGTGAAGTTTAGGGTTCGGTTCTTCTTCTTCTCCGATGAACCCATGGCTAAATTAGGTAGGGTTCTACCTATCATGGCCGGAGCCACAGCGGGGTTGGTTCTTCTGGTTGCTCCGATGATGCGACGGCGGCTTCCGTACGCTGACTCCTCGACGAAGCAGCGGCGGGCTTCTTACCCTTGGCGTCGGCGGTGGTCTTACTCTTGGGGGCCATTGATTTGAACTAAGATTTCGAAGAAGAGAATAAAGAAGATAGAGATTGTGAGAATGAGTAAAGTTCTCACTCTACTCGCAAATCTCTATTTGTAGAAAATTTTAAAATCGGTTCAAATTCCCGAAATTTATGCTGACTGTTGGATATCCCAAATTCTACGCGGACTGTTGGGTATCCCGAACTCTACGCGGATGACGGTTGGATTTCCCAGATTTTATGCTTCTGTTTAAAGTATTTCAAATTTTAGAAAAATTTGAAAACATTGAAGGGGGTCTTGTAGAAGCATAAAATAAACTTCATAGACCAAGTCAAAGAAGTTAAGAACTTTACGCAAAGTCAGACTCTATGCAAGGCTCATTAAAAGACTCTATTGAGTCAGATTCAAAATTCTACGCGAGCTCTTTTACGCGAGAGCCATTCTCAGCTTTTACGCGAGAGACAGGCTGTCAGACTGTATTTAATGCGCGTGATATTGATCTGATAGTATGATTTTCTGACAAAAAATTGCACAGAAGCCGAGAAGATTTTTACACCAAACCTAAAACTTATCGTTTAGCGTGCAGATGGGCTACTTTAAGCTCAAGAGATCGTTTCCTTTACGCATGAAAGCTATTTTGAGTCTTTACGCTCAAGGCTTTTGTGTGCGTAGAGTTTATTTGAGCTAATTATACGCTCAAGGCTACTTTTCAGTCACTTTATGCAGGAAGTCTATTTTGGGTTATTTTACGCCCAGTCTGCTACTTTACGCAGGAAGTTTGTTTTGGGTTATTTTTACGCCCAATCTTTTCTGGCTATGTGAGAACGTGGTCTGCATACGTGGCTTTCATGCCACACTTATCGAGGGACGTGTGTACGTGCTCTCCCCATATTGTTGAATTTGTGGGACACGTGTCACCATGCGTAGAGATCACAACTCTATATGGGACACGTGTTATCACACATAAAGGTTAATTTTCAATCGTGGGTGACAGTTACTTACGTAGAGACCCAATTATGTTTCTTTTTATGCACAGAGGGTCTAGTCTATAAATAGACTTATTTTTAACACAAGAAGAGGTCAAGAGAGATACAGAAGAGGAGATTCTGAGAAAACTCATATTTTCAGAGTGATATTCCCAGAAGCATTTCTTCAACTTTTTCTCAAGAACAGGGTGAAGCAGAGCAGAAAAGCATTCGACTGTGCCGTTGTGTCGATACCTTTCTGGTGACTTAGTTCTTCCGATTGTTCATCTTCCTCAAGCAATTCCCTTCATCATCATCATATGGTCCAAGGAACAAAGTGATCGCTCTCAGATCAGACTTCTATAGCAATACTTCCCAGAAATAATTTGTACTTTTGTACTTTTTCTCGTTTTCTTTCAAAAGCCAATTTTAGGCATTTTGTTAAGTGAAACAATGTGGTGTCGTGTCAGTGTGTCCTAGACCTAGACCTGGATACCACCTAGCTACATGCACGAGCACGAGGCTTCTCGTGTTTCGTGTGGCGTTCAATCGAGCGTGATGCGCGTGCACGTTTCTAACACGCGTATTCGGGTTTTCTGATACGCACTTCGTGGACACGATACGGACACGGGTTTGACCCCGTGAGTACCTGAGCACGTCACACACGTATACACCTTCGTGTTTGCCAAGTTTTACGAGTTCTAATGGTGTATTTTGAGATTTAGATGTTGAGTCGAATTTGTGTTTTTGTCTTAGTTTTTTTTGAATTGATTTTTCATTTGAAAGTGATTTTCTGAGTTTAAATTCATATTTCAGAGTTTGGGGTTGGATTTGGATTAGTTTATGAGTTCAATTTTGTGGGTAGACAAATGGTTTACATTCACTATATATAATCTATTTGTAGATATAGTTTCGTTGTATATTTATATCTATATTATAGATAGTGTTTAATATATTGAAGATTGGTTCAGATTTTTGTGTTAGGTTTAGATGTTTTGATTAAAGTTAGTTTTTCAGTTCTGTGATCAGTTAGAGTTTAGTCTATTTGGTTAGATTTGTACCTTTATTTTTATATGTTATAGAGGTATATATGTATAGTTCCTATATATATAAATATATCTCTATATACATATATAGTGTGTGTGTGTGTGTGTGTGTGTGTGTGTGTGTGTGTGTGTGTGTGTGTGTGTGTGTGTGTGTGTGTGTGTATAGGCTCATATGTTGTAGGGGTTTTGGTTTCCTGTGAGCTTAGGATTGGTTTGGGGCAGCCTCGACATCACAGCACCCTTGGCACACACCCCATTTTCTTCTTTCCTATGTTTACATGTTAATATTTATACATATCTTCTTATATGCCAATAGATAATTAGTATATATTTATGTATGTATATATATAATGTGCAAGTTATTATCAGATTTTGACCCATATATATATATATATTTTATATATATATATATATATATATATATATATATATATATATATATATATATATATATATATATATATATATATATATATATAATATGTTGAATGAATGGATATAATATATATATATATATATATATATATTTATATATATATATATATATATATATATATATATATATATATATATATATATATATATATATATATATATATATATATATATATATATATATATATATATATATAAAATATATATATATATAATATGTTGAATGAATGGATATAATATATATATATATATATATATATATATTTTATATATATATATATATATATATATATATATATATATATATATATATATATATATATATATATATATATATATATATATATATATATATATATATATATAATATGTTGAATGAATGTATATAATATATATATATATATATATATATAATATATTATATATATTGACCCAAGGTTGACTTTTGTCAACTTGGTCAACTTGTTAGTCAACTTGCCAAGTTAGGCTCGTTAGGTCAATCCTAAACTGACTTGCTAAACCATAGGTTACATCTAAAAGCAATCACATATATATATCCATTCATTCAACATAATATATATATATATATATATATATATATATATATATATATATATATATATATATATATATATATATATATATATATATATATATATATTATGTTGAATGAATGGATATATGGAATATATATGTATATATGTGATTGCTTTTAGATGTAACCTATGGTTTAGCAAGTCAGTTTAGGATTGACCTAAGGAGCCTAACTTGGCAAGTTGACTAACAAGTTGACCAAGTTGACAAAAGTCAACCTTGGGTCAAACTTGATCCAAATTGACTCAAACGGACTTGGAATGACTAGATAACTTGAGTTTGACCTAAATTTTGGTAAATGGACTAGTTGACTTATAGTTGACCAGGTGTGACCAGAGTTGACTAGGGTTGACCAGAGTTGACCAAGAGTTCACTTTGACCTAGAATCATTTAGAATGCATTTTAGACTTTATCTATTTCATATTAGACACTTTGTAACCTGTGGTTGATTTAAATAGGACTTTGTGACTTCAGTTTGGACTTATATTCTCATCAGTCATTCGGGATACCAGGCGAGTACATTCTCTGATAGTTATTTCATTACTTGTCGATTTCTATATTTCAGTTCTAGTCAGTTCTATTTGATTCTCTGTTACAAACACGGATTGATATTTCTAGAATTCATGTATACGACACACATACCTTACTTGTCTAGTCTCTATTACAAGAACTACTACAAGAAACACCTACAAGCACCTTCATGTTCTGGCTAGATTTGTTTTCGATTTACGTGTCGTGTTATGGATTCACCCATATTTGTCGGGCGGGAAAATACCTGAGTAGACATACAAACATTCCCAAATACTCGAACCACCTCCCTGTGAATTATACAAGAACGATAGCCATCCCTCACCTGATCAGTGTGTGATGTGCCGGATTACCCTTAGTCGTTTACATGTTGATCTCAGTTATTTTAAAACACACTATGAGTATTGTCAAGAATCTTTACTAGAATCATCACAAGAACCATTACAAGAATCACCCAACTAGAATCATTGAATGGAATCACACTTGACATATATCGTACCACCTGGACTCATATCACATTACTCTAGTTCAGCTAGTTATATTTACAGTCTTTATTGCCATGATCTTCTGTCTCTCAGTATTTACTCTCATTGTTCTAACTGTTTCTCCATTTTTACTACTATGCTTCATCAATATAATTGTCTATAATTATTTTATAGTCTTTATTATTTACTTGGGATTTCTTGATGAGATGTGCTCGTTCCTTTCCTGACTGGATCGTTGACAAAATATTACAGATGTTAGCCCTGAGGATACATACCCTACTTGCTATAGATCTGGAGAGGGATTAGCTACCTTTGGCCCAGATTCTCAGGAGTGATCGAGAGATTAGTTTAGTAGACTTGCTCTAAATTTTATGTTTAGAACTTGAGTTGTAATAATTGAGAGTTGACTTATTTTGAGTTGTTTTGAGATATTATCATTTAGTAGTTTTTATTTGTTTTCTTTTAGTTATAGAATTTTGTGTTATCCTATCGTGCTTAGACTGTGATTGATTTATATTATTTCTATACTTGTCCTCCGTTCGGAGTTGAGATTTAAAGACAAGTACATTATATAATTGCGTGAGTTGTTTTAGATAGTGACCTAGTACAGTGTTCTACGCCGATTTCGCGGCGTAGGCTGGGCGTTGTTACGTACTTGTACCCTTACACTGGGTGCGGGTCGTGACAGTTAGCACCTGCATTGGCACCAACATCTAATCAGCATACTTCTTTCTCTTTCTCTCAGTGATTCGATATAAATGTGCAGACATAGAAAGTAAATCCATAAAAACATTCATCGAAAATATTTACGAAAATGCACAAAAAAACAACAGCGAAAGCGACATCAAAAACCAACAGGGCTATGGTCTCGGGGCAAGCGACTCTTATATATAATTATTTTTCCAAGACGCGCGCCACTGCATCTTGGGCATCATTTCAAAAGTGTCCACTCCATAACAAGGAAAGGATCTCAATTCGTTATCCCACGATCCTGGTAAAGTTTCTCCAAGTAAAGTTTCCTCAATCTCATCCGACTCGGCCAGTAGCCCATCCATGCTCCACAACAGGATCAGGGTACTACACCATGTGCCCTAGGCACTCTGACAATACATGCCCTGCCTTCCCGCAATGGGAATAACCAACTATAGAAGACTGTCTCTGCTGCTGAGGACGCGACTGAGACGACTGGTATAAAGAAGCTGTCTGAGCCGGTCCTCTCAAAGATCCAATCATCAAAGCTCGAACTATTGGAGTTGGTGCTGACGACTGGAAATAAGATCCCCTCTGAATGTGAGGCCTCTTCTAGCCTCCGACTCTATTAACGATCCTCTGCGAGGTGTACTCATGCCTCCTCGCCGCCTTCATCATTGTATCAAAAGTCTGGAACTCATGCTGCTCGACTGCCAGTATGGTCTCTAGATGAAGTCCCTGCTGGAAGTTCCTTGCCCGACCCAACTCGATCGCCACTAAGGAAGGGGCAAACCGACTGAGCCTGTTGAACTCCATCGTATAGCCATTGATAGTCCTACTCATCTGCCTGAGGTTGTTAAACCTATGCTGCAAATCATAACACGAGATCGCGTCGAAGTATCGGGTCTGAAACCTCTCACTGAAGTCCGTTCAAGTAATAGGTGTTATGAAAGAAACCTTATGAGTCGCCCATCAATTGTGGGCCAAATCCAAAAGTTATAACCTGACGATTGTTACATGCTCCTTAACCAGAATCTATGTCACCACTAGAATGGCCTCGGTATCCTAAAGCTAAGCATCGGATGTAATCGCATCCTTTGTACCATAAAAATACAAGGGGTGGAGATGCCTGAAGCTGCTTGAAGAATTATAGACCTGAGTGCCACCCCTCTCCAGAGCCATCTGAACTGACTGGGTAAGAACATCACTCTGACGCTGCTGCGTCGCCATAAAACCTCTAAGCACACCTATCAGCTCACGAACAACATTCTCTGGCTGCTCTAGCACTGTCGGCTGATCAGGCTACACTAGCATCTCTGTCCTCGGGTTGACTCTGGACTATGCTCTTGAATGTTGAGACTGAAACTCCTAAAACAGCAAAACAGAAGGACATTGATCTTCCATCAGTGGAACCCAAACAAGCTGATCAGAAGGACCAGGAACAGTGCCCCTGAAAGTTAAAAGACACAAGGATCAAAATCGAGGGAACACGAAGGATCATTGATCAAGGCAGATATCAGGTCAAAAAGTCAGAGATAATAAATAATACGAGAATATCAATAAAGAAGATTTGTGACTGAGATAATTACCAGCAATCTCCATATATTTGATAAATTAGACCTGTATGGGCCACCACTAAAAACCTATGTCACACTCCAAAACCAGAATACTGGAAAGTAAGGACGGATAGATCCAGTTACGTAACTCCAAAGTACTCTGAAATAGCATATAAGATGTATAGATGGGGATTACTACTAAAATCCAACAGGCAATCCTAGGTTATGAGTCTTAGATATCTCAATCACAGACAATAATCAAAGTACAAGAAGTATGATCATCATGAGTATAATATAGTAAAGCGTTCCAAACTATCATATATAGATGATCATGAATCTAGTAATACAAAATTAAGAACTAGCAAGACTAAGTCATACATGAGCAACTCTAGCTACAGTCTAGAAATATACAATCATGTCTAAGCCCGTGGACAAAATGTCAAGACTAAAACACGAGCTAAACAAGTGCTCGGTGGATAAATGCCTCAAAAGACTAAGTATAGATAATAATGGGTAAGAGAAAGAACACCCACTCAGGCACCCTGGTACTCCGGGTGGTCACCATCGAGTGGAAGGTCCGAAAGATCCTCGGGCTCCTCAACTAGATCTGGTCAAACAAAACCAGTAGGGTCAGACCCCCAGTAACAAGTACCATAAAGGAAGCCAAACTATGAATACAAATCATTACAACACTAAGGTAAAGCAGTGAACAAGGAAGGAATAATAAATTGGTACCACCGTGTATATGAAAGAAAATTGGAAACATGTAAGGAAAATAGCATTTGAATAGGTTTAAACTAGACATGTAAGCATGTAATAAAATCGGAACATATAAGCATGTAACTAGCCGGGACATATAAGCATGTGGATCATGTATAGCATGTAAGTACTGAGAAGAACGACAAATGACAAGATAACTTGGGAACTATTCTGAAACCGACTTACAACCCTTAAACTAAATAAGGATCGAGGTTGCAACCCTTCTCATGAATAGAACTTAGCCTCTAATCATTATCGGAATACGTAAGCAGGACAATATCTAGACAAGTAAGACAAGATTGTACATGACTGGACTCTATCCATCAATCACGGCCAAGCAATAAATAGATCTTAATACATTAGCTAACTAGGGTTATCACAATCCTAATTACTAACATATGCATTTTGAGAAATCCAATCCAGTTATCTGCCCTACAAACTACCCAACTTATCCAGGCCAAAGTCAATAAGAATAGATAGTATAGTACATCCCCCGGGAGACAAATGTATCCTAAGGTCTAATAGCATCGTCGGAAGACAAATGTATCCTCAGTAGTATGCTTTGCACGACGGGGAGCTAATAAGTATAATAAATAGGATTGCCCCACTCGACGGTGTGCTAGAAATGTGCTCATCATAACAGATAGCTACAAGTCCATTCAGGATGGGGCCCGTATACAGGGCTTGCAGGCAACCGAAAAATTCTCTTCTCCTAATGCATCTAGGTAATCAACTAGTTGTTTAGTCCTTAACATTTTATTTTAAGATTCTGTGTGTGACATTCTGCAGAATCTATCCTAGATATGAGACATGCGAGACAGGACTTGACAAGACAAGCAAGAGAGTGCACAATAATAAGCCATAACAAGACAAGATAGTACATGATAGGTATCGAGACATGAGTGCGCTACGACCAGCCACTATATCGAGATAAACATGTACGAAAATTAGGAGTGCACCCCGACGGGCCACTATCAAGACATGACAAGAACATATACAGGAATCCAAGGAAACATGGCAGTCTAAAGCAGGAAACATGGCATGGCATATAAAGAATTATATATCAAAGGAAATCTAGAAAATAAACAAAAATCATGAAAGAAATAAACTTAGGAGTCCATATGGAAAATCCTTCGGGTTACAGCAGATTTCCAAAGGATGATCCGTTCGGTCACAACAAGTATTTGCATATAAAATGGGTCATTCGAAAGATCTGGCAGATTTCCGATGGATGATCCAAAAACGTGTAAAAAAACTCAGTAAATGTAAGAACAATTCTCCAGGGCCAAAATCCAGTCGCAAATCTCATCCAAGTCTAGTCCAGCTATACTAAATATTGTAAGTGAGTCTCATATACCAATATAGACTAAGTCTAGTGGTAAGAACTTTCGTACCATTACCAATATCGAGTTTTCCAACCAAAAAAATATTAGGACATCGCAGGAAAACAAAACCTAGCTCAGACCAAAATCTAAGACTGTAAAAATGATGAGAATATCGAGAAAAACGGTTTTAGTAAAACAAGTTTTAGAAAATAATGAAATATCAAGGCTACAAAAATCAAAATAGCAGTAAAATAATAAATGTCCAGTAGTTCGGCTAGATATACTTTCCTAAGATAGCTCCCAGCCTAACTCTTCTACTCCACCACCAAGAGGGGTTCAAAAACCACACTCTGGGGTCTCGAGACCAAGCTCTAAGCTCTCGAGGAATACGGAGTGGAAACAAAAAAGAAGAAGAGTTGAGAGAGAAATTGAAAAGAAATTTTGAAAGAAATCGAACTTGTATATATATAGAAGGGAAATTAATCGTGACTAAACGATCACGATCCGCAACTCGATCAGGATTAATCCAGACTGTTCATTAAAGAAAACCAAGAAACTAATGGATAATAAGACGTATCAAAACCAAGAAACCACTGGTCGAAAGAATGTATCAACAACATTCATTAAAATATCAGGACACTATTCATCAAAATATCTCATTCCTACCGACGGTCGGATGATCCGGCAGATTTTCGACGGATGCTCCGGATCGTCACAGCAAATTTTTGCATATGTGGGAACATTCGGATGATCCGTCGGACTTTTACGGATTATCGACGGATGATCCGAAAAATCTGAAATCTCTTCGCTTAAAATTTTTTTGGGTTCACCGTTCCACATGTCGATCCTAACATAGGTCTATGGCAATGCCAACAGGTATTCTAATAGTCTCGAACAATGTAGAAATAATCATAGTCAATAAAACTTAATAAATTAATAAATACTCGTATATCTGTATACAAATATCAATACTGTGAGGCGAGTCTCACAGATATCATGTGGATTGAGATATTGTTAGACTTCCTATATATAGTTAGATTTGACCTCTATATAGCTTATATGTATTCGAGTTGGGTTAGAGTCCACTTGATACGTATCTGGTATGTTTACGTATCATGGTCATACGTATTTTAGGACTGGAGCATTACATATACTGGAGTATAACACCGGCATGCCATTTTTATATAAATTAGCCGCTTAGAAGAATGAGTTGTCATACCGACGATACATTGGTCTATACCGACAATATACCGATTTGAACGATAAATATAATCGGCATACCGATGGTATACAGGAGTATACCGATAGTATATCAGTTTGGTAGACATAGAATATTTGGGGTGTATAAATGGTATACCAACGGTATACTGGTTGGTACTGACGGTATACCAATTGGTATGACAGGAAGCAATTTAACAAATAAATGGCGTATCGTCGCTATACTGGTTTGTACCAACTGTATACCGATTTGAGATCCTAATTTGAGGTTGGGTAGTTTTAGGTATTGGATGACTTCCAAACTTTCTCCTATGATGTTTAGGGACCATGTATTATGATGTAGTATCAGTACTTAAGGATTTCTAGGCCTTGTGAAACATTGTGGGCTCTAATTGGAGACTTTATAGGTTATTGCAATAAATGCACTGATTGTATACCAGACCTGATGTATATGCTACGACGTCAGCAGTGGATTGTACTTGACACAATGATTGTCCCGTATCCTGACTTGACTACTTGTATCCATGCTGATACTTCATGATTCTGCACCGACTGTGTTGTCCTGATCCTGTGTAGTGAGGTACTACTTGTGTAATGAGGTGCTACATAGTTCATGATACATTCCTAATATATGATCCGTTTAATGTGGTAGTGAATTTTTTTACTCAAAATTTATGATTTACTACTTGCCAATCTATTTTATGCTTGCAAGTTATATGAGTGTATAAATTATTGTTTGGAAAGACGATGATACAATCTTTGAAGGACTTTTGTTTATATATGGACATATAAGTAATTTTATTGTTTTGTTTTTCAGAACTGCTCGTTAATAAATTACCAAACATGAATTTGATTGGTTTAAAAATCACTGCTTAAACTCATCCAAGATTGTATTTCTTATAATTGATACTTTAAAAATACTTCATAAAAATAATATTTTCCCTTCTCTCCCATCTTTTGCACGTACATATATAATTTTTGGGTCCGGCTATACGTACCCCATGACTTACTTAGCACACCCCAAGTGCTAAGTACACCCCGTTTTAATTGAAGAAAATTATCATAAATACTAAGTATACCCTACCAAATGACAAAAATAACATTTTCTATTATAACACAAAACCTAACTATAATTTCTAATAATTTCTAAGCACACCCCAACATTCTAAACTCTCCTCTCCACTCTCCTCTTTTCAAACCACTCTCCCTTCTCCACTCTCTTATTTCCAAACGGCCGGCCCCCGGGACCGAAGTCTTCTCTGATCCCATTCTTTCCCGTTCGAACAGCAGATTAGTCGGCGAGGAGGTTTTGGATTGTTCGACTAGTACAATGGAGGGCCAATCCGAAGACCAATCCCAAGATTAATCCCAAAATCAATTTGGTGAGTTTTTTAAATCGAACCACTGCATTACTTCGAATTAAGTATTACTTTCGTTTAGGATCACTGCTTTAGGGTTTCGAATACCTTCATTTTTTATTCGAACGGTTTTTGTTGCAATTTTTTTGGGTATTCATGGTTATGCCCGAGCCTGGTCGGTCGGGCATCAAAATGCACGTTCGACATGAAACAATCGAACATTTGTGTAGATGTTCGACCAGAGTATATCGAGCATCAGAGTGGTTTGTTCGACCTATATTGGTCGAGCTTCTTAGTGTTATGTTCGACCTGTATATGTCGAACAGTAAGCATTTGTTCGACTAGTTTTGGTCGAGCAGTTCATGATTTTGACTGTATAGATTGTTTAATTGTTGTTATTTCAATAAATTTGGCAGGAAGGACATATATGAGGAGACGACCACCTACAGCTTCTAATAGGAGGCGTTGATTAGAAGAGTTGGCAACTGCACATAGCAGTCGTCAAGAAGGAGTAACAGTTGCTCCGATTCAAATAAGAAAGCAACATGCTGAGGAAGAAGAGACAGTTGCACGTACCAGTCTAACAGTTGCTCCGAGTCAAATTAGCGAGCAACGTGCTGAAGAAAAACTCGAGCATGTTTTGAACATGCAAGTTGAGGAAAAAGAGACGGCTGTACGTACTAGTCCTCAAGAAGCAGAGCAACATATTGAGGAAGAAGAGGAAGCACGTGCTAAGGAAGAAGAGGAAGAAGAAAGTGATAACGATTATGTATTGACGGGCCCTTGTCCAGGTGGACCTAAAGATCCCTGACTTATTCCAAGTTTCAAGACTCATGTGGCGTTTCAGATTTGAAATGGGGTTGAGAGGCCCTTGTTGAGCTGTTGGTGCCACACGACCAAGATGGAAACATGGAAGTTTGGTAGAGGGGATAATAATTTTAAGATGTTGATTCATCATTCCAGAATTCCAGACTTGAGATGGATTTCGTATAAGACGCCAAATAAAAATCTGATTTGTGCGTTTGTTGAGCATAGGCAACCGGAGACCAACTCATTCCATATGCCATTCGGTGAGATGACAATTACGTTGGATGACGTATTTTGTTTTACAGGCCTCCCGGTTAGTGGATTACCTGTGGTTGCACCAGAGTTGGGAAGGGGACTGGAGGCCCCTAAAAAAATGATTACTAGGTTATTGGGGGTGACAGAAAGGGAGGTAGTCGATGCCCTTAAGGGCCAGAGAGGTAGCTCGGTCCGGTTGGAGTGGCTCCGTTCTCGATTTAGTAGAGATGTCACTAGTACAGATGAGAGAAAAAGAAGATGTCAGCCCGTGTTGACCCAAACTGGATTGCAGTCAACCTAATCTTGATAATTAACAAATCAATATTTGTCATGATCCAACTCGACACATAAATCTCCATCAAACTACAAATCAGACGATTATCACGTATCAAGTCAGACGAACATCATCGACGACTGTTCGACAAATACGGTTGTAACTTGTAAATGGAGTCTGTATTTTTACACTTTTATTGAGTCTGGGCTATTATACGTTGAGTCGCATTGAGTATCTCAACCATAGACTAGATAACCAAAAGTTCCACAAACAAAAGATCAAACTGCCAAAGCCCAAAATCAGCCCATGAACATTCTGTCCTCAAGGAGGCAGAGTTCGGGCCGAACTCTGCCCCCACACAGAGTTCGGGCCGAACCCTGCCCCCACACAGAGTTCGGGCCGAACTCTGTCCCCTAAATTCCAGAGCTGATTTTTATGGTATGCTCATTGCTAGTTGTCCAACGGCCAAATTTTTGAATATTTTGGACAGAGTTCTGGCCGAACTCTGCCTCCCAGAACTAGTATAAATAGGCACCCATTTCTCTCATTTCAAATTATTATATCTTCTCTTCTTCTCTACTCCTATAGCCTATACATCCTAAAGAGCTATACCCTTCTCATCTACTAGCCACAAAACTTCCCAAGCCTACAAGGTGCTCAGTGCGAGTCGACTAGAAGTGTGTGTGCAAGAGTCTCAAAATTTTTTAATTGATCATTATTGACACACATACTCTATTCACCCCCCTCTAGAGTTTCCTATACGTACTTCAATTGGTATCAGAGCCCTGTTCTCTTGATACAGGATTTACATCAAAGAGTTGATCCATGGCAACCACACAACCCATCTTTACCAACTATGGTGAGGGTCAATCCACAAATAGGCCACCCCTATTTGATTGAACCAACTACACATATTAGAAGACTAGGATAAGTTTTTATCTTAAGTCCCTAGACTTTGACCTGTGGACTATAGTCACTGATGGCTACAAGAAACCTCCCAGAATAACTGTCAAGGGGAGTCTCGTCGAGAAATCCCACAACAAGTATACTGATCAGGAGAAAAAACAGGCAAGTCTAGACGCTAGGGCTATTAATGCTCTCTTCTGTGCTATAAACAGGACTGAATTCAACAGGGTCTCCACATGCACCACCTCTCACGAAGTATAGAAGCTTTTGGAGGTGACTCATAAAGGGACCACACAAGTCAAAGAATCAAAAGTCAGTCGTCTGACACATGAGTACGAGGCATTCAATTCACTACAACAAAAAGACCTATTAATGACGCTTGATAAGTGGATTTTATAATGGCTGATAAAGAAGCGTCATCAAAGTTCAGCAAGACTCCATTCTATGACGGTATCCAATATAAACGTTATTGATAGTCTTTCAGTCATACGAGCGTCATGAAAAAAAAGCACCAAAATTTAAGTCAAAACCTCCACTCCCCGCACTTCTCCCGCACTTAAAAAAAATTCTAAACCAATTTCCTGGCTCCACAGCTACTCCCCCAACCTTCGAAGAAGCCCTAATTTTTCTGGCTCGCCTCCTCTCTACCTCCCTCCTCTCCCCCTCCTTTCTCTTCCCCTCCGTCGCCGACCTCTCCTGCCACCTCGACTCCTCCTCCTCCTCCCTCCTCGGCGCTGCCAACTCCATCTCCACCGCCCTCGAGAGAGAGAGAGAGGAGAGAGAGAGGAAAATGGACGAGACTCCGTCGAACCAAGCCCACGACAGCATCAGGTCTTTGCTCGCGACTGCTCGGCAGCTGATCGACCAGGGGAACCCCTCCGCTGCTCTCCAAGCGGTACCAATCTCTCCTTCTTCTTCTTCTTCTTCTTCTTCTTCTTCTTCTCCTCCTCCTCCTCTTTCGACCAGATCTTTTATTTTTTTCCAGTTTAATTACTGACTCGTTATTTGTTTTTGTGGAGTATATTGGTTACTATCCATGTTTGATTTATTGGGCACGAAGCAAAATTGGTTCTTTATTGTTGTAGTTAAGGAGTTTGATATAATGTGCAGGAAAAATGGTTCAACTTTTAGTTTGATCAGTAATCCACCATCCGTTTCTTTTTTCGATTATATTCGTCGTAGCAGCTCAAGCGGAGGCGGAGCCAGTGGCGGCGCTGTACAAGAAGATGAACCTGAACGAGTACATGGTCACTCTCGACAGGTGTTTGTTAACTGAAAAGAGCGGAATAAGTAATTATCAACCACAAAATAAGACGGGTGTTCTTTCTAAAAGTTTGAGTGATATTGTTGGTATATTTTCTAAAAGTCTGTATTGCTCAATGACCCCTAGTACCAGGCTAATATTGAAAGTTTCAGTTAGATCGGGTCAATTTCAGTCCAATTCTTGCTGGAACTTACCATAACTGGCCAAAATTGGATCAAACATCCGAAAGGGACTGTTTCTAGCATCCTCTCTTTAACTAATGTGAATGTAACATAACCCTAGTAAAGAGTAATATCAGACAGAAGTCTAGAGAATGTACCTTGAGATAGTGCCAGTTATTCATTTACTTCTTGTTCTATTGCAGATTACAGAACAGATATATGTTGGATCATGCTTACAGTCGGAAAGCGATGCAGAGACATTGTCGAATATGGTATATATATATTACTTTGTTAGACTATCATCAGTACTATATATAATTATATATCATATTAAAATTATGTTTTCTAATTGACCCATTTTTAAGAAATGTTTTACATTCATCTGCATCAATTTGACTGCCAGCATATATGGATATGAGTATATGTATGCTCATGCACATACTTATCACCCATTCGTCACCAATATTCTAACATGTCCTTTTAATTGGAAAATTGGACCAACTAATTATAAGGTTGATGTATTATTTATCTCTTGACTTTTGCATAATTCCAAATGGGATAGTTAAACAGAGTCTTAAAAACAATACAGAGAAAAGTATAATATGTTGGATTGTATCTCATTTCCGGTTGAGCCCTCAAAGGGGGGTTAAAATGGTGTTGGTAATTTAGTCCCACATCGGGTAGGAGGTGGGATCATGTGGTGTAGATAACTGGAATTGGTTCAGGCTTTACATGAGAATTATTTTTTAAGGCATATGGGCCCAATTCAATATCGTACCTCATGGGCCAACTCCGGTTTGGGTCACACCGTGTTCCCAACATAATAGTCCTTATTGTTATGCTATGACAGATGTGGTGATAATTTGTTAGGCATCACACTTCTTGTGCCTTTTTCTCTATTACGTTTAGCTTCGTTAGCACCTTATTTTTCTGTGACCTGTTGGGTTAGATATGACAGATGCGATGTAGATAACTGGAATTGGTTCAGACTATTAAGGAAGAACTTTCAGATTTTTGTGACATGTACAACCGGATTGGATAGATCCGCATGTGTGATTGCATACTTACATTGGATCCAAGATACTGCTCTTCATGCTGCCCACAATTTTGTCAGTGCATTGCACTCCTGTAGGTCCGATAGGTACTTCCACCTTTAAATAACAAGAAAAACAACTCCTTCAGCATGTTCTTTTTTCCAAAGTAATCTGGAGCCAACTAAATAGCATCATAGGCATTTTGCCTGCATTTTTACAAGGGCAATCAGCTCTTTTGCTAGTTGGAAAAGAGGGAAATGTGCCTTTGAAATGTTCTCATGCTTGAAATGCTGTAAATACTTGAAGCTAAATACAACTACCTTTATCCATTTGCCAACAAATAATATATTTAAGTAGTCGCATTTGCAATTCTTTTCTTGAATTATTCTCTGTTCTTTCGAAAGTTATTTTCCCCATTTCAGACACTATTTTGTTAGTCTTAAAATGACAGGTTTTATCCAATTTCCAAAGATTTTTTTTCAAAGCAAATGCTCAGTTTGTCATCCTAAGAGAACTGCGTACAGTTTGCCTTTCTTTACGTTTGCTTGATTGGATAACAAAGAGGATGTTTCATTAGCCGTTGAGCATTATTACCGTCATGTGAGGACTATGGTGAACAATCTTCTATATAGATATTAGGTATCTGTCATATGTTTTGATTGTCAATATGTTTAGAATTATGCTTAGAATCTCAAATTCTGACACGTTGATCGAATTCTTAATGTTTCTTGGAGCAGATTAATGAGCATGTCCAGAGGGAAATCATGAACCACAGATCACTCAAGCATCCAAATATAGTTAGATTTAAGGAGCTACGTTAATCTTCCGTTTCATGACCACATCCAGGTTTCAGTTTATTTTGTTATCGTTGCTTTTTTTCTTTTTTCATTACAACACACACCCCTACATGTTCTTACGGCTCTAATCCTGTGTCGTTGCTTGCAGAATTCAGTAAACTGCGTATAGTTGATTTCACTCTTACTGATATCATTATCAGTTTGGACTCTGATTCTTGATATTTATGAAGGATATATTACTTTGACGTTGCGTTTCTTTTGGATTTTTGCTCTAAATTGTAATAATGGTATACATATAATTGACCTCTAGGCAAGTTAAGATCATTTTATGACAAAACCATTTTGAGTTTTATTTTGCTGTGCTACTCTTTGGATATTATGGTAAGTCATCCAATATGCGTCTTTTTTTTAATTCTGCAATTTAATTACAAATTCCAGTCATGGTGGATGTATTATAAGAGATAGGAAGCTTCATGGCTCCTATGAACCAACCTAACCCTAGTATAAATATTAGTTACTGATGTTAGAGTTTCATTACTTAAAAATTATAAAGGATCACATATATTAATATTATTTTCCTTATTCTAGTTTGCTTCTCTGTATCCATTATATCTATGTGTTATTTATTTGCCAAGTAATTGTATTTAAATTTAATTTAATCAACCACTCACGCCCCCTTTCTATTTTAGAGAATCTGGAGCAGAGCAGAAATTCAAAGATATTAACAATGCCTACGAGGTAAGATGCTGTGTGTCAGTTTATTGGCTAAACTACGTTTCTTGTCCTGTTGTTTCCCCTAAGAAAAATTCCATTGCAGGTACTGTCGGATGATGAGAAGAGATCTCTGTATGACAGATATGGAGAAGTCGGTTTGAAAGGCTTTGGTATGGGCATGGGGGTAAGTTCCTACCACGGACAAAGAGAATTGGCCATTCCTCATATTTAATGCAATCTAATATATCTGGAAAACACGTCTTTCAGGATTTCAGCAATCCATTCGATATATTCGAGTCATTATTTGAAGGCATGGGCGGAATGGGAGGAATGGGCGGAAGATGTATATAATGAAATGAAAGTATAATGGTAGCTAAAGTACTCTATTTTGAGACAATAAAATGTAGCTAGCTAAAGTACTCTATATCTGTGAGATGTTGATGTACCCTATTTTGAGACAATGAAATGGAGAATGGTAGTTTATATTACATTTCAATATTTTGTTGTGAATATGGATCAAAGTGGTTGTTTTCGAATTGAATTGAGCATCGTTTTGAATGTATAACATGCAGTATAGAGCGTTATAAATATGATACAATGACCAAATACAGATCATCTATTCATAACGCTTTCAAAATGTCCTAACTTCTAAACCATATTAACTATTCATAACGGTTTTACATAAATATCCATAACGCTTTGAAAATAAAACGTAGCAGAAATTCAACCTATTAATGACGTTTTTGGAAGCATTATCTATAATGCTTTCAAAAACATTTATAACACCTATTTTCATAACGGTTGGAATGGAAAAAAAATGTCATGGTTCTTAATTAATGACGGTTTTTAGCCGTCATTAAAAGGTATTTTTGTTGTAGTGCAAGATGACCAAATGAGACGATCACTCAAATGTCCAGATTCCTTGACATCGTCAACCCGCTATCTTTCTTCGAAAAAGATTATTCCAACCATAAGAAGATACGCAAAGTGCTACGAGGATTGCTGAAGGTCTGGAATCCCAAAGTCACTGCGATCATCGAAGGCAATGATCTTACGGTCATGTCACTAGAAACTTTGATGGGCAAGCTGATGACGCATGAGCTTGATCTAAAAGATTTTGAAAAAATAGCTCCAAAAGAAAAGGAGATTGCATTGAGAGCTCATCGCCGAAGAACCAGCTCAGAAGACACTGATGATGACAACTCCGAAGGTGACGATCAAGCTCTCTTAGTTCGAAACTTCAAAAAGTTTCTACGCTTCAACAAAAAAGAAGAGAGAACAAAACGACGATGAGGAAGAACCTACCTGCTTCGGATGCAAGAGGACGGGACATGTCAAGAAATATTGTCCTATAACAAAGAAAAGAAGCAGATACGAGAAGCCATACAAGAAACCAACTAAAAGGAAGTATGCCAACACTAGCATCTGGCACGAAAGCGAGGTTAGTGATTCAGATGAGAAAGAGGACTCTCCGTAAAACATGGCTAACGTCTGTCTAATGGCGACTTCAGATAAGGTAAAAGATTCTTTTGATGATTTCTCATTTGATGAACTTGGTGATGCTTTTAGTGATCTACTTGAAGATCACAAAAAGGTACTCAATAAATATAAACATGCAAAGGATAAGATCAAGGACTGTGAAATCGAGATCCATAGACTTTCATGTTTACTAGATAATGTTAGAAATACTACACCTATGAAAAAAACTGAAGAGTTATCCAAGCTTAAATTAAGCTTACACGATGCCGAATCAATCATTGAGAAACAAACACTTGATATCACGGCTTTAAACAAAGAACTTGCTGAAGAGAAAAACAAGTTCAAAATTGCTACAAGTAGAATACACGGTCTTACCACTAAATGTAATGAGTTAAATGTTGTCTCTAAGAAATTAGAGATTAAATTAGGCAAGCAGGTTATTCAACCCCAAGTTCAGTCTCATAGTCACAACACTTACAAACACGAGACAGTTCAACACAAGAAAGCACGTCACTACAAGAACACTCATCCACATGCTACACAAAATCATGCTTTTATGTACACCTATTCATATGCAGCACGTAAAACACACACACGTAAACACCATCATCATCCTGCTGCACTCAATCATTATCATCATCATGCTGCTGCACACAGTCACTATAATCACTCTACTGCTACACGTAGCTATCATCACCCTACTTATAAATATCACTATCAACATGCTCCTAACATAAACATGCATGCTATATGTACATGTTATAGTTTACATGGACACATGTTACCACAATATAGAATTA
Organism: Iris pallida; assembly: GCA_029216955.1. Lineage (NCBI taxonomy): Eukaryota > Viridiplantae > Streptophyta > Magnoliopsida > Asparagales > Iridaceae > Iris > Iris pallida. The sequence continues at coordinate 14,008,443 of JANAVB010008798.1, forward strand.
GAAGATTAGTTAATAAAAAAATATGCATGGGTACCGAAGTCTAACCTCTCAGGACCCACAAGAATCTAGGTACCAAAGGTCACATCTACTCACGGTGTAGGTAGACCTTCCCTCTTCAACTAGAAGCAAGTGGATTCTCGACAGTGGGTGCTCGCGATATATGACTGGAAATGCAAATCTATTCGCAACACAATCGATGAAAAAGGAAGGATATGTTTCCTTCGGCAATAACCTTAAAGGATATATCATAGGTAACGGTACAATTGGTTATCCTCCTTCTCCCGTCATTAACGATATATGTTTAGTGACCGAGTTAAAGTATAACTTGCTCAGCATTAGTCATCTTGCTGATCATGGATATGATATTAACTTCGAGAAAAATAAATACTTTATCTATGATAGATCAACTGGAGACATCGCTTTTGAGGGGACAAGGGAAGATAATATTTATATTTTCTATCTATCTAGTGATACTAACAGTACATGAAGATGCCTTTACGCTCACAAAGATAAAAAGCTCCTATGGCATCAACGTCTTGGTCATGCCAACATGGATACTATATCCAGACTATCTACCAAGAAGCTAGTCAGAGGACTGCCGGATATCGCATTCAAGGTATGTGCCGAATGTGAAAAGAATAAGACTACCAAATCTTTTTTTAAATCCATAAATACTGTAAGTACTACCCGACCATTGCAATTACTTCATATGGACTTATTTGGTCCTAGTAGAGTAGCCAGTATTTGCAAAAAAATCTACGCTTTTATCATTATAGATGATTTTTCAAGATTTACTTTGGTTTTCTTTCTTACAAACAAAAGTGATACAATTTCTGTTTTATTTGCTAAAAAGGTCTAAAACGAAAAAGGCTACATGATTACTCGTATCCGAAGTGATCATGGTGACGAATTCAAAAATTCTGATTTTGAAAAGTTTTGTGATTCAAATGGTTTTAGTCATGAATTTTTGTGTCCAGGAACTCCTCAACAAAATGGTGATGTAGCGCGAAAGAATAGAACTCTTGGCGATATGGCTAGAGTTATGCTAAATCAATTCTTTCTTCCGAAATACTTTTGGACAGAAGCTGTCAGCACAGCGTGCCATGTTTTGAATAGGGTGTTGATTCGACCTATTTCGAAGAAGACACCCTATGAGCTTTGGTTTGGTAGGAATCCTAATATTTCTTACTTTAGATTATTCGGTTGTCGTTGCTTTATCCTGAATACCAAAGACAACTTAGACAAATTTGATGCCAAAGCTGACGAAGATATTCTTCTTGGCTAAACGGCCAAGAGTAAGGGATATAGAGTGTTCAACAAACGCTCCATGATTGTTGAAGAGTCTACTAATGTAACTTTTGATGAGGATAATAGTACATCTGTCATTTTCGACGATGATGAACCGTCAACCTCTACACCTATAAATACAACATCTAAAACTAGTTCTCCGGAGGAATTACCAAAGAAGTTTCACTTCACTCCCACTCATCCAAAGGACTTGGTAATAGGTGAAGTATCAAAAGGGGTAACTACTCGATCTTCTGTAAGAGATACTATAGCTAGCTCTGCATTCTTTTCTCAAATAGAACCTAAAAATATTTTAGAAGCTTTTAATGATAAATTTTAGATTTTTGCGATGCAAGAAGAACTCAACCAATTTGAAAGAAGTCAAGTTTGGGAACTTGTTCCTAAACCTACTGGCCACTCAATAATTGGCACTAAATGGGTTTTTCGTAACAAAGTAAACGAGGACGGTTCAGTCACTCGCAACAAAGCTCGTCTCGTAGCCCAAGGATACAACCAAGAGGAGGGCATTGACTATGATGAGACGTATTCTCCTGTTGTCCGACTTGAATCCATTCGGATGCTTTGCGCATTTGCTAATTTTCAAAACTTTAAACTTTTTCAAATGGATGTGAAAAGTGATTTTCTAAACGGTTTTATCAAAGAAGAGGTTTTTGTCAAACAACCACCTGGTTTCGAAAATTACAAATTTCCTGACCACGTTTTTAAACTTAGGAAAGCTCTCTATGGCCTCAAACAAGCTCCTCGAGCTTGGTATGATCGTCTTAATACTTTCATACTTGATAAAGGTTTTTCAAAATGAAAAATCGACACTACACTTTTTATAAAATCTCTTGATGATATAATTTTTTTAGTACAAATATATGTTGATGATATTATTTTTGGGTCTACTAATGAGGGTCTATGCAAAAAATTTGCCAAGTGTATGCAGAACGAGTTCGAGATGAGCATGATGGGGGAGCTCAACTACTTTCTTGGACTGCAAATCAAACAACTCTCGCAAAGCGTTTTCATCAGTCAGTCGAAATATGTAAAGGACATGCTGAAAAAGTTTAAGCTTGACAACATCAAACCGATCAGCACCTCTATGGCTACTACAACAAAGCTGGGACCTGATGAAAGCGGCAAATCGGTCGATCAACGTAAGTATCGAGGTATGATTGGTAGTTTATTATATTTAACTCCTAGTCGCCCCGATATTATGTTTAGTATTTGCTTTTGTGCTAGATATCAAGCCAATCCTAAAGAATAACACATGATCGCAGTTAAGCGTATCTTTAGATACCTTAAAGGAACTATTACGGTAGGCTTGTGGTATACCAAAACCACTTCCTTTGACTTAATCGGATATTCCGATGTTGATTTTGCGGGATGCAAAGTCGACCATAAGAGTACAGCGGCACGTGTCATTTGCTAGGAAAGGCGTTAGTCTCATGGTTTAGCAAGAAGCAGAACTTTGTCGCACTATCCACAACAGAAGCTGAATATATCGCAGTTGGTCGTTGTTGTGCACAGATTATGTTGATGAAGCAAACCCTTGAAGACTACAACTTATTTTTCAAGCACATACCTATCTTCTGTGATAACACTAGTATAATTAATCTGACCAAGAACCCAGTATGCCACTCACGCACAAAACACATAGAGATTAGACATCACTTTATGCGTGATCATCAACAACAAGGCACAATTAATTTAGAGTTCATAGACACTGAACATCAGCTAGCCGACTTCTTTACCAAACCACTGACCGCAGAGCGCTTCAATTTCCTTTGTCGTGAGTTAGGAATTTTTGATGAAATGGTCATAAAATAATTTGGACATGCGTAAATAACGATTATGACATATATCTTTATGGTGACTTTGCTATGGGTACAAGCCGAAAGGGTCCTTCTGACAACAAGGTGTAAAAGCCTAAGCGACACAGTGCACTAGTCTTTGGACTACCGCTAGCTGGGATCCGGCCCCTACAGCTATCCCATGTCAGTTTCATCGTAATGATCGCTGTCTTAAACCATTATTTATTATATAGCTTAATTAATTTTATGACTTATTCAATTCAAACTTTCAAATTCTAGACGTTTTCTCTCAAAACTTATCCATTTTTCAAACTTTCATGTGTTCTGGAACATGGAGGCAGAGTTTGGGCCGAACTCTGCCCCACACAGAGTTCGGGCCGAACTCTGTCCCACACAGAGTTCGGGTCGAACTCTGTGTCCATGTTCATAGAACCTCCTTTGGTTCTCAGCCATCCATCTTTTTGACCCGATGGTCAAGATTTCACCTGACCTGCTGCCCCCCAAGCACTTAAACCCGCGAAAACCCCCTCTCTCCTCACTTGCATCTTCTTCCACCTTCCTCCAAATATATTTTTTCTCAAACCCTAACCCTAGAAATCTAATTTTAGGGCTCCTCTCCTTTCCAAACTCAAAATCTGAGGCTTTTGAGGGGATCTCTTCTATCTCCCATCATTTGGGTGAGGTATAATTTTCTTTTCTCCTCTATTTTTCCTTTTAAATTTATTTTCTCCATGGCTCCAAGACTCCTTGGTAGAGGTAACAGAAGAAGGAGTGATGGTGCATCATCTTTCCATCCTCCTCCTCCTCCTCTTGCTTCTCCAATCCATCCTTTATTCAATCCACCACCACCACAAGACCCCAACACCTTCAATGAACAACTATTTGTATCATTGGCTGCGTCCAATGAATGGTTTTCCGATTTTCATTCACGAAGCGTGTATGCGGGACATCTGATAAATTTTACTATCTTTTCGGATTATGATTCCTTGTTTCATGATTTGTGCTTAGATAAATTAGTTACTACTTCATCTATCATTTATTTGAATGTGATACAAATGTTATATTGCAACTTAACTTTTGATGACACACGAATTTATTCCCGTATCGTCGGTATCGATATTTCGTTTGATGACTTTGAGCTTGCTGACTATCTTGAGATCACAGAACCCAATTCTTGGGAGAAACTTGTCAACGCCCGACAATTTCAATTTCCCGACGGTCCTTGGCTTGAGAGCTTCAAGGATGACTTGTGTACCCCTAACACTCGTCCCCGCAAGCTACTGGCAAAATTCCTCAACCCGTACTTTTATGAACTTCATTGGATTCTTTTCTCAACGATCTTGCCCAAAGCGGGATCGACCAATGAAGTGTCCTACCTTGAGATTTCTGCTCTTTACCATCTCCACTTCCACGTCCCATTCAACTTTCTCACACAATGATGGACTGGATGATTCATGCAAGGACGAAACCCCGATCATTGGTTTACGCCATGTATTTGCCAATGATCTTCCATGCTTTCTATATTCCACTCGATGAGTGTCAGTTTCTTCCCGCCCATGCCTATCTGTCCAAGGCACGGAGGCTTCTAGCTACTGTTGAGTCCCCTGCTGTCACGACCCGATCCTAAATTGTTGGGTCGAATCGGATCATGCCCAGCCTGTACCGTTGTGAGATGGTGGCAGTAAGCTGTTTCCACTTGCAGGTAATCTCAACAACAACTAAACATTTATCACAACTTTAATATTTCAAATATTTAAAATAAAACTTTAATTTGTCCAACATAGAAAGATACAACTGATAATAAAATACTGAAATATGAGTTCAACTCCAACGCAAAGAAAACTGGAAATAAACAACTATCTAGATAGCCGACCCATCAGCCACAGGATCAACGTCTTCCAAGTGGGAATCTGAAAGCACCGCAGGGTAGAGCACCGGATCATAATAGCTATTATACAATAGCTCAACCTCATCAATGTTACCTATTGGGGGTGGGGGATCCAGTCAGGAAAGGAGCAAAGTACAATTATGAAAATCTAATAATTCAAATAATAATAGAATAATTGCAATCTTAACATTTTGAAATACTTGAACAATATTTTCCATATAATTTTCCAACAATTGAAAACAATATGATTTGAATAGGTAATGTATATGACCGGCTTGGGTTGTACAATAGTATCCTAGTGATACGATAGGGCTTATCCCCGTGTATAAGAGGGTTAAGCTCGTACAATTTTGCAATATGAAGGTATTGGTCATAAAATACTACACTATTCCCCCAATATCCTATAATTCAATAACAATCAATACTCTAGAAAAGTGTTCCTTGTAGCAATGTGCTTTAAGTATGCAAATTAATAATTACTAATTAAATTGCCAAATAAACATAATCATACTTGCCTTTGTCTATTGACTGGATCGAAAGTTGGTACTGGGAAAGTCAAACTCGTCCTCGAAATCCTACAGTTGAGAATCCTGACTTAGAATCATAAATGAACCATATTTAGGTGTGCTAGTTGCAATCTCTAAAAGAAGATCCTAATCAAGTTTTAAGTTTGTTAAAATTATTCTACCGGAATTACGAACTATAATTAATTAATTAACAAAGTAAAAATTGATTTACTGATTAATTGGGAAAATAACATTTACAAGTTAATTGTCAAAACTTTGTAGTTTAGTAACATATATATATATATATAAAACTAGGTTTTTCTTTAAATGAGAAAAATGTGAATTTCTGTTAACTTACAAAAAAACTTAATGTGAGAAAAACTTATTAAATTTCTATATAAAAATAAATATTTATTTTATATATTCTACGCATTTAACGCCAAAACAACAACCCAGAAAATAAAGAAAATGGCTACACTACACACTACAAGGTCGCAGAAAAGAAATAGAGAACTGGGCTTATGCCCTTACAATTTATTACATAAATTAATTAAAATTTGTTGTTGAGCTCCGAACCCCGGGAAGCGGTCCATTCAGCAGGCCGAGGCCCTGCACTCGAAATATTAAAAAATACCCAGTAACAAGTTCTAAATAAATTTATAATATATATAAAATATAGGGTAAGTCTTAGACTTGGTCATAAAATATCATGTTGCTGGCTAACACCTCAACGTACAGGAAAAGTCCTGTAGCGTTTGCGTTTCGCCGAGGCTCATTCAACCGATATGGTCGTCGCCTATCCAGGGATACAAATATTTACAAAAACTACAAAACCAACAAATCCAATTGTTTTGCAAAAAAACTGGGGTTTGAGAAAAATAGATTTATTCGAAATTACTAAATTTTATATAAATTCTTTTTAAAAATATTTTCTGAAAATTTGGGCAGCACCTCCTCTGTAATTGGGATAACCCAATCATGGGATGATACTAACCAACACCAAAATAACTATCCCAACTCAGGGAGCACACCAAATCACCACAAATATATCCAACCCAGGATAATAATCCCAGCCAACTAAAATAGAGAAAAGCCAACATAAGCATACCAAAAAAATAACGAATTGGGAAAAAGTACGTGTCTAGAATAAATTATCCGAACTAGCTAAATATACTGCCACGACGTACAATGTCACGCGCATCCCCGCAACAAATTTGAAATCGATCCCCACAATGGGGTCGAGACCACGTCATCACCGACACAAAAACCCAAAAGGACACGAGGACACGAAAATATACCTCGGGTGCTTGGCTAGAGCTCTCAGATGCAAAATAGGGAAAAGAAGATTCCACGCGGACTCGAAAAAATCTAGAAGCACACGGACAGCGCTGGGATAGCACAAACGCGGCCACGGGAGTGGATCGGGACCCGCAAGGTGCTGCAGACAGCGGATCCGCGGGTACAGGGGCGCGCGAAGGAGCTTCGGCCGGTGCTAGGAGGCGGGCGCCGCGGTTGCGGAGGACAGTGTCGGAGGAGGCTCGGGGTCGGCCGCGCAGGGTCGTCGGGCTCGGGTGGAGGGGCGGAGAAGGGTCACCGCTCGGGGACGATCGGCGCAGGGGTCGGGGCCGACAGTGAGGGGTACTGTCGGTTAGGGCTAGAGCTTGGGAATGGGTTTGAGAGAGAGAAAAGGGGATTTTATAGGGATGAGAAGCTGGGGGTTACGGGAACGAAGGGGCGCTGCTGTTTCGGAAGAGGAAATGGAAGGAGCCTGCTGTGAACGGAAAGGAAAGGGAAGAGGAGGGGTGCATGTGAGAGAGAACGAGTTTTTTTATGAATGAGTTTATGATATCATTCCTCAAAGTAATTCTAACTATGTACTATTTGGACAAGTCTAATTGCAATATTGTGAATAATTGAATGAAATGGTTTCTTTTTCTTTTTCTTTTTTAAAAAAAAAGGAAAGGAACATTGCTTTTCTTTAAAAAGGAAAAAATATATATATATATATATATATATATATATATATATATATATATATATATATATATATATATATATATATATATATATATATATATATATATATATATACTAAAAGACTTAAAGGTCGGTTTCAAAAACCAAGATTGGACTCGGATTCGTACACGGGTTCGGGACGGGTCAAACCAAACAAAATTCAATGATTAATTTTAAAAATATAATTTTCCAAATAATAATAATAATAAACTGACCAATCTAATTATCAAAAAAATCTACAAAAAAATAAAACCAAAATTTGCGGGCTTCACAACCTTCCCTCGTTAGGAAATTTCGTCCTCGAAATTAAAGGATAGGGTTAGGAGTTACCTCAGGTCTCAAATAGATACGGATACTGCTCCTGTATCTCGTCTTCTCGCTCCCATGTAGACTCTTCTGGAGAGTTGTGCCACCACATCACTCTGACTATCGGTGTCACTGAATTCCTGGTTCTCTTCTCTCCTCTGTCTAATATTGCCACTGGCTTCTCTGGTACTGTAAGGCTGGGTCCAATCTCCAGCTCTGAATGGTCCAAGATGTGGCTCGGATCCGAAATATAGTGCCTGAGCTGTAAAATATGTAAGACGTTGTGCACGCCCTCAAGATTAGCTGGTAGAGCTAATCGGTACGCTACTTCTCTGATTCGGCTCAAAACTTCGAATGGGCCGATGTACCTGGGACTCAGCTTTCCTGCTCTGCCAAAATGGATGGTTCCTCTGGTAGGTAAGATCTTGACGAAGATATTATCTCCTGCTTCGAACTCCAGTAGTCGACGACTGCTATCAGCCCAATTCTTCTGTCTGTCCTGAGCAATCCTGAGTTTGTCTCTAATCACCTTTACCTTCTCTGCTGCATCGGTCACCATCTCAGGTCCAAGCAATACTTATGTCGTCCCAAGCAAGTGGAGTGCGGCAACGACGTCCATAAAGTGTCTCGAACGGATTCATACTGATGCTAGCTTGGTAGCTGTTGTTGTAGGAGAACTCTACCAAGTGCAAGTGGTCTTCCCAAGACCCTCCAAATTCCAAGACGCAGGATCTCAGCATGTCTTCTAGCGTTTGGATTGTTCTCTCCGATTGTCCGTAAATCTGGAGATGGTAAGCGGTGCTGAACTTCAATTGTGTTCCCAAACTGTCGTGCAAGCTCTTCCATAAATGAGAGGTGAATCTGGTATCTCTGTCAGATATGATACTTATCGGAACTCCATAAATCCGATAGATATGTTGCATGTACAGTGCTGTCAACTTCTCGGTGGATAGACCAACCTTAAAGGGGATAAAGTGAGCTGACTTCATCAGTCGGTCCACAATAACCCAAATGGCATCCTTTCCTCCTTGGGATCGAGGCAGTCCTGACACAAAGTCCATCGTTATGTGTTTCTATTTCCACTCCGGAATGTCTAGCGACTGCAATAGTCCTGCGGGTCTCTGTCTGCTAGCTTTCACTTGTTGACAAATTAAGCATCTAGCCACATATCTGGATACGTCCTTCTTCATTCTGTACCACCATACTACAGTACGCATATCCCGATACATTTTATTAGCTCCTGGATGTATGAAATACTGTGACTGGTGAGCTTCTTGTATCAGCTCATTCCTCAGTTCGCCAGTTAGTACGCAAAGCCTCGTACCATACCTCAGTGCTCCATCACTAGCGATTGAAAATCCTTCAAGTGTTCCTGCCACCACTTGATCTCTGAGTTTGCAAAGCATCTTGTCTTGGAATTGTGTCTCCTTGACTTTGTCCATCAGACTTGAACGCACTTGCAACTGCATCATTAATGAATCAGCCCTTAGTACAATTGCTTTTCTTCCAAGTTTCTTTATTTCCTCTTCAGACAGTACAATCTCTAGTCCAAGCTTCTCTATGTCTTCCAGCAAATCCCGCTCCTTGGTCAAAAATATTTCCATCGGGTATCGACTAAGTGCATCTGCAACAACATTAGCCTTACCCGGATGGTACTGCAGGTCGATGTCAAAATCTTTTATCAGCTCCAGCCATCGTCTCTGTCGCATGTTCAGCTCCTTCTGAGTGAAAACATATTTAAGACTTTTGTGGTCTGTAAATATTTCCACTCTCTCTCCATAGAGATAATGCTTCTACAGCTTCAGTACAAATATAACCACTGTAAGCTCCAAATCATGCATGGGATAGTTCTTCTCATGAGTCCGTAATTGCCTAGATGCGTAAGCAATCACTTTCCCGTATTGTTGAAGAACACAACCCAAACCTTTACCAGAAGCATCATTGTAAATTAAGAAACCGTCGATACCTGCGGGTAGCGCAAGTATCGGTGTCGTTGTCAGTCTCTTCTTCAGTTTCTCAAATGCTGACTGACAAGCTTCAGTCCACACAAATTCTTCATTCTTTCTTGTGAGTTTCGTCATCGGCTCAGCAATCCTGGCGAAGTCCTTCACAAATTTCCTGTAGTAGCCAACTAAGCCCAAAAAACTTCTGATTTCAGCAACTGAACTTGGTGTACTCTACTTTTCAATAGCAGCTATCTTCTTTGGATCCACCGAAATTCCTTCTCCTGTGACAACATGGCCTAGAAAATCCACCTTTTCTAAGAAGAATTCACATTTTGATAACTTACCATAGAGCTTCTCCTTCCTTAAGGTTCCCAGAACTTTTCTCAGGTGCTCTTCATGCTCTTCTTCGATCTTCGAGTAGATCAGAATGTCATCGATAAAGACAACAATAAACTGATCCAGGTATTCATGGAAGACCTTGTTCATGAGGTTCATGAATACTGCAGGGGCATTCGTCAGTCCAAACGGTATGACCAAAAATTCATACTGTCCATATTTGGTGTTGAACGTCATTTTTGGAATATCTTCCTTTCTGACCTTGATTTGATGGTAGCCGAATCTGAGATCTATCTTCGAAAATACTTTAGCTCTACTTAGTTGATCAAACAGGTCATCAATCCGGGGCAGAGGGTACTTGTTCTTGATGGTGATGTTGTTCAACGCCCGGTAGTCAATGCACATCCGTACAGCCCCATCCTTCTTGGGCACGAACAGGACAAGTGCTCCCAAGGTTGAGGCTCTATCTCTGATAAATCTAAGGGCCTTCAGCTCATTGATCTGGTCCTTCATTTCCTTGGCCTCCTTAGGGTTGACTCTGTAGCATCCCCGAGAAATAGAGAAAGAGCCGGGAACTAGGTCAATAGTGAATTCCACATCTCGATCTGGGGGCAATCCTGGAAGACTATCAGGGAAGACGTCCATGAATTCCGCGATAATAGGATGCGAAAGCCCGGGGTCTTCGGTGATAGAGAAGTAAGTAACACTCTCCATATCTTCCGAAGCTCGAGAGATTTCAAACTCCGGCTCTCCAGGTGGGCTGAAGACTACACATCCTCTGTGATAATCTACCAGCGCATGCTGCTTACTTAACCAGTCCATTCCTAGGACTACATCATAGTTAGGTAAGGGTATCACAAGTAAGAGTGCTAAAAATTTGTGTCTTGAGATAGTTATAGGACAGTTACAGGTCTCAGTGATGGGTATGGGTCCACCACCAGTCATAACTCTACATATCTTCTTGCTAAATTCTGTAACTAGGTGGTGTACAGATATAAATTTTGTTGCTATAAAACTGTGTGATGCATCCGAATCAAATAATGCTAAAGCAGGATGTGAATGCACATAAATGGAACCTGTGATAACATCAGCAGTGGGTTCCTGCTCTGGCTCCTGCTCATCTGTTGTCAGGACAAAGGCTCACCCAGTCTTCTGTTGGTGTTGCCCAAACTGTTATTGTTGAGTGGGTAGGGGAGCCTTATGCTGTATTGTTTCGGTCCGGTTGAATGCCGTGGGGCAGTCCCTCAGTAGGTAGGTGGCAGACCCACAAACTAGGCAGTATCCTAGTCTCTTTTCGCAGATGTTCGCCTGATGTCCTGGCCTCTTGCAGAAATTACAGACAGGAATTTGCTTCTGAGGTGCTCTGTCATTGGTCCTCGCCTGATGGTACTGTTGCTGCTGGTGAGAAGGCCTGTTGTGGTTGTTGTTGTTGTTGATATTGGGTCTCTTCTGGTTACCCTGGAAGTTGCTAGTTCCATAATACTCCCTCTTTGAACGAGCAGGCTGACTATTCTCTATATCTTGATCTCGTATTAGGATCCTCTTGTACGTCTTGGCGCCGCCTGCGATCACAGGGGTGCGAATCTCTTCCCTCAGTCCATACCTGAATCTTTCAGCACGATCTGCGGGATCAGCAACCAAGTTCTTGGCAAAATGACTAAGTTGACCAAATTCTGCCGCATATTCACCAACCGTCATGTTCCCTTGCTTCAGATTCTGGAATTGTCTTTCCATCTCCCGTAACTCTGATGTTGGAAAGAACTTCCTGCGGAACAACCTCTTGAAGGTGTTCCAGTCAAGCTGCCTATCCTGGAGTCAGGGTTCATTCCGATACCAGGTGCTTGCTACATCTAGCAGTTGGAGTCCTACGGCTTCAACTTGGAGGTCATCTGGAAGTCGAGCGACACTGAGGAGACGCTTCATGCTGTCGAGCCATTCGTCGGCATAGATGATTCCCTCGGTTCCCTTGAAAGGTTGAGGTCCCAACTTCTTGAATTTCTCAATATCTCCGACTTTAGCAGGCCTTGGTTCCGATTGTGCTGCTTCTCCTCTCTCGAGGGCAATCATAGCCATGTTGTGGGCATTCTCCATGCCTTCTTTCATAATCGCAGTCTGTTCGCGATGAGCTTCAGCTTGGACTCTCTGGGCCTCAAGCACGCCTCGTAACAGGCCTACGAGGTCGGTGGGGTCTACGGGCACTGGTGGGGCAGCTGGATCGGGCACTTCCGCAGGGGCTAGTTGTTCAGTCCGGGAAGATGTAAGATCTGACACTTGAGTTGTAGTAGTATAAAATCCACGGGGTGCCGGTGCATTATGGTGACGATCGGTCAGCTGCCGAGGTGTAGGATCCGGACTTGATTGAGGAGGTGAGGTGTGATCGGGTGATGACAACCCATCGCCAGCAGTGTTGGTCTTGTCTGTGGCCATACTCTGGAAGGTTTAGGATGCAAAACATAAGCAAGGTAGCCTACCAGTCTATAACAAACAAAAATATTTATTTATAATATATTTTGGTCCTATGTTGTGACAAATTAATGTTCTAGTGTTCTAATTGTTTCTAGATATGTTTACCTAAGTTGTTGATCAGACCTGCATGGGCCACCACTAAAAATATGTCACAACCCGATCCCAAATTGTTGGGTCGAATCGGATCATGTCCAGCCTGCACCGTTGTGAGACTGCGACAGTAATTTATTTCCACTTGTAGGTAATCTCAACAACAACTAAACATTTGTCACAACTTTAATATTTCAAATATTTTAAATAAAACTTTAATTTGTCCAACACAGAAAGATACAAGTGATAATAAAATACTAAAATATGAGTTCAACTCCAACACAAAGAAAACTGGAAATAAACAACTATCTAGATAGCCTACTCATTAGCCTCAGGATCAACGTCTTCCAAGTGGGAATCTGGAAGCACCGTAGGGTAGAGCACCGGATTATAATAGCTATTATACAATAGCTCAGCCTAATCAATGTTACCTATTGGGGGTGGGAGATCCAGTCAGGAAAGGAGCAAAGTACAATTATAAAAATCTAACAATTCAAATAATAATAGAATAATTGCAATCTTAACAGTTTGAAATACTTGAACAATATTTTTCATGTAATTTTCCAACAATTGAAAACAATGTGATTTGAATAGGTAATGTATATGACCGGCTTGGGTTGTATATGTTGGCCCAATGATTATATTGTGTTTTTGAATATGGCTAATCAGTTAAGTTTAACATAATGATGTCACTAATATTCATATACTCACTATCAAGTTGCTACTTAAACTTAGCATTGTCCTAATTGTCCTATTTTATATTGCTATGCTTGTATCGTACTGCAACATATTTTGTTGGCCTAACATGCTATCATGTTGTTACTTAAACTTAGCAATGTCCTAATTGTCCTATATTGTATTGCTATGCTTGTATCGTACTGCAACATATTTTGCTGGCCTAACATGTATTTGTAGACATGCAGTAAGCATGATCTCACTTGATAAAACCAGGACATAGGAAATGAAGAATTAATGATGGAGCAAAGACGGCGTCATACAAAAAGATTTCTCCGAACCGCCTAGCGACCTATCCGGGGCCTCGCATCGGGGGTTCCGCTGCCCGGTCAGCGGACAGGGGTCGAGGGGGCAGCGCCCCCCGTCGGGGGTTCGGGGGCGAAGCCCCCGAAAGGTATTCAGATTTCCAGATCTGTTTATCTTTGCACGATCGCTGTCAAGGAAAAAAGGCGTCTTCAGGAATGCTCAAATATCAGAAGAAAGGCTTCATAAAAAGGGCTCTTGGTTTTCCTAATTGTTCTAAGTCTGTAATCTTCAATTTATTGAGTCTAGGAGAATGTGTACGTTGAGTCGCACTGAGTCATCTCAACCCCTAGACATATCTCTCCAAAGCTCTACCATTCAAACAGACCAATTCCTGAACCAAGCCCAAGCTCCACAAAGTCTAAAAGCCCAATGGATCAATTCTGTCTGCTGGAGACAGAGTTCGGGCCGAACTCTGCCTCCACACAGAGTTCGGGCCGAACTCTGTCCCCTGATTTCCAGCACCCTGATTTTTAGGGCCTGCTTGCTACAAGCTGTCCAACGGCCAAAAATTTGAATTATCCATACCGAATTCTGGCCGAATTCTGCTTGTCCCGAACCCTATAAATAGGCCTTGGTTTCTCTCATTTGAAACCATCCACTCTTCTATTCTTCTTCTCTTACATAGCCTATATAGTCAAGAGCCTTACTCTTCCAATCTACTAGCCACAAAACTTCCTAAGCCCCAAGGTGCTCAAGTGCGATTCAGCTAGAAGTTCTTGTGCAAGAGTGAAGAAGTCGCTTGGACAATTCCAAGCAATCGCCACTGCGATTCTCTGTAAGAAGTTGACGTGCTCTTCTGAAGTAAAGGCACGGGTTGTAAACTACTATTTCACAAATAGTGGATTTGAATCCTGAGCTAGAGTTCTCAGGCCTGGACTAGTCCTCCACGAGGGAAACCAGGTTAAAACTGCTGTGTTTGCGTATGCTCTTCTTGATCTTTATTTACTTCCGCATTTCTCTCTGATTTATTTACTATCTTGATAGTTGTTTGTGGAGGTGATATAGAGTTATTTTTTTATTTGGTAATTATCGACACAAACTCTATTCACCCCCTCTAAAGTTGCCTACACCTGTGTTTTCAGTATAATAGTATCCTAGCGATACGATACGGCTTATCCCCGTGTATAAGAGGGGTAAGCTCGCACAATTATGCAATATGAAGGTATTGGTCATAAAACACTATACTATTCTCCCAATATCCTACAATTCGATAACAATCAATACTCTAGAAAAGAGTTTCGTGTAGCAATGTAGTTTAAATATGCAAATTAATAATTACTAATTAAATTGCCAAATAAACATAACCGTACTTGCCTTTGTCTATTGACTGGATCGAAAGTTGGTACTGGGGAAGTCAAACACGTCCTCGAAATCCTACAGTTGAGAATCCTGACTTAGAATCATAAATGAACCATATCTAGGTGTGCTAGTTGCAATCTCTAAAAGAAGATCCTAATCAATTTTTAAGTTTGTTAAAATTATTCTACCGACGTTATCATTACGAACTACAATTAATTAATTAACGAAGTAAAAAATCGATTTACTGATTAATTGGGAAAATAACATTTACAAGTTAATTGTCAAAACTTTATAGTTTAGTAACACAGATATATATATATATATATATATATATATATATATATATATATATATATATATATATATATATATATATATATATATATATATAAAACTAGGTTTTTCTTTAAATGAGAAAAATGTGAATTTATGTTAACTTACAAAAAAACTTAATGTGAGAAAAACTTATTAAATTTCTATATAAAAATAAATATTTATTTTTTATATTCTACGCGTTTAACGCCAAAACAACAACCCATAAAATAAAAAAAAGTCTACACTACACACTACAAGGTCGCAGAAAAGAAATAGAAAACTGGGCTTATGCCCTTACAATTTATTACATAAATTAATTAAAATTTGTTGTTGAGCTCTGAACGCGGGAAAGCGATCCATTCAGCAGGCCGAGGCCGAGCACTCGAAATATAAAAAAAATACCCAGTAACAAGTTCTAAATAAATTTATAATATATAAAATATAGGGTAAGTCTCAGACTTGGTCATAAAATATCATGTTGCTGGCTAACACCTCAACGTACAGGAAAGTCCTGTAGCGTTTGCATTTCGCCGAGGCTCATTCAACCGATATGGTCGTCGCCCAACCAGGGATACAAATATTTACAAAAACCATAAAACCAAAAAATCCAATTATTTTACAAAAAATTGGGGTTTGGAAAAAATAGATTTATTCGAAATTACTAAATTTTATATAAATCCTTTTTAAAAATATTTTCTGAAAATTTGGGCAGCACCTCCTCTATAATTGGGATAACCCAATCATGGGATGAAACTAACCAACACCAAAATAAATATCCCAACTCTGGGAGCACACCAAATCACCACAAATATATCCAACCCAGGATAATAATCCCAGCCAACTAAAATAGAGAAAAGCCAACACAAGCCTACCAAAAAAAATAACGACGTACAATGTCGCGACGTACAATGTCGCGCGCATCCCTGCAACAAATTCGAAATCGATCTCCACAACGGAGTCGAGACCGCGTCATCACCGACACAAACCCAAAATGACACGAGGACACGAAAATATACCTCGGGTGCTAGGCTAGAGCTCTCAGATGCAAAATAGGGAAAAGAAGATTCCACGCAAACTCGAAAAAATCCAGAAGCACACGGACAGCGCTGAGATAGCATAAACGCGTCCACGGGAGTGGATCGGGACCCGCAAGGTGCTGCGGACAACGGATCCGCGAGTACAGGGGCGCGCGAAGGAGCGTCGGTCGGTACTGGGAGGCGGGCGTCGCGGCTGCGGAGGACAATGGCGGAGGAGGCTCGGGGTCGGCCGTACAGGGTCACCGGGCTCGGATGGAGGGGCAGAGAAGGGTCGCCGCTCGGGAAGGATCGGCGCAGGGGTGGGGGCCGACGATGAGGGGCACTGTCGGTTAGGGCTAGAGCTTGGAAATGGGTTTGAGAGAGCGAGAAAAGGGGATTTTATATGAATGACATCCAGTACTCCCTGGCTACTCATTCTACAGTGTCATACCCCATGGTACGAGACCCTTCTCGTGAAGGTTTCTGTGTCGACGACACTTGGGTCAGGCGGTACTTGGATCCGGATGCAGCGTTTGTTGATCCATGTCGCTCTACCAGCGGCCCATCTGATTCTGCTGGACCTTTCCGTGCTCCGTGACGGCCGTGGTCCCCTTTATGATACTGCTACTGATGTTTAGGATTTACTTTGTTTCTGCACTTTGTAGTTTCATTCCGTTTTATGTAATTGAACACTTTACATTGTACTTCTTT
Source organism: Iris pallida (assembly GCA_029216955.1). Classification (NCBI taxonomy): domain Eukaryota; kingdom Viridiplantae; phylum Streptophyta; class Magnoliopsida; order Asparagales; family Iridaceae; genus Iris; species Iris pallida. Next base: position 14,025,483 of record JANAVB010008798.1, read on the forward strand.
ATGCTTAGCATCTGTTTGGATTATTACTTGCTAGTTATCTCTTACTTTGGGTTTGAGCCTATGTTGTGTGAATGCATATTTTCTCCTTGATTATTCCTTACGGGGGAGCATATATTTTATTTTGTTAAATGCCAAAAGGGGAGAATATGTAATATTTGCTTGTTTTGGGAGCATTGGATAAATACTTGTGATATGTGTATGGATATTTGATTTAAAGCTTCAATATATATTATGCTTGGACAAGTACTTATATCAGGACTTCTCTATTTACGGGGAAGCCGACATGTCCATCTACGAGGGTGCTATATATGTGTCCAGGTATGAATGTTACGACACGCAAATATCGTAATTTTGTCAATTATCAAAATGGGAAAGATTATTGACCCAAACTGGATCGCAGTCAACCTAATCTTGATAATTAACAAATCGATATTTGTCATGATCCAAATCAACACATAAATCTCCAACAAACTACAAATCAGACAATTATCACATATCAAGCCAGACGAACATCATCAACGACTGTTCGACAAATACTGCTGTAACTTGTAAACGGAGTCTGTATTTTTACACTTTTATTGAGTCTAGGCTATTGTACGTTGAGTCGCACTGAGTATCTCAACCATAGACTAGATAACCAAAAGCTCCACAAACAAAAGACCAAACTGCCAAAGCCCAAAATCAGCCCATGAACATTCTGTCCTCAAGAAGGTAGAGTTCGGGCTGAACTCTGCCCCCACACAGAGTTCGGGCCGAACTCTGTCCCCTAAATTCCAGGAGCTGATTTTTAGGGTATGCTCATTGCTAGTTGTCCAACGGCCAATTTTTTGAATATTTTGGACAGAGTTCTGGCCGAACTCTGCCTCCCAGAACTAGTATAAATAGGCACCCATTTCTCTCATTTCAAATCATTCAAGCTTCTCTTCTTCTCTACTCCTATAGCCTATACATCCTAAAGAGCTATACCCTTCTCATCTACTAGCCACAAAACTTCCCAAGCCTACAAGCTGCTCAGTACGAGTCGACTAGAAGTTTGTGTGTAAGAGTCTCAAAGAAGTCGCTTGGAAAATTTCAAGTTTTGCCTCTGCGATTTTGTAAGAAGTTGGCGTGCTCTTCTGAGTAAAGGCACGTGTTTGTATGCTATTTCATAAATAGTGAATTTCAATCCTAAGTGTCACTCCCCGTTCCCAGAATGCGTATTTTTATACATGTACAACTCATGTATATTTATTTAGTATTTATCATGTATTATCCTGTATTTAAATTCTTTTAATTTTATGTTAATTAATTACCTGCATTTTATTTCCTGCAATTTTATTCCTGTATTTATTTTCTGCATTTTATTTTCTGCTTTTTGTATTTTATTTCCTGCTTTTAACCTTTCTACTTTGCTTTCGGGTTGGCCTTGGTTGGACCCGATCAAACCCGACCCTATAACCCAACCTACCACCACCCTTCCTATTTAAAGCTTCCATCCCCTTCTCTCTCCTCATTACTCCTCTTCACCATTACTTTTTCTTCTTCCTCTCATCACTTCTCCACCTACCAGCAGCAGCAGCAGGCAAGTGCAATCTTGCTTCTTGCTTGGAGAACCATTTTTATGGTTCATTTCTCTTCCTCTCACGATCCTGAGAGAGTTTAGTACTTAGTATTTTTGATTTCGTTGGCTTGTTTCTCCCAGATCTAAGTTTTTGTGTTCTCGGTTGACCATGGGTTTGATCTCCCAACTTGGCGTGTATTCTCGGCTGTCCATGGGTTCTGAACCATGGGAACTCATTTCTGGCTTGGGACGAAGGTTCCTGAGTCACGCACACGTTATTACGTGTCTGCGTGTATTTTCAGTCACGCACAAGTCTCTACGTGTTTGCGTGTATTTTCAGTCACGTACACGTCTCTACGTATTTGCGTGTATTTTCAGTCACGCTCACGTTCTTACGTGTCAGCGTGTATTTTGAGTCACGCTTACGTTCTTACGTGTTAGCGTGTATTTTTAGTCACACTCACGTTCCTACGTGCCAGCGTGTATTTTTAGTCACGCTCACGTCTTGACGAGCGTGCGTGAATTTTCAGTCACGCACACATCTTTGCATGAGTGCGTGAATTTTCAGTCATGCACACGTCTTTACGTGTTTGCATGAATTTTTAGTCACGCACACGTCCTTACATGTCAGCGTGAATTTTGAGTTATGCACCATCTTTGCATACGTGCGTGAATTTCTTATCACCTTTTCACGCCCATTTTCTACGCTCATTTTCCACACTCACTTTTTACGCTCACACTGTGCGTGCATGAATTTCCCTTCACGCTCACACTGTGCGTGCCAACGTGAATCACTTTTCCACGCTCACTCCGACTAGACTTGTCGGCGTGACTTGTTGGCCTTAGTATAACCTACCAGACTTGGCATGACTTTCTAACCTGGGTGTTTTATTGTTCTATAACTTATTCATTTAATGATGGCCTGATAATTCTTCTATTATATCCTTATGCCTTTTTGCATGAACTTGATAAATCATGATATGTTAATATTGATAATACAGATTGTTATGTGGAATGCACCTTGTGTCCTGATTGATCCATGGATACCCAGTATGACTAGAACTTAACTCTGAGGGGTTATAGGCTCGACCCCATGTAATACTAATTGACTTTCATGCCTTGTCACCATTGATAATGATTGTGACATTGACTAATAATTGATCATGCGTTCCTAGTTGGAACTAAGAGACTGGCTAGTCGTCTTATTGAATTGAATGAATGAGACACGTTCATGTAATGAACTATTGAAATCGATTAGCCGATCCCGAGTATTGGCATACAGGCACATGCAGGCTTCAAATTATTTATTTATTTATTTAGTTATTTATTTATCTTACAAAAACAGCATGTGTACTTTATGGTCAAGGCATGATTACTCCGTGGTTAGATTTGATTGTTGCATTACGCTATGTAAGACCTACAACATAGCCGTACGGGTATCGTTGTAGAGTTGCGCATATCGTACCCCGTACAAAAGTACTCATTTGAATGACCATGATCTACGGCATGGGATTTCGCTTAACGTAGAGACTATTAAGTTAAATAAAATAATGATTGCATGGAGAGAATGGATTCCCGAGTTCTTACATGGCAGCCCTCTTGGGACTAGTAGTGCCCGACAGGCCGGCTGGTTCCCACAGATACTGTAAATCTGTCACACGGGCAGGGAACGGTATCTGCTTATATTATTAAATTGTACATGCTATATTAACGGCGGGCGTCCCGCTGGGACTCGTCTAATTACATGATTGGCGCAATTGATTGATTGGATAGACTAGCCTTGTTCGCACATAGTAAGAACTGAGGAATCCCTATTTGCATAATTCCAGGATAACTTGGGACTCACAATAACAAGCCGTAGTAGTTGATTGGCCGTTCAAGATGATTTGTTTGTGTACTGTACCTACTCTGTTGCCTAACTGAGATGATCAGAATGTCAGGACATGACGGGCCAACTTCTGTCCTTGTTTGGTTGGGAGGTTGGTTCGAAGTGTCGTGATGTTATGAGAATCCTAGTGGAGAGCAGAGATCTATTATTATATTCTCTTACTTACTGGTTTAATCCTTCATATCGTGCTTCCTTGTGGTACTTGCTATTAGAGGTCTAACCTCTCTGGTTTTGCATGGCCAGATTTAGAGCCGGTCCCCGAGGATCCAGCTTACTTCTACCTCCAAGATGGTCAATACTAGGGGAATGATCGCAGGAGGACTCGAGTGGGTTCCTTACTTCACCGCTCGTTTTGTTATTTACTTTATACTTAGCCGTTTGGCACCGACATGTTAGTCGGATCGTCTTGTACTTACTTTTGCATAATTGTAACTAAGTCATACTGCAGCTGATAACAATTGTGTATATGTTACTATACCATCTGGCTATGTTTTGTAAAGCCAGATCTCAAGAATATTTTGACTGAGCGTTTGGGATGCCTTACTGCTTTATCTTACATGTTCTCTATTTCTGCTTCTTATTTGAATGATTGAGACCATAGATGTGAAGTGACCATAGTAAGACTTTTATGTAGTATTCACCCCCTCGTCTGGTTAGACAGCATTGATCGTATTATACGGTATTTATCTACCCGTAATACGTAGCTGGCTGAGTCATTCCCCCGCTCTCCAGTATTCTGGTTCTAGGGCGTGACAAGGTTTTAGTGGTGGCCCATGCAGGTCTGATTTCAGACTTGTGGGGTGTTTTGATTTATAGGATGTCTCAATCACACGTGTTCCCTCCTTGATCTCATGATTCGTTATTCTCAACCTTTGCTTGACATTCCGGTATCCTTTGACTTCATTGATCCTTCATGTCCAGTTATTTGATTGTTCACTTGTCCCTTTTCTTAGGGGCACTTCGTCTGTATCGGTCAGAGCTGGACAACAGCAGGGGCAACATGGGCAACCTGACCATGCTGGTCAGCAACAAGGGCCAGTACTAACTCAGGAGGCTACCCAGGAAGAAGTGATAGTGGAAGCAGCAGCTGGATCGCAGTATCCGGATGTTCCACCACCACCAACAGTTCCACCTACCCAAGTGGACACACCAGCCCTTCTGGAGATCATGAAAGAAATGATGGCTACTCAACAATATCAGATGTTGGCCCAGCAGCGCATGCACACTCAGCTACAAGAGCAGAATGTGTTGCTCAACCAAGGATTACAGACGGCTTTGGAAAGAGGAGTGAGGACTGATTCAGGAGCATCAGCCAGGTTTTGCAAGTACAACCCCCGCCGTTTCGAGGGCACGGAGGATGACATCTCAGCAGATGCATGGCTTAAGGATATTGAGGCTATTCTGACAGCAGCTAAGGTACCGGCAGAAGAACGTGTGGATCTAGTGAAGTTGTTACTTCAGGATCTCGCATGTGATTGGTGGGAATCAGAGGAAGTGGACATCAGACGTCCTGTGGCTTGGGACGATTTCACTGCCAGGTTCAAGACGAAGTACTATGGAGTTGTGGCACGGTTTGAGCTATAACAGAAATTTATTAACCTCAGACAGGCCGGCAAGACTGTAGATGCTTATGCAGCGGAGTTCTGCAGATTGAGTAGATTCGCCCCAGAGATGGTAGCAACAGAGCGCCAGAGGGCCAAAAGGTTTCAGCAAGGGTTTCATCTTGAACTCTTGCAATTGATAGAGGGGCACAATTACCAGACTTTTGATGAAGTATTGACGGCAACTCGAAGGCATGAGATCACCATTCAGAGGCTTGCGGTGAGGACTGGGGGTCAGAAGAGATCCCACAGTCAGATTGAAGGAGGAGGGGGAGCAGCGCCCCGAACAACAGCACCATCCACTGGTATTCGAATCCACGATATGGCGATACGAGGACCAGCACCACCACCCAGGCAACAGCAACAGAGGAAGAACCAGCAACCCCCGGCGGGCTGCACTTATTATGGGAAGATGGGGCACACTAGAGATGTATGTCGGACATTGAATGGACTGTGTCTGATATGTGGAAATTCAGATCATCGGGTTACCACATGTCCCATGAATTCGAGGTTAGGAGGACTAGTGCAGCAGTTTCCTGCTCTGCCAGCACCAGGGGCAGGGCAGTATCGAGGACCAGCAGTGGCAGTAAGGCCGTTGGCGCAGCGTCCGTTACTGCCGCAGGTTCAGATGTTTCGGCAGCGGGGGCCGCCGATACAGCAACACCAGCATAGGCCACCCCAGCATCATCAAGGCAGGGGCCAGCAACAGCATCAGGCTAGGCCGCAGCATGGAAATCAGCAAGGAGGTCGAGGGCAAGCATTCACTCTGTCCTTGGAGGAGGCATTGGTATCGGAAGATGTTGTGGCAGGTAACATTCTCGTCGCCTCATATCCCGCAGTAGCATTGTTTGATTCGGGAGCATCCCATTCATTTATATCTGCACAATTTGCGACACGACTAGGAATGGAGTTCGAGGCATTGCCAGGGAGGTTGAATATACTTACTGGTAATGGGCTCGTAGGAGTTAGTAGAGTTATTTTAGCATGTAGCGTTGTAGTTTGCGGGCATTCTTTATCCATCCGGTTGATAGAATTTCCTGTTGGAAATTTCGATGTTATCTTAGGCATGGACTGGCTGAAAGACAGTCATGCGACAATAGATTGTCGTAGAGGGAGTGTATCTTTTGATATTCCAGGCATGAAGCGGTTCACCTTAGTCAGATCAGAGGCAACTCAGCAAGAGCAGGGAGTAGTAACGGCAATGGAAGAAGTTCAGATTCCGAAGGTAGTTGAAGAGTTTCTAGACGTATTTCCCGAAGAACTTCCAGGCCTACCACCAGTTAGAGATATTGAGTTCAGTATAGAATTGGCACCAGGAACTAAACCGATATCAGATCGAGTTTACAGAATGGCGGATTCAGAGCAGGCCAAGGTATACCAGCACATAGAGGAACTGAAGAAGAAGAAGTTCATCCAAGCTAGCGTGTCACCATGGACAGCACCAGTGGTACTTGTGGGAAAGAAGGATGGGTCATCCAGATTGTGCATTGACTACAGGAAGCTTAACGCGACAACAGTGAAGAACAAGTACCCATTACCCAGGATCGACGACTTATTTGATCAGTTGAGCAAAGCTAGAGTTTTCTCCAAGATAGACCTTCGTTCAGGGTACCATCAGGTGAGGGTTCGGAAGGAGGACATTCCCAAGACAGCATTCAGGTCGAAGTATGGGCATTATAAATTCTTAGTAATGCCGTTTGGTTTGACCAATGCTCCAACAATATTCATAGATTTGATGAATCGCATCTTTATGCCATACTTAGACCAGTTTGTCGTTGTGTTTCTTGACGACATTCTTGTATACTCTGCTAGTGAAGAGGAGCATGAAGACCACCTCAGGAAAGTGTTACAGGTTCTGAGAGAGAATCGGTTGTATGCCAAGCTCAGCAAGTATGAATTTTGGTCAGATCACATTTCATTTTTGGGTCATATCATATCAGGAGCTGGAGTAGCAGTAGATCCTAAGAAGATAGAAGCAGTAGAAAGTTGGCCAGTACCCAAGACCGTAGCAGATGTGCGGAGCTTCTTAGGATTGGCAGGATATTACAGAAGGTTTGTGTCAGACTTTGCAAGGCTTTCAGCACCCATGACCCGCTTGATCCGGAAGGATGTACCATTCGTTTGGTCGACAGAATGTCAGGCATCATTTGAGACTTTGAAGCAGAAGTTGATATCAACACCTATTCTTACATTGCCAGTTGGACCCGGAGGTTTTACAGTGTATTGTGATGCGTCAGGTAAAGGACTTGGATGTGTCCTTATGCAACATGGGAAGGTGATAGCGTATGCATCTAGGTAGCTTCGGGACCACGAGAAGAATTACCCAACTCATGATTTGGAATTAGCGGCAGTAGTGTTTGCTCTGAAGCTATGGAGGCATTACTTATATGGTGATCGAGTGGATATGTACACGGACCATAAAAGTCTGAAGTACATTTTTACTCAGAAGGAACTGAACATAAGGCAGAGAAGATGGTTGGAGTTGATTAAGGATTATGACGTGGAGCTTCAGTATCATCCAGGCAAGGCGAATATAGTAGCAGACGCTCTCAGCAGGAGAGGCGGCGCATTTATGTTGACAACGCAGAGGCATATCTTAGAAGACCTTCAGGAGATGGGCATCGAGGTTATACTTTCTAGTGATGTAGGAGTTCTAATAAGTCTGCAAGTTCAATCCGACTTGGTAGGCAGAATCAAGGCAGCTCAGGCACAAGACCCAAGGATTCAGAAGCTTAGGGCAGAATGTGAGTCAGGACTCAGGAAGGAGATGAGAATTCATAAAGATGGTACACTTAGGTTTGGATCACGTCTATGTGTGCCTAGTGGAGATATCAGACAGGAGGTTATGGCAGAAGCTTACAGTTCTCAGTATTCTATTCATCCTGGAGGGACCAAGATGTACCAAGATACCAAGCAGCATTTCTGGTGGAACGGGATGAAGAGGGAGATAGATAGATTTGTTTCTCGTTGCTTGGTATGTCAGCAAGTGAAGGCAGAATAGCAGAGGCCAGCTGGGTTATTACAACCGCTTCCTATCCCGGAATGGAAATGGAAGCATATTACAATAGACTTTGTGACCGGTTTACCGAGATCACCAAGTGGTAAGGATGCTATTTGGGTAATAGTGGACCGACTTACGAAGGTAGCACACTTTCTTCCTTTCAGAGTAGGACAATCTACAGAAAAGTTGGCAGAGTTGTATATGCAACAGATAGTCAGGCAGCATGGAGTCCCTGTCAGTATTGTGTCGGATCAAGATACTCGCTTTACATCACATTTCTAGAAGAGCTTACATCATAGTCTGGGTACCAAGTTAAGGTTTAGCACGGCCTACCATCCGCAGACGGATGGGCAATCAGAAAGAACGATTCAGACTTTGGAAGACATGTTGCGAGCTTGCACTCTAGATTTTGGAGGGTCTTGGAAGAGTCACCTGCACTTAGTCGAGTTCTCATACAACAATAGTTATCAAGCCAGTATCCAGATGGCGCCATTTGAAGCACTATATGGTAAGAAGTGCAGGTCACTGCTTGCATGGGATAATATCGGAGAGAGGAAGATGTTAGGCCCAGAAATGATTATTCAGACGGTTGAAGTGGTTAAGGGAATTAGAGAGCGACTTCGAGTTGCGCAGGAGCGACATCGTCATTGGACGGACCAGCATCGTAGGCCGTTAGAGTTCTCTGTTGGGGACCACGTATTCTTGCGGATCTCACCTACTCGTGGGGTCATTAGATTTGGCGTTCGCGAAAAATTGAGTCTGCGGTACGTGGGCCCATTTGTTATCCTCGATCGGATAGGCGATGTTGCTTATCGTTTATCCCTCCCGTCTTCGTTACGAGAGGTGTATGACGTGTTTCATGTATCTCAATTACGTAGGTATGTATCGGACCTAAGCCATATCCTCGATCATTCGGAGCTGGTTGTTGGTACCAACCTGTCTTACGAGGAACAGCCTGTGTCCATTTTGGACCGAAGAGAGAAGATACTCAAGAACCGAACAATTAGACTTGTCCGTGTTGCTTGGGGTCATCACTCCTTGGGAGAGTCAACGTGGAAACGTGAGGATGATATCCGATCACGGTATCCACACCTGTTTGACTCACAAGGTATATCTCTTTCTGTATACCTTGATTGTCCTGATTCTTCATGCTTGTCACCTCATGGGTAGAGCTACTTGATATCATGGATTGATGAATTTACATATATAGTACTTGCTTTTGACATGGTAAAAATGATTGCTTGCTCACTAGAATTGCTTGTATTAGTTTAGCTCCGATATTTCTACCTGCTTGGATTTGAAATTCCGAGGACGGAATTTTTCTAAGGTGGGTAGAGTCACTCCCCGTTCCCAGAATGCATATTTTTATACATGTACAACTCATGTATATTTATTTAGTATTTATCATGTATTATCCTGTATTTAAATTCCTTTAATTTCATGTTAATTAATTACCTGCATTTTCTTTCCTGCAATTTTATTCCTGCATTTATTTTCTGCATTTTATTTCCTGCTTTTTGCATTTTATTTCCTGCTTTTAACCTTTCTACTTTGCTTTCGGGTTGGCCTTGGTTGGACCCGATCAAACCCGACCCTATAACCCAACCTACCACCACCCTCCCTATTTAAAGCTTCCATCCCCTTCTCTCTCCTCATTACTCCTCTTCACCATTACTTCTTCTTCTTCCCCTCATCACTTCTGCACCTACAAGCAGCAGCAGCAGGCAAGTGCAATCTTGCTTCTTGCTTGGAGAACCATTTTTATGGTTCATTTCTCTTCCTCTCACGATCCTGAGAGAGTTTAGTACTTAGTATTTTTGATTTCGTTGGCTTGTTTCTCCTAGATCTAAGTTTTTGTGTTCTCGGTTGACCATGGGTTTGATCTCCCAACTTGGCGTGTATTCTCGGCTGTCCATGGGTTCTGAACCATGGGAACTCATTTCTGGCTTGGGACGAAGGTTCCTGAGTCACGCACACGTTATTACGTGTCTGCGTGTATTTTCAGTCACGCACACGTCTCTACGTGTTTACGTGTATTTTCAGTCACGCACACATCTCTACGTGTTTACGTGTATTTTCAGTCACGCTCACGTTCTTACGTGTCAGCGTGTATTTTAAGTCACGCTCACGTTCTTACGTGTTAACGTGTATTTTTAGTCACGCTCACGTTCCTACGTGCCAGCGTGTATTTTTAGTCACGCTCACGTCTTGACGAGCGTGCGTGAATTTTCAGTCACGCACACATCTTTGCATGAGTGCATGAATTTTCAGTCACGCACACGTCTTTACGTGTTTGCGTGAATTTTTAGTCACGCACACGTCCTTACATGTCAGCATGAATTTTGAGTTACGCACCATCTTTGCATGCGTGCGTGAATTTCTTATCACCTTTTTACGCCTATTTTTCACGCTCATTTTCTACGCTCACTTTTCACGCTCACACTGTGCGTGCGTGAATTTTCCTTCACGCTCACACTGTACGTGCCAACGTGAATCACTTTTCCACGCTCACTCCGACTCGACTTGTTGGCGTGACTTGTTGGCCTTAGTATAACCTACCAGACTTGGCGTGACTTTCTAACCTGGGTGTTTTATTGTTCTATAACTTATTCATTTAATGATGGCCTGATAATTCTTCTATTATATCCTTATGCCTTTTTGCATGAACTTGATAAATCATGATATGTTAATATTGATAATACAGATTGTTATGTGGAATGCGCCTTGTGTCCTGATTGATCCATAGATACCCAGTATGACTAGAACTTAACTCTGAGGGGTTATAGGCTCGACCCTATGTAATACTAATTGACTTTCATACCTTGTCACCATTGATAATGATTGTGACATTGACTAATAATTGATCATGCGTTCCTAGTTGGAACTAAGAGACTGTCTAGTCGTCTTATTGAATTGAATGAATGAGACACGTTCATGTAATGAACTATTGAAATCGATTAGCCGATCCCGAGTATTGGCATACAGGCACATACAGGCTTCAAATTATTTATTTATTTATTTAGTTATTTATTTATCTTACAAAAACAGTATGTGTACTTTATGGTCAAGGCATGATTACTCCGTGGTTAGATTTGATTGTTGCATTACGCTATGTAAGACCTACAACATAGCCGCACGGGTATCGTTGTAGAGTTGCGCATATCATACCCCGTACAAAAGTACTCATTTGAATGACCATGATCCACGGCATGGGATTTCGCTTAACGTAGAGACTATTAAGTTAAATAAAATAATGATTGCATGGAGAGAATGGATTCCCGAGTTCTTACATGGCAGCCCTCTTGGGACTAGTAGTGCCCGACGGGCCGGCTGGTTCCCACAGATACTGTAAATCTGTCACACGGGCAGGGAACGGTATCTGCTTATATTATTAAATTGTACATGCTATATTAACGGCGGGCGTCCCGCTGGGACTCGTCTAATTATATGATTGGTGCAATTGATTGATTGGATAGACTAGCCTTGCTCGTACATAGTAAGAACTAGGACTGTGCACAATTAAGTCAAATCGGCCAAATCGAACCAAACCAAACTGAACCGATTAGTTTTAAACCGAACCGATGGTTCGATTGGTTTGGTTCGACTTCAATATTTTCAAAACCGACCGGTTCGGTTCGGTTCGGTTCATGGTTTGGTTATGCAAAAAATCGTCTAAACCGAACCGAACCAAATCCTTGTTAAATAATTAGGGTTGGCCGGTTGGGTATGGGTTCATTGGATTGTATTATACCGGTTTGGTTCATTTATTCACATCACAGTCATTTATCAAGTTGAAGTTGAAAGAGCTCTCTCTCTCTAGTCTCAAAGAGGAGTGTTGATAGCTCCTATTATTTTCTAATTGCTCATGTGCACATGAATGAGACTTTTGGTTGAATGTATATGATTTTTTATATGTATAATTGGCATTTTTCTCCACCTGCAAAGCGCAAGTTGAATTGAATGTGCTGAATTGTATTTACTGTTGCAAAGTACAAGTTGACTAAGGTTTCACAAAAACAAGCACACAGTCCATTTTTTATGTGATCAAAACTGACCAAGTCGAACCGGTCTAAACCGAACCAAGTCGGTCGGTTTCAAAATCGAACCGACCATTTGGTTGGTTTGGTTCAATTTTGTTTATTTTTAAACCGATTAACTTCGGTTCAACTTCGGTTGGGACCAAATAGGTCGACCACTGACCGATGCACACCCCTAGTAAGAACTGAGGAATCCCTATTTGCATAATTCCAGGATAACTTGGGACTCACAATAGCAAGCCGTAGTAGTTGATTGGCCGTTCAAGATGATTTGTTTGTGTACTGTACCTACTCTGTTGCCTAACTGAGATGATCAGAATGTCAGGACATGACAGGCCAACTTCTGTCCTTGTTTGGTTGGGAGGTTGGTTCGAAGTGTCGTGATGTTATGAGAATCCTAGTGGAGAGCAGAGATCTATTATTATATTTTCTTACTTACTGGTTTAATCCGTCATATCGTGCTTCCTTGTGGTACTTGCTATTAGAGGTCTAACCTCTCTGGTTTTGTATGGCCAGATTTAGAGCCGGTCCCCGAGGATCCAGCTTACTTCTACCTCCAAGATGGTCAATACTAGGAAAATGATCGCAGGAGGACTCGAGTGGGTTCCTTACTTCACCGCTCGTTTTGTTATTTACTTTATACTTAGCCGTTTGGCACCGACATGTTAGTCGGATCGTCTTTTGTACTTACTTTTGCATAATTGTAACTAAGTCAGACTGCAGCTGATAACAATTGTGTATATGTTACTATACCATCTGGCTATGTTTTGTAAAGCCAGATCTCAAGAACATTTTGACTGAGCGTTTGGGACGCCTTACTGCTTTATCTTACATGTTCTCTATTTCTGCTTCTTATTTGAATGATTGAGACCATAGATGTGAAGTGACCATAGTAAGACTTTCATATAGTATGCACCCCCTCGTCTGGTTAGACAGCATTGATCGTATTATACGGTATTCATCTACCCGTAATACGTAGCTGGCTGAGTCATTCCCCCGCTCTCCAGTATTCTGGTTCTGGGGCGTGACGCTGAGCAAGAGTTCTCAGGCCTAGACTAGTCCTCCACGAGGAAAACCAGTTTAAAACTGATGTGCTTGTGTATGCTCTCTGATCTTTATTTACTTTCCGTACTTATACTCTGATTAATCTTTTGTTGGTTATACTTGAATAGAGTTAATTTTTTAATTGATCATTATTGACACACATACTCTATTCATCCCCCTCTAGAGTTGCCTACACGTACTTTAGCCCGTGCATATTTATGGTTCGTGCTTGGATGCACAGTTTTTACAGACAAAAGTGGCACACGTGTTGACACAAAAATTCTCAGTCTTCTGGAGACGGTCAACCACGTCCATGAGTATGCTTGGGGAGCAGCTGCTTTAGCATACTTGTATCGACAGCTTGGATTAGCATCTCGGAGTGGGGTGCAACAAATATGTGGATATCTGACATTACTGGAGGTAGCTATCTCTATTTCTTATATGCACGTTTTTATGTTCTTATATGCCCGATATTTATGTTCTGTTTATATATGTCTGATTTATGTTTTCATTTTCAGGCCTGGATATACGAGTATTTTTCCTTCACAAGGCCAACCCATAATGTCAATTATAAGTTGGGCGATCCACTTGCTTTGATGTGGACCAATAGATCCCATTCTGCAAGAATTGCCGACCGGGTCTTGACCTTCAGGGAGGTTTTGGACAATCTTCAAGTATATAGTGTGAGTGTTATTACATTCATTTACACCATTTATTTATGTGTTCTACGTATTACTAATTTTTTTTATTTTATGATGTAGGTCAATTGGACACCCTATAATGGGATGAGGGACTCTTATCCTTGGGACAATGTCACTTTCTACCATGGATGCATACGTGCCTTTGACTGTGTATAGCAGTGTTCTTCGATAATTTGGCTTACTCTAGAAGATACCTGATTTTCCTTTGATTCCAAGCATTGTCCGTCGGGGAAATACGGGCCAGAAGTACAACCTGAAGTGGAATGTTTTGGGAGGCTACTTCCGATTCTGGAGCAGCCATGTACTATCGACCGAAGCCCGTTGGAGAGTTATAAATCCCGCATGGGAGTGTTTGGACGATTATATGGATTGGTATAGGACGTTTTCACATCCTATCATCCAGGATCCGAAGAACGTCTCTACCGCTGTCGGTACTACATCTACCCAGACAGGGCCACAACCATGGAAAATGATTTGAAATGCTTTTGGGTATTTAGAGCCGGTCTACCAGCAATAGGTAAAGAATGAAGAGGGACCAGACACATCGATATTAGTTCTAACTTTAGTCGGCGCATATCGTGCTTTGAAGATCGCGCCTGAAGAACCACCAGAATCTTCGAAGCGGGCGTCTACTAGTAAGAGTCGAAGGCGTCGCAGATCGTAGATTTCTGTAGTCCCTCATGACTTTGAAATTTGAAAATGTCCCATTTTTCATTTTGTCTAGTGAATTGTGTTCAGGTTATAATAACTATGCTCATGTTATGAACTTTGTTAATTATAACTGTGCTCATATTATGAACTCTGTTAATTATAACTGTGCTCAGTTTAATGAAGTCTATTAATTATAATTGTGCTCAGGTTATCATAATTGTGCTCATTTTGTTTGACTATATGTGCTCAGGTTATGTGAATTATGAATATGAATCGTGAATACGAAGTTTGAACTCTGGTTATGTAAATTGTGAATATGAATCGTGACTACGAAGTTTGAACTCAGGTTCTGATGTATTTTTTGCTCAAAATTGTACTGTTCGACCAGCATTTGTCGTACATTTATCTTCTGTTCGACCATTATAGGTCGAACAAATCTCTTCTGTTCGACCAATACAGGTCGAACTGTGCAACACATGTTCGACCTGTAATGGTCGAACAGAAGAGATTTGTTCAACCTGTAATGGTCGAACAGTGCAATTTGAAGCAAAAATTATAGAATGTGTTCGCATGAAGAAAATTACAGGTCAAACAGTATAATTTGAAACACTAATCATGTCAGAACCTGAGTTCAAAGTTCGTAGTCACAATTCATATTCACAATTCATAATACCAATACAATGAAATTCTCATAATACTAATACATTGAACTTCTCATAATACCAATACAATGAACTTCTCATAGTAAGTACAATTTCTGAGTCCAATATCATAATTAACATACAAGTCTTACGAGTATTTCACAACACGCATTTAAATTACAATAGGACTAATCGGATCACCATCAACAAATGAGCTTTTGGAGGGAACAGTTTTACGATACTTTTCAAGTACATTTTTTGGAGACTCCTTAATCAAGTTACATCTACCATATAAATCTTCTAAGTTTGTGATCTCTTGGATGAGGTCATTACAAACTTTTGGCTAAGATTCCTCCCCAACCCTAGTGCATGGGCTATGCATCAAAAACCACAATGTCCATCCCCTAGTACATTTTTTGTACTCAACACATACGGATGATGTTGAGGTGGAACTTGTCCTATATATGCAATATCGGTGGCATTGCGTGATGACTTCCGTCGAACATTTTGCTTTTCCCTTCGGATGGAAGTGAACATTGTTTTTGCCGAAGGGGGTCCATCGAGCACTAGAGTTTCCTCCAACGGTGAACAAGTATCGTGAGCAGACTCAACAATTTCAAATTTGCTTGGTTCATGTTTCGTCGAATTTGAAGTGCTGATTTTTGTTTTACTTGGCCTACCACGAGGTCGTCTGTAGTCCACATGTTCAAGCAGTGAAGATGTCAAAGGAACTGATATCTCCCGAAGTCTTTTCAGCATCAACAACCTTTGTGAATCGGTAGCCGCATAGAACATATAATTAATAGTACCCATGGTCTCCACCCAACGGCTTCGGACATCTGCATCAGTTACACTGTCCGTTTTGGAGGGTTCATAATCCAACTTCGTCCAAAATCCGTCAACCATATCTAACTGGATAATCTGACCATCCCGTTTCAACTCTGCAAGTTCATGTGCACAAGGTAACCCGCAAGTCCTCCTCAATACACAACCACAGAGGAGGGTATCTACACCGGTATTATCTATACCCTTCATCTCATCAAAAATCCTACCAAGTGCATGATGAGACACCAATCCTCGGATATTCTTGAATAGAGGAGAACTATAACGATGTGGTGCCACATTAAGGCTTATCTCAAATGAGGCCTTACTTTGGTTGTGTTGAGCGATCAACAAATCATGTATCCTGCTCCATGAGATCTCAAAATTTGATTGATTAGTGCCCAGCTGTTTTTTCAATCTTGCGTGTGCACTCTCTACCCTGTGAGTATGAAATTCATACAGTCAAAATTGTACATTATAACAAAATAAACATATACACTCACACACACACACACACACACACACACACACACACATATATATATTATATATATATATATATATATATATATATATATATATATATATATATATATATATATATATATATATGCAAAATATTGTTTAAAGACACGTACCTGCTACTTGTCGTGTTCTTAAAATGCATCACATTGTTAGTCTAACACGAAACAAATCTTTCTTTATACGGCTCTATCCAATTCTTAATGGTATAATTAATTGCTTTTGGATAATCGTAGAAATCTTGCTCCAATCTTTTAAGTAACTCATTGAATCTCGGTTGATCTTCGGCAAGAACCAACGAATTCCATGAGTTGTTAAAAGAATCTCACTTCTCCTTGGTACGAAACAACTTCTTGCAGTTGGCCAAGATATTCTTGTTAATATGCCACCGACATAGCAAGTGTGTGGAGCTGGGGAACGTAACACTTATAGTATTCATAAGTGCTATCTCACGATTAGTCACAATCACCTTTGGTAAACATAATTGATCCACTAATCCTTTAAGCGTACTAAGCGCCCATATATAATTGTCCTCCCGCTCGGCCTCCATATAAACACATGCCACAGAAAATGTAATATTTGTGGATGTGACTTCTACCACTTCCAAAAGTGGCATCCTGTACCTATTTATCTTATAGATACAATCCATCAATAAAACATTAGGAAAAGTACGCAACAAATCCACGTTAGTCGGGTGAGCATAAAAAAGATCCTTCACCTTATCGGTTTTCTCACATCTCCTATCTAGATAGTAGTACTTTTCTGAGTCCAACTTTTCCAACAAGTATTGTATTTGAGATAGGCCTCCATGCTCGACAACTCTATGCTTTTGCCGAGCATTATAAATTGTCTTCAATGTTGACTCATTCTCACTAAAAGATTCTTTCAACATGCTCAATATATCTTTGGGCCTTGTATTGTTCTTCGACAAGTCTTTCACAAGTTGATCTTCAGTGGGTGTTAGTCGACCGGCATATGAGTGTCCAACCAAATTCCGTCTGATTGGGTAATTATGCGAGCCGCATATAACCGTCAATGACCATTGTCCTATGTCTTGAATTGCACTCCTTTCAATTGAAACAGACAGTCATATTTCTTCGTGCCCGTAAGCTTTTCGAGTCTTGGCTTCTTCTCAATGTTCGTCGAATTTGCTTCAGCAACTTTTGTCTTAGGAGGCCGATATTTACCATCGCGCTCACAACCCAAAATTATCCGAGCTCGCCTTCCACCATCCACGTTATCGGATCGTTTAACCAAAACGACCATATTATGACATCTTCCTACCGTTTGTGCCCACCTAAACAACGATTCACAATTATCAAATATCTCATCCGTCGAAAATTCTTCTGATAAATGAACTTGTTCATACATGGGATAGTTAACAATGCTCATTTTATTGTTCATTTCAGTGTCATTTGGAGTGTTTACCTGAAAAGAAAAAGACATATACCTTACTAAGTTGAACAAAAAAAAAAAAAATCTAAAAACACATTGTTCGACCGCAATTAGTTGGACATAACACTACTGTTCGACCGTTACAGGTCGGACGTTCCAAAATATGTTCGACTTACATTTATCGAACATGATATTGATGTTCGAACACCTGTAGTCGAACGTTACATGAAATGTTCAACCAACACAGGTCGAACACATAGTGGTAAGTTCGACCTGTGTTGATCGTGCTTATCGTGAATTTTTTTTTTTCGTTTTTACATTAGAACGATTCTCATACTTATAATTATGATACTTCAAAACGAGAAAGAAGAGAGTACGTACATTGTGTCTTTCAGATGGACTTACTTCCTCCATGATGGCTTTTTCAAAATTTTAACTTAGGATTTTTCTAGGATTTTAGGGTTGTGTTGGAGAAGAAGATGAAAATGAAAGAAGGAAGAATGAGGAGGATGGTGGGGTATGATAGGAAGGTCATGTGGATATATGGGTCTATGGGGAGGCTGGTGGGGTGTGCTAGGAAGGTCTTGTGGGTATATGTGTCTTTTAATATTGATCTAATTTTTAACTTAAGTTATATGGGGTATGCTAAGTAAGTTATGGGGTGTATATAGGGATCCATAATTTTTACTTTGTTAATTAACATGGCAGGCCTAATCATCTAACGTTACCAACAAAGCCTCTGAAGCCAATCAACCAATATCTTTGTATCGAGTAAAATAAATACAAATGGTACATTATTCTTATTATTCTCTTTGTAGCCAACTACACAATTCTCCGCTGCTCGATGCTCACTATGAAGCCGCTCTATATCTCATCGATTCCTAGATCCTCAATGTCAAAACAAAGGCAACTCCTGAGTGAGAACAAAAAATTAAGAAGAAATGGCTCTGGAAGTCTCGCTTCTTCCTCTTCTGAAGTTCTTCTTAACCATCAACCTCTTTCTCGTCTACTCTTTCAGCGGTCTCTCTTCATGGGCTGCACCAGAGAATGCATCAGGTCATTTACTACTAACATGTTCTATTCGTATTTACTTCTGTTTTCTTTGTTAGTGGTACAACACATAACAAAGTCTTTAGAGCATTATTGTTTTTGCGGCCATTTGAATCATTTTCTTCCATTTTATGCTCTCTTACATACTGTTTGGGAAAGCGGGGAAAAATGGAAAAATAAGTTGATAAAAAAGAGAGAAAAATTAAAGAAAAAAAATTGAGTTCCGATTGTCATAACCATAATGCATGAGACCCCCATAAACCAACAGTAACTGCTTTGGCTCCTTTTTTTTTTTATCGTAATACTCCTCCCCTTTCATCTTCTTCCTAGCCCCCTCCCCCCGCGTGCCCCCCGCCACGCGCCCCCCGCTCCACCCTCTTTCTCCTCCCTCCCTCTTTCACCGGCACCGGGGGAGGGCTCCGGTTGGGGTGCACAAAGGGGAGGAGTGCGCAGTAGGGAGGGAGGCAGCGGTGGTGGGAAGGAAGACGAAGGGGGTGTTTTTGCATGGTCAAAGGAGTTTACCGTGAGTGGAGACGATTTTCCGTCAAAAGGGGGAGAAGATGTTATTGCCGGGAACGCCGGGGCACGCTTTTCGATGGAAAATACAGAAACTGAAACAGTTGTAAAGACAATGTTTCAAATGCAATTCCTTAAAGAAAGTTTTGCAACAGAGATCCAGAAGGATTCTGCAAATTACGAGATCTAAAAAGATATCGTAATTCACGAATAATCTAAAGAGATTTTCGTGATCGTAGCAAACTGGCAGTAGTGCCTTCTAAAAAGAAGATACCGACAGAACTGCTAAAGGCAACAGAAGGGTGACAGGCGAGAGATGAAATTGCTGGGGTGAATGATCACCGTTGCTCAAAGCTTTATTCGCCCTCTGCGAACAGCTTCCAGGAACCAGCAAGGTTGACGGAAAACCTTGGAACACTCCTGCTCTTCTGACTCCTCGGAAGACGGCGAACTCCTCTGGCAATGGCTCTACTCTTCTCTCTCTGTTTCTGAAGTAACAGAACCCACGCGTACTAAAAAGCACTAGTGTTTGTGTTAAAAAACACGCTCACTATTCTGTTGTGTTAAAAAACATGTTAAGAGTTATATTAGAAATAAGTGTTACATTAGAGTTATTAGTAATTGGGCTTTAGTCCCACATTGCTTAGAGTAATAGGAGAGGAAGCTAGCCTCTCCTATATATATGTAGTCTCTCATCAATAAATAAATCATCCCATTATTCTATTCTACATGGTATCAGAGCCATAATCCATCCACCCCTCTCTCCACAAAAAAAAAAAAAAAAAATTTCAACCCCCCCCCCCCCCCCCCGCGTGCTACAGTACCCGCCCCCCCCCCCCCACACCCGCTGCTGCTGCCTCCCCCCCCTCTCCTCCACTCGCTGCTGCTGCCTCCACCCTGTCCAGCGCCCCCCCCCAGCGCCCCCCCCCTCGCGCCCCCTGCTGCTGCTGCCCCCCCCCACCAGCGCCCCCCCCCGCGTGCTACAGTACCCGCCCCCCCCCCACCCGCTGCTGCTGCCTCCCCCCTGTCCAGCGCCCCCCCCCCACCAGCGCCCCCTGCCCCCGCCACTGCCCCCACCCCCGAGATCCGGCACCTGCTGCCCCCCCCCCCCCCCCGTCGGCGCCCCCCCCCCCCCCCGCTCCACTCTAAACCTAGCCCATCCAAACCCTAATCCTAGCCGCCATTATGTTACTTATTTCACATCCACACCCTAACCCTAGCCGTCTTTCCTTTTGAAAAAAAAAAAAAAAGAGGAAGAGAACGGCGTATTTCGAAGACAGATTGTCGCCAAATGCTTTATTTGGACACCTTCTGTTCCTAGATTACGCCGTCGGGAATTAACAAATGCTATATTTTGTTCTCCTACCCCGATCATCACATCAGGATCTACACAGAGAATGATCGTGTTTTCTCCTGTGTCCTGACGTGTTTACTTTACATGCGCGCACCGGCGGTGGCCACGTTTATAGCGCATTCGTAAAGTTGGTGTGATATTTGGGGTTGGAAGAACTTGCGACGATGACAGATCCGAAGACCGATGATGGTACCGATGTCAGCAATATGATAAGTACTGGCACGACGGTCTCTTCGATTCGACTTGTCGACCGTCGATTGGACGGTCCCGATGGTTACTCAACATGGCGTAAGAAGGTTGAGAAAACACTCCGTGGGATGCGGCTGTCTAAACATTTAACTGACAACCCTCCGGCCACGACTGATCCCACTTTTGAACAGTGGGAGACGGATGATAGTCGACTGTTTACACAGTTGATGAACTCCATGGAACCGTCCGTCGAGGACATGGTTCAAAACACGACCACAGTCAAGGAGCTATGGGAGGTCATAGCAACGGCGTTTGATGGAAAGCGCGACTTGTCCCGCATATATGATTCGGTTGTTGGCGTTTACCGAGCTAATCAGGGAGACAAGTCTCATAAGGACCACTTCCGATCCTTCAAGGCGATGGTGGATGAAATTGATCGTATTCTTCCTCTGACGTCAGATATCAATGAAGCTCGGACTCAACGCGAGCAGCTTCATGTTATGGCATATCTTGCATCTCTTCGTCCTGATGCGGACTCGGCTCGTTCCCAGATCATTGCTGGATCTGATGTTCCTTCCTTGATGGAGGCCCACTTCCGTGTTCTAAGGGCCGCAAAGGTGGTTGAGACCACTCCGGGGGATGCTCCTACCGATCGATCTGCTCTTAGTAGCGCTGCTCGTCCTGGCGTTCGTGGTGGACGTGGTGGACGACGAGGTGGTCGGACTTATGGACGTGATGGCGGAAGAGGCAATGGTGGTCGTGATGGGGGACGACTACGGACCTGCTTTCACTGTGGCCAACAAGGACATTTTCATTGGCAGTGTCCTAAAGCTCCTGTTGCCAATATTACTTCGGATGCTCCTGATAATAGCATTCGCTCGGTTCCATTGAGCGACGATTCGTACGCGAAATTTCTTGAGTTCCAGGCTCAACGTCGTGGTGAAGCATCAACGTTTGGTTCCACAGCCGGATACTCTGCAGCATGCATTGTCAATCCCAAGCAGTGGGTAATTGACTCGGGTGCATCCGCTCACATGACTGGTGACGCAGGTATGATACATAATTATGTACCTGTCCATCGTGCTTCTGGCATTACTGTTGCAAATGGCGGTTCCCTGACAGTCCGCGGCCGTGGAAGTGCCACTCTTTCTCCCGGATTATCACTCAACTCTGTTCTACTTACTCCTGGGAACCCATTCAGTTTACTTTCTATTAGTCAACTGACTCGTGAACTTCATTGTTCAGTAACATTCTTTCCTGATGGTTGTGTTTTTCAGGACCTGACAACTGGGAAGACTATTGGTAAGGGACATGTGGCTGGAGGCTTGTACCTGTTTGACGCTACTTCTCCAGTTGTTTGTGCAGGCATGAAACTGGATCCGGTCGAGTTACATTGTCGGTTAGGTCATCCGTCGTCCCAAGTTCTCCAGAAATTGTACCCGTCCTTAGTTATTCCCTCTTCTTTTCATTGTGAGTCATGTCGTTTGGCTAAGCATCATCGGGTTCCTTATCCGGTAAGCTCTAATAATCTTGCATCCGCTCCTTTTGAGTTGGTGCATTCTGATATCTGGGGACCTTGTCCGACTGAATCTGTCATGGGTTTTAAGTACTTTGTCACGTTTGTCGATGACTACTCACGTGTCACGTTTCTTTATTTGATGAAAAGTCGCGCTGAATTATTTAACATCTGGTGCAACTTTCATGCCGAGATAACAACACAATTTGGTCTCCCAATCAAAATCCTTCGAAGTGACAATGGCCGTGAGTATTTATCTCGTGATCTTGCTAAACATCTGGCCAGCAATGGCATTATCCACCAAACCTCTTGTGCGTATACACCCCAACAAAATGGTGTCGCCGAACGCAAGAATCGCCATTTATTGGAAACAACACGTGCACTTATGTTTCAAGCACGTACTCCCAAGAGATTTTGGTCGGATGCGGTTCTTACGGCTTGTTTTCTTATTAATCGCATGCCGTCGTCAGTGCTCAATGGTAGCACTCCCTTTTCTCGGCTCTTTCCTGGAAAAGAACCGTTTCCTCTGCCTCCCCGTATCTTTGGTTGCTTATGCTATGTTCGGGATACCCGACCAACCCTTTCTAAATTAGATCCTAAGGCAATACAATGTATTTTTCTTGGGTATCCTAAAGATCAGAAAGGGTATCGGTGTTTCTCTCCTGTCTTAAAGAGATATTTTTTCACTCGGGATGTTACCTTTGTCGAATCAAACTTTCCACCGTTTCCCCAATCAATAGGTCCGGCACCCCTAATTTATCCAGACGAAGATTTTTTGCTGTTTCCTCCTCAAACACAACAGCCTCCAGTACAGGTGCCCTCTCTTACCGAGCCAGTCACCCAGGATGATGGTCCACATACACCAAGTCAGCCATTAACGACGTCCACCACAGAATCATCCTCCTCTGGTTCCACCAGTAGCTCCGGCTCCAATGAGCTGCCTCCACCAGTTCCGCCCGCAGCTCCACCAGTTCCGCCCGCAGCTCCGGAGATTCTGCCTCCAGCACGTCCTCGTCGTGCATGTCGAGATCATCCCTTGTATGTTGACAACTATAAAGGTCTTAGTTGTCATACTCAGTCTCTGGTAGCTACTATTGATGGGATTCAGATCCCCAAGAACGCTGAGGAGGGTCTCCGACATCCTGGTTGGCGTGCTGCTATGCACGAGGAGATAAAGGCTCTCCAGGAGAATCATACCTGGGACTTAGTCGATTTACCTACTGGTAAACAGGCTGTCGGTTGTAAGTGGGTGTTCACGATTAAGGTGAAACCGGATGGCACTCTTGATCGATTGAAGGCTCGTTTGGTGGCCAAAGGATTCTCTCAAACATATGGTGAGGATTACTTTGAGACCTTCTCTCATGTGGCCAAAATAACGTCCGTTCGTGTTCTCATGGCGTTGGCCGTTCGCTATGACTGGCCTTTACTTCGGCTAGATATCAAAAATGCTTTCCTCCACGGGGATCTTGACGAAGAAGTCTACGTGCTGCAACCTCCCGGGTTCGTTGCAAGGGAGGGTAAGGTGTGTCTTCTCAGGAAGGCTCTCTATGGCCTGAAACAATCACCACGTGCGTGGTTTGGTAGATTTACACAGGTGGTTACTCAATTTGGAATGTGTCAGTCGAAGAAGGACCATTCAATCTTCTATCGACACACATCTGCTGGAAGAATACTGCTTGGTGTCTACGTTGATGACATTGTAATCACGGGAGATGACAGACAGGGTATTGCAAATCTCAAGAAGTTTCTTGGAGAACAATTTCAAACCAAAGATATGGGATCCTTGAACTATTTCTTGGGTATTGAAGTCACACGGGGAAAGCGGGACATTGTAATGTCTCAAAGAAAATATGTACTGGATATACTAAATGATGCAGGCATGATGCAAGCAAAGGGAGCAAACTCACCTATGGATCCAGGGGCGAAGTTACTTCCAGACGAAGGGGTCCTGATGACCAATCCAGATCAGTATCGTCGAGTGGTTGGTAAACTCAACTACTTGGCAGTCATGACGCGTCCGGATATTTCTTTTGCAGTAAGCGTCGCGAGTAGATTCATGGCTTCTCCAAGAGTTCCACACTGGCAGGCAGTTCTCAGAATTCTGTGTTATCTAGTAAAGAATCCAGGGAAAGGAATTCGAATAGAGAATAACGGACATTCTCGCATTGAGTGTTTTACTGATGCTGACTGGGGAGCAAGTCTGGCAGATAGACGGTCTACATCTGGCTACTCCGTATTTGTTGGCGGAAATCTTGTATCGTGGAAAAGCAAGAAACAAAGTGTGATAGCACGCTCAAGCTCAGAAGCAGAATATCGAGCTATTGCTCATGGCACGTCAGAAATATTATATATGAAGCATCTCCTACAAGAACTGGGAGAAGACGCAGGATCTCAAGTGGCAGACCTATGGTGTGATAACCAATCTGCTATTCACATTGCCACCAACCCAGTATTTCATGAAAGGACGAAGCATATTGAAATTGATATTCATTTTGTTCGTGATGAATATACAAAAGGAGTGATAAGGTTTCAACATGTGCGGACCAGCGACCAGATAGCTGATATCTTCACAAAGCCTCTCCTGGGTCCCCGGGTTCAATTTTTATGTAACAAGCTGGGCATGATTGACATCTATGCTCCAGCTTGAGGGAGGGTGTTAAGAGTTATATTAGAAATAAGTGTTATATTAGAGTTATTAGTAATTGGGCTTTAGTCCCACATTGCTTAGAGTAATAGGAGAGGAAGCTAGCCTCTCCTATATATATGTAGTCTCTCATCAATAAATAAATCATCCCATTATTCTATTCTACAAAACACTTAGAGTTTTATCCCTGGAATTCTGATTTCTCCAACACTGAGAGAGAGGAGAGAACCTGCATATATAGCCCACGGGGCGGTTGCCAAGCAGTTGCCTGAACTTCAGGGTAGTGGCTGAACCACTCCTGAACGTGCAGCAACTGCTGCAACTGTTCCCGCTCTAATATGCAGCCAGCCATACGCACATACGCACTCTACGCACACTGCGTACGCTGCGCATACTGCGCACTCTACGCACGCTGCGTACGTTGCGTACGCTGCGTACGCTGCGCACTCTGCGCGTACTGGGCGTACTGGACTGCGTACTGGGCTGCGTAACTGGGCCAGCGTAACTGGGCTCGCGTAACGGGCCGCGCAACGTGGTCGCACAAGTGGCTCGCGCAACGAGCGCAACTTAAGCGCACTATGCGCCTAGCGACGATGCTGACGTGCTAAGTGCAAAGTGCGCCAACAAAACGCCACATTACGCCTCATGAGCCCTTGAGCCCGAGTCCGAGCCCGAGCCCGAGTCCGAGTCGCTAAGCTCCTACGGAGCTTAGCTCCATGGAAATAAATTTCCAAGAGCAAAAAGCTTACAGCTTCTTAATTGTTGATTAAGCCTTTATACCATTAATAATTAATCCCACATGGCACACACCCATGTGCACTACATGTGCATCTCCATAAAGAGCAAAGACTCATATATATGGAGATACACATTCCTTTCTAGCCGATGTGGGACTAAAAACCAAAACTAAAGGCTAAAAACCCAACAATCCCCCACATATCTCTATATATATGAGTACGAGTGTTCCCCACAGTAGCTGTCCATTATGCTTTTAGGATAGATGCCACTTAAGATTTGAATCTTCCCACGTGAGTCAAAAATCAAACTATAATACAAGAATGGACTAAGCCTTGAATTCTGCATCATAGCTGAAATTCTTTCCACTCACATAATGTAGTTACATGTGCTTCTGGCTGCACATTTAAGGCCGTGTGCCAGCCTGGTTTCAGTGTATAATATTGGGCGTCTACAAGTTTACCCTCAAGAGACGGCCTGATATCTCTTTGTCCATACACTATAGGTGAGTTCTTTATTAAAGAGACATGGCATGAAGCGTCCAACGCTTCCTTTGCGGTGCTACGCCGCTATGACATGGCCTTAAGCCGAGGACCTTACCCCGAATCACCGGGAACCTCATCGTAGTGTCATACTACCCGTAGCATGAGGTCTAGCCCCTTTGTAGTGCCAAACTACCCAGCATGAAGCCGGTGTTACGCCGCTACGACATGGCTTGCAAGGCCGAGGCTTTATCCCTAGCCGGGTTTACCTCATTGTGGTGTCGTGCCACCCGTAACATGAGGAACACCTCCTCTTTGTAGTGCTGACTACATCCCTCTTTAATTCAATATACAGCATTAGGCCAACTGCCTATTTGCGGTGCTATGCCGCTGTGACTTGGCTAACATAGCCGAGGTTTTACCTCCTTCGAGAACCTCATGGTGGAGTCACCGCCACACATAGCATGGAGTCACACTCCTTGTAGTGCTGTGCTACCATGCTTCCTGTAAAGCATACCAGACATTCCAAATGCCTGAGAACTCATTAAGGCATTTAAGCCAACCTCCCACATGACCTGTTTTCCGCAGAAAACAACAGTAGACAACAGTGGTTATAGGTCCGTAACCTCTCCATGCCCAATAGAACATGTACCCACCGTTCCTGATATTCTTCCGATTAGTGGTCCTCCCTTGAACCAAAAGCTAGATGCCTAGTAGATAAATCTTTGAACTAATAGCATAAAACTTTATGGTAGGAATACAATAATACAATATCAGAATGCCTTCAAGCCCATTTTACAAGCTGTCATCGACCAGCTGGCGCTTGAGGCCCTTGGTGAACGGATCCGTCAGGTTCTCCTGACTCCGAACATCAATTACTGCAATGACACCTCTCTTGATAAGATCGTGTACTGCCCTGTGCTTCAACCGCACAGTCCTCTTCTTCCCGTTGAAAAGGTCATTTGATGCCACCGCCGCAGTCGCCTGGTTGTCGCAGTATATCGGTATCGCCGGTGTTTGCGCCCCAACCACTGGAAGATCATACATGAGCTCCCGAAGCCATTCTGCTTCATCGGCTGCGGTATCAAGTGCAAAGAACTCAGATTCCATGGATGACCGCGAGAGCATAGTCTGCTTCTTCGACTTCTACGATATAGCAGCTCCATCCATTGTGAAAATGTATCCACCCGTGGACCTCTCGCTCTCCACCTCTGAGCACCAACTGGCATCACTGAAGCCTTCCACTACCGACGGATCTCCGCTGTAGTACAGTGCATATGTCTGAGTCTTCTTGAGATATCTCATAACCTGTTCCACAGCTTTCCAGTGTTCAACACCTGGATTGCTCGTAAAACGACTCAGCATTCCCACGGCGAAAGCTATGTCAGGCCTTGTGGCAGTAGTAGCATACATCAAACTCCCGATTACGCTTGCATACTCCAGCTGCCTGACGCTTTTCCTTGAATTAGGCTTCAACTTCAGATCACACCTGTACGGCGTATCGATCCCTGGAAGATCCCGATACCCATAACGAGTGATCATTTTCTCAATATAATGAGACTGTGACAGCGCTAGTCCAGTGTCTGTCCGGATGATCTTGATCCCTAAGATCACATCAGCTTCCCCCAAGTCCTTCATACTGAACTTGCTTGAGATGAATTTCTTTGTCTCCGTGACACATCTAATATCCGTACCTAGGATAAGCATGTCGTCCACGTACAGACAAACGATCACACCTCTTCCATCAGCGAACTTCGTGTAAACACACTTGTCCGTATCGCTGACCATGTAGCCATTTGACCTTATAACTTTGTCAAATTTCTCATGCCACATCTTGGGAGCATGTTTAAGACCGTACAAGGATTTCACCAACTTGCAGACTTTGTCTTTAAGACCTCTGATGACAAATCCCTCTGGCTGTTGCATGTAAATCTCTTCGGTCAGCTCGCCATTTAGGAAAGCCGTATTCACATCCATCTGATGTATCACCATCTTATTTATTGCTGCGAGAGCAATCAACATTCTGATGGTGGTCATCCGGGCTACTGGAGCATATGTGTCAAAGTAGTCAATCCCCTGCTTCTGAGAAAACCCCTTGGCTACCAACCTAGTCTTGAACTTGTCAATAGTTTCGTCTGCTTTCATCTTCTTCTTGAAGATCCATTTGCATCCGATGGGTTTCGCTCCTTCAGGAAGATCAACCAACACCCAAGTGTTATTTGAGGTGATGGAATCAATCTCATTGTCAATCGCCTCCTTCCAGAAAATCGCGTCTCTGGTCTTCATCGCCTCATCATAGGTAAGCGGATCTGCTTCCACATGATAGGTGACAAAGTCACTTCCGAAGTCCTTCGGCCTCCTCACACGCTTAGCTGACGGCTCAGCTTGTTCTGGTTCAACCGTTGTTTCAACAACATCTTCTTGGACCACATCTTCATTGAAGACTTCAGTCTCTTGTGCACCCTCATTATTCTCCGGAACATCCGGAAGAACAATATTCTTGTGCCTTGCAAACTTATCTTCAAAATATTCTGCATCGCGAGATTCAATGATATGATTTGACTCAATATCAAGAAATCTCCGAGCATCACTCTTTTTGGCATACCCCAAGAAGATCGTCTTTGTAGTCCTTGTCCCAAGTTTCTGAATCTTTAGATCTGGAAGCTTGACATACGCCAGACACCCCCACACTCGAATGACATTCAAGTTAGGTCTGACCTTGAACCAGAGTTCATGAGGAGTAACGTCTGAAGTTGCATGAGGCACTCTATTTAGAATATAAGTGGCCGTCAATGCAGCTTCTCCCCAGTAGCACTTAGGAAGGCCAGCTGTCAACAACATTGAATTTATCATTTCTGTCAACGTCCTGTTCTTCCTCTCAGCTACTCCGTTTGATTGAGGAGAGTACGGAGCCGTAGTCTCATTGACAATTCCATGTTCCTTACAGAACGATGCGAATTCATGAGACCTGTACTCCCCACCTCGATCACTTCTTATCCTTTTGAGTTGTTGTCCAGTCTGCCGCTCAGCTTCGGCTCTGAACTCCTTGAACTTCTCGAATGCTTCGTCTTTAGCCTTCAGCAAGTAGACGAACGCATACTTTGAGAAGTCGTCGATGAAGGTTATGAAATACTTCATCCCGGCCTTTGTAGAGAACTGTTTGAAGTCACAGATATCTGAGTGTACCAACTCCAGAAGATCTGTACTTCGATTAACCCGAGGAAAGGGTTTCCTTGTGATCTTCGTTTGAGCACAAACTTCACATTTCTCTACCTTACCCCCACACTTGGAGATAAGTCCTAGACTAGACATTCTGTTTATTCGTTTACAATGAACATGTCCTAGCCTATTATGCCACAACTCAAGAGTATAAGCAGAAGGAGTGATTTCATTAATTACATTAATTACATTGGACTGATTTACAAGCTGAATCTTGAACATTCCTTCGGTATAAAAAGCTTTTCCGAAATATGTTTCCTTGATAGACATCACCATCTGGCCAGCATTGATGTCCATTCTGAGGCCTGCATTGCAGAGTAAGCCTCCCGAGATCAGGTTCTTGGCGATAGCAGGTACGTGCTTCACGCCTTGAAGCGTCAGAGACTTGCCAGAAGTCAGCTTCAGAATAACCGTCCCGATCCCTAGAACTTCAGCTTGTGCTTGGTTTGCCATCACAACCGCTTCAGAAGTGGGTGTGTAGGTGGTGAACCACTCCTTACTGGAGCAGACATGGCAGGTGGCTCCAGTATCTACCCACCAGTCTGAATCAGATCCTACAGCATCAACCTGTCCAATCATAACAATTACATCAGTAATCATTGAGACTTTGCTAGGCTCACCTTGCTCTGATTTCTTGGCCGGTGCTGTGCATTCACTTTTGAAATGGCCCAACTGGCCACACTTGAAACAAGGCATCTTTGCCTTAGATTTCTTTGACTTGAAAGAAGTTCCCTTAACATTCAAGTTGTTAGGGTTCTTCTTCTTCTTCTGGAAATCTGTACGCTTTCCCTTTCCCTTTGGTTCCTTGGTCTGAACCAGATTGGCGTTAGCCAATTGCTTGGACAGTGTGTCCACCTTCAGTTGAGCCCGCATCTGGTCCTCAACATAGATTTCCTGTAGGAGATCTTCAAGGGTGATCTCCAACTTCTTCCTATGCATGTTTGCATAGAACTTGCTCCACCCAGCGGGAGCTTTGAGACAATCCCTCCAACAACAAACTTGTCGGGGAGGGACATAGCCTCGTCTTCCAATTTCTGTCGCAACTTCAGAAATTCTTTGACCTGCGGCAGCATGGACTTCTCGTCCTCAAAGAGCCATTTGTGATATTTTTCAACCACAAATATTTTGCTCCTGTTCTTGTCTTCTTCGTACAGTTTTTCCAGAGACTCCCATATGTCTCTGGCAATTGGTTTCTTACTGTAGGATTCTGCTAGAGAATCCTCCATAGCATTCAGGATAAGCAACCTGCAAATGCTATTTTCCCTTCTCCACTTGGCCTGAAGTTTAGTAGCCGCAGTGATTGCGGCAGCAGACCCAGTATCTGGAACAGTAGGTTCCTCTTCAAGCAATACATGATCAACGTCTCTAAGTTGAAGAGTGAGATAAACCTTCCTCTTCCAGACTTGATAATGCCCTCCATCAAACTTTTCTAATTTGCAAAAGTCAGTATTGAGGAGTGAAGCATTAATATTTTCCATCGTAGCAATAAAGCTTTGAGATTGTTATTGCCGGGAACGCCGGGGCACGCTTTTCGATGGAAAATACAGAAACTGAAACAGTTGTAAAGACAATATTTCAAATGCAATTCCTTAAAGAAAGTTTTGCAACAGAAATCCAGAAGGATTCTGCAAATTACGAGATCTAAAAAGATATCGTAATTCACGAATAATCTAAAGAGATTTTCGTGATCGTAGCAAACTGGCAGTAGTGCCTTCTAAAAAGATGATACTGACAGAACTGCTAAAGGCAACAGAAGGGTGACAGGCGAGAGATGGAATTGCTGGGGTGAATGATCACCGTTGCTCAAAGCTTTATTCGCCCTCTGCGAACAGCTTCCAGGAACCAGCAAGGTTGACGGAAAACCTTGGAACACGCCTGCTCTTCTGACTCCTCGGCGAACTCCTCTGGCAATGGCTCTACTCTTCTCTCTCTGTTTCTGAAGTAACAGAACCCACGCGTACTAAAAAGCACTAGTGTTTGTGTTAAAAAACACGCTCACTACTCTGTTGTGTTAAAAGCACTTAGAGTTTTCTCCCTGGAATTCTGATTTCTCCAACACTGAGAGAGAGGAGAGAACCTGCATATATAGCCCACGGGACGGTTGCCAAGCAGTTGCCTGAACTTCAGGGTAGTGGCTGAACCACTCCTGAACGTGCAGCAACTGTTCCCGCTCTAATATGCAGCAGCCATACGCACATACGCACTCTACGCACACTGCGTACGCTGCGCACACTGCGCACTCTACGCACGCTGCGTACGCTGCGCACTCTGCGCGTACTGGACGTACTGGGCTGCGTACTGGGCTGCGTAACTGGGCTCGCGTAACGGGCCGCACAACGTGGTCGCGCAAGTGGCTCGCGCAACTTAAGCGCACTATGCGCCTAGCGACGATGCTGACGTGCTAAGTGCAAAGTGTGCCAACAAAACGCCACATTACGCCTCATGAGCCCTTGAGCCCGAGTCCGAGCCCGAGCCCGAGTCCGAGTCCGAGTCCGAGTCCGAGTCCGAGTCCGAGTCCGAGTCGCTAAGCTCCTACGGAGCTTAGCTCCATGGAAATAAATTTCCAAGAGCAAAAAGCTTACAGCTTCTTAATTGTTGATTAAGCCTTTATACCATTAATAATTAATCCCACATGGCACACACCCATGTGCACTACATGTGCATCTCCATAAAGAGCAAAGACTCATATATATGGAGATACACATTCCTTTCTAGCCGATGTGGGACTAAAAACCAAAACTAAAGGCTAAAAACCCAACAGAAGACATCATTTTTTGCAAGGAGACGTTCTGCATGACCAACAAATCTTCGATGCCTCAGGACTGATCAAGCCAATATTAGGGTGTCATGCATTATGTTAATCTGGTAGAGTGCATCTTGAATATGGATAAATAAAGTGGGAGTGTAACTCAAATTTTCTCAAAATTAAAATAAGTATTTGGGTAGGGAGGGAAAAAGAGGAAACGAATTTGAGGAAAAAATAATTAATGTGGGCTCCTTTAAAAAAATTCTACAAAAAAGGTAAAAAAAAAGTGGACATAGATGAGGGAATTTCAGAAGAATTTACCTAACTATCCTTCGAAAAGATAAGTATAAAATAAATGATTGTTTTGTATAAGGGTTTCAGGTTTATGACCTAATTAGACTTTCGGTACTGGATTTGTCCGTTTTAGACTTTGGGTATTCGAACCATTTTAGTCACACATTTTAGTGACCAATATTTGTCATTAGAAGACTTATTTCGTCACTGAAAGCCCAATTTTCGTCACTAAAGTATGTCACTAAAAAAGTTCGAGTACCTAAAGTCTAAAATGGACAAACCCAGTACCAAAGTCTAATTAGGTCTAAATGTGGTACCCTTATACAAATTATGGTTTTAAAGGTCTTGCCAAGGGCTAAACAACAATTGTATCACTATCCCACCAACAAACTAAAATTACCTTTTCACTTTTATTTTTCCTAATTTTTTAAGAAAAAATTGACTTTACTTTCATTTTACTACCCGTCATTTCTCTTCCTTTCAAATTTTCCTTCCACTCTTCCAGAAAGTTCCCAAACACACCCTTAAGGGCAGTATTTGTATTATTCTTTACCGTCTTAATACAAGTTCGTTCAGGGCCTTCAGGCCCCCAATAGTCCTACCAATTCCTTTAACTAAAGCTGTGTTTGATTGGGCTTTTTTTTCCATGAAAAATATTTCTATCACAAATTTTCCACCAATTGTAGTCCTTGATAGTTTATATTTTCCATGGAATTATTTTCCAAAAAACTCTCATTTTCCATATTTTTTTCTAAAATGGTGGAAAATGAAACTTGTCCAACCCATAGAAAAATAACATTTTCCATGGAAAATAACTATTACAGTGGAAAATAATGACAATCAAACACCCAAATTAAGTTTTCCATGGAATGTTTTTCTTAGGAAAATAATTCCATGGAATTAATTTCTTTTCCATATCTTTTCCACCTTGCAATCAAACGCACCCAAGATTATTTAGGTCCTAATGTATGCATCTTGTTGACCTACTGGTCATAACCAATGCATGTATTGGTCATTTGTTTTATGATGCACATGTCTAAACTTGTAGAGACAATTTAATTTCTTTCATCTTGTATTCAGATTAACGACCTCCAACATCAAAAAGGAATGTTCATTTTTTACGAGGTCCCAAGGAGTAAAATTGTTTGGTATACATTTTTCATGTGATCAAATTGACAACTATATATACATCTCAAACATCCATTTCTTTTAGTTATGCTATTCGAGCTAGCATCCGAGCGGCACAAGAAACCGCCTTGGTCGCTTCACAGAGTTGGACAAGCCACCTACTTGATTCAAGAAAAACATTATCATCATCTAAAACTTCTCTCATTAGAACATATCGCCCATGGAGCACAAGAAAGTTCTATAAACGATTTCACGAAGTTTTTATAACGGACTGAGCCTGACTTCAAACTCTAAGTTTTATGATTGATTTTTGAGAAGTTGTTGATTCAAGCAAGCAGTCTTTCCAAAATGTTGCTACTAAAAAATAATGACAGCTTTTGTATAAGATTGTGGCTCTTGAATCTTTGATGATTGGAAGTTGCTGCAAATGAACTTCTGAAAAGTGGGATAGCTAAAAGAACAGAGATTCAACCTGTCTAGTGGATGGCGGCTGGGAGTGGAGGATCATCTGTTGTGGGAGGGAATATGGGAACATGCACACAGGAGATCTCATTCGCAAAATAAGCGGGAGCAGGAGATGAAGGATCAGTAGTAATAATAGAGTAACCAGAACCTTGATGGACCTCAATAATAGGAGGCATGGATCCACATATAGATTGTCCGATGGGTAGGTAGTAGTCTCAACATAAAGAAGGTTCTCAAGTGCATAGGGTGGTAACGGTGAAGGAGGATAAGGTAGAGGATAGTAAGGAAGTAATCAAAGAAGGATACATGATATAGATACATAGACGTTCGACAATCAAATCGTAAAAAATTTAACCCTCGTGCATGGTGTTGTATCTCAAGAAGACACGTAGTAGACTGAGCTAAGAACTTGTACTGTTAGATGGATGACTAGTATGGATAAAACGTGTGCAACCAAACACGCAGAGGAGAGAATACTTTTGAGCACACATGTAGAGATTATGGTAATGGGAGACACTACCAAGAATAGAAGAGGAATTTGATTGGTGAGGAACACTCGTTACAATATCCTAAAATCTAAAATTGAATGAGAACTTAAGAAGAGAGTATAAGGTTCACATAATAATTCAAAGATGCTATGTTGGTGTGCATGAAGGCAAGAGAAATAAGACAATGCCCCCGTGAGAAAGAAGAAAGAAACTCTCTAATTGACGTGATGTATATTTCTTCTGAGTCCTAGCAAAATATCTTGATCTTGTGAGATAACTAAGTGGTAACCCTTGTGGTAAACTCATGATTTTTGGAGAAGACGTCAAATTTGTAAGAGATCATGCAAATCCAGTTATAGCGAGTAGAATCATTGATAAATATAACATAATATTGATTCCCACCTTTCGAGAGATGAGGAGAGGGTCCTCAGATGTCGGAGTGGATCGAGTCAAATTGAGAGGAGGAAATATGTTCACTGGAGAAAATGGAGTAGTCACACTACAAAATATATCAAAATAGCGACAGAAATATCCATTGGAGTAGTCACTTACACTACAAAATATATCAAAATAGCGACAGAAATATCCATCTCTATTTTAGGGAAATAGCGATGTACTTCTGACAAAAAATATCCGTCGACAAAAAGAATGATGTTACTCAAATTCCTCCATTGAGACGTCAGTGTGTCAGCGGACTAGTAACAAACAAGTGGCAAAGAATAGTCCGTCGCTAGCTCAGCAACAGAAATGACTACAAAAATATTCCTTCGCTGAGCTAGCGTCAAAAGGAATAATGACATCCATTTTCATAGCTAAAGGGATTATTTCAGTATAACATACATAATTTATTCTAATAGTGAGGGGATATGATGTTGCTATTCCGTTGCTAATGCTATCGTTAGGCATAAATTATGTATCTAATATATAGAATTTATCCCTAGCGACGGATTATGATGTCGCTATTTCGTCTCTATGTCGTCGCTAATCTGTTGCTAGATAAGCTTTTCTAGTTTTTCATATAACTATTGTTTTTCTGTAATATACACAACAATCATCATAACAATCACAACAAATATAATCATAAGAATAGTAACGTAAATCCATCCACATCACACTAACCACAACATATCAATAACCACAACAATCAAAATAACCACAACCCATCACAATAACCACATAATAGTATAGTAATAATGAAGTACGATACTAATAAAGTCTCAGAAAAGTACATTACTAATAAAGTTTCTAACAAATATAGTACAATGGAATCCACATATAAGTACAACAATGACGAACACTGCATAAATACATAAAAATCACTAGGCATCTAGAGGTGACTAGTACTACTGGCTACGCATCCAGTCTGTGAAGATGTTGAGAGTAAATAAGGGACTTTAGTCCCACATCGGTTAGATGTAATATGAAGAGGGGTTGGACCCTCTATAAGTAATAGGCAGTAGCCCTCAATAAAATCATCTGAGAAATTAGACTCATTTCTACATGGTATCAGAGCCATAACTCTCTCTCTCTCTCTCTCTCTCTCTCCACAAAAAAAAAATTTAGCCGAATCCCCCCCCCGGAGCAGCAGCCCCCCCGACCCCCACCCCGGAGCAGCGCCCCCCCCCCCCCCCCCCCCCCCGAGCCCCCCCCCCGACCCCCCTCGGAGCAGCAGCGCCCCCCCCCGACCCCCCCCGGAGCAGTACCCCCCCTCCCCGACCCCCCCCCCCCCCCCCCGAGCAGCAGCGCCCCCCCTTCCCCCCCCCCCCCCCGCGACCAGCACCCTTCCCCCCCTCCCGCTACCCGCCAGCACCCTCCCGCCCCCCTCCTAACCCTAGCCTCTCTTGCAATGGAAACCCTAACCCTAGCTCTAGCAGCCCCATCCAAACCCTAACCCTAACCCTAGCCGTAAAAAAAAAAACAGATTTTCTTCTCTTTAGAAGATCTCTGTAGTTGCCTCGAGAATCAGTACCTTCTTTTTAGAAGCTCTACTACGAATACGAAATCTCTTTAGATTTTCGTATCTCAGAAACGTTGTCTTTACAATCGTTTCTGCACGGCTGGTATACCTCTGGTTTGTCTCATGCAAGGAGGCACAACTACGTTGGTTATCCTTGAGCCGTCCGAACGCGTTATCATGACGCGGTTCTAGTTGGTCGTATAAACTACGACATATCAGTGAGGGATCTTGTTTTGTTGTTTCCTCCTGATAGCTGACTAAGACGAAGACGACTCACAAGAAGACGACTCAGGAAACAACAACACCTCACTGATTGCAGTTGAAGAAGTCATGGATTCCATCTATGGGAAGTTGACAGCAGAAGAAATGAAGGCCCTGGTCGAGGATCTCCTGACCAAGAGATTACCGGAGGCAACCCCACGCGTGACCCATACTGATGTGGATCCGTCACCATACAAAATGGGGAAGTTGGACAAGCTGGAGACGAAGTTGGAAGGCACGACCAACTACTTGAAATGGTCACGGCAGGCGATGCGGACGCTGAAGGGACATGGCTTGGTTGGTTATGTAGATGGCCACACCAAGGCCCCTGTCGATCACTCTTCGAAGGAGTTTGCTGTATGGGACATTGTCAACAATGTCGTGGCTGGTTGGTTGACAGCCTCTTTGACCGACCAAGTGTCGGGTAACGTTGAAGCAATGGAGGGAGCTGCTGATATCTGGAGAACATTGAAAGACATGTACTCCGGTTCGGGTAACCCCATGCGAGTCTTCCAACTGCAGGATGAGCTCGATCGGGTAATCCAAGACGATCGTACCATCTCTGAGTACGCTGCCTTGTTGAAGAAGTACTGGTCTGATCTTGACCATTATGATCCTCTTGGCATGGAGGATGCTCAGGTTGAACCGGCTTTTGCAAAACATTTCCAGAAATTTTTGGATTATATCTCGCGGCAACGGATGATGAAGTTTTTGAAGGGGCTCAACCCTGCATTTGAGCAACAGAGGAATGTACTTCTCGCACAACCGCAGCTGCCGACATTAGAAGACGTCATAGCTGCCATGGCACAAGAGGAAGCACGGTTGAAGCTGATGCCTACCAAGGGTATCTCCCAGGGGGAGCAGGCCGGAGTTGACACATCTGTTCTTGCCACTTTCACACAGCCGCCTTCTACGGGAGGCGTTTGCCACAACTGTGGTGACACAGGGCATTACATCCGCTTTTGCCCAAAACCGACACGGACTCCCTCGAATGGTCGGGGCCGTGGTCGCGGTGGACGACGAGGTGGTCGAGGTAGCTACAGTGGTGGAAGGGGCACTTACTCTGGAGGCAACAAGGCGCATCTGGCGGATGAAGGTGGGGACAATCACCTGGCGGACATCACTCCATTTGAGAGAGAAGTTCTCGAGAAGATGCGCGGCTCAAAGCTTGGTTCTGGTGAACGACAAGTCATTCCTGGGGCGCCGTCCACTACAGGAGATTACTGCACTTCTCCTAAACCAGTGCCGGTATACTTCTGCGTGCTCTTGCATCTGTCTCTCAGCCATCTTGGATTATGGACTCTAGGGCATCTTGCCATGTCACGGGGTCCCGAGGTGAGTTCCGGGAATACTCTACTCTAACGCCGCCAGAAAGCATTCAGACTGCTGATGGTACCTCCAGGCCTGTTACGGGTAAATACATTGTTGATTGCACTCCTTCCATCACTCTATCTAATGTCTTACATGC
Organism: Iris pallida; assembly: GCA_029216955.1. Classification (NCBI taxonomy): domain Eukaryota; kingdom Viridiplantae; phylum Streptophyta; class Magnoliopsida; order Asparagales; family Iridaceae; genus Iris; species Iris pallida. Next base: position 14,063,838 of record JANAVB010008798.1, read on the forward strand.
ACCTTCCTTTCCTGTCAATCTTACTGTATTGTTTCCTTTGATATTCCTAAGGTAACTTTTCAGGAGAAGGGAACGGGGAGACGACTAGGCACTGGCACATGGCATAAGGGTCTATGGTACTTGGACATGAACGGTCTGGATAGAGCACTGGCATCTTTGGTTGCAGACGCACAACCGGAAGTCCAAAGTCGAAGTGTCGAAGCCGAGCTGCTCCTCCACCATCAGCGTGTAGGACATTCTTCTTTTCCCGTTATTAGTCGACTGTATCCGTCCTTATATCAAAAAGCAAATAAAGAGTTGTTAGTTTGTGATGCTTGTGAGTTGGGAAAACATACCAGAAGCTCCTATGTGAGTTCTGGACATCGATGTTCTGCTGCTTTTGATATGATTCATTCCGATGTGTGGGGCCCTTGTCCTACAAACGGTGTTAACGATTATAGATGGTTTGTTACTTTTATTGACTGCTCTACCCGCGTAACGTGGGTCTACCTGCTGAAGAATAAAAGTGATATTTTTGAGGCATTTCAAAGCCTCCATCAACGGGTAAAGACACAGTATAATGCTCGTATTAAGTGTTTTCGGTCGGATAATGGGACGGAATATACCCATAAGAGGTTTGCTGCGTATTTATCCTCTCATGGTATACTGCATTAAACCTCTTGTGCATATACACCGGCTCAGAATGGTGTTGCCGAACGAAAGAATAGGCACCTGCTGGAGGTAGCTCGGACAATGATGCTGGCTATGAATGTCCCTAAATTTTTGTGGGGGCAGGCTGTCTTGACAGTCTCTTATCTCATCAACAGGATGCCCTCTCAATTACTGAACTGGAAGACGCCTTTGGAAATGCTCACGGGGACAACTGCGTACACCGTTCCTCCGAAAGTATTTGGTTGCGTATGCTTCGTTCACGATAACAGGCCTGGCGTTGGTAAGCTGGATCCTCGAGCAGTTAAGTGTGTCTTTGTTGGGTACACCGGGACACAGAAGGGTTACGTATGCTGGAGCCCGGTTGAACGGAAGCTGTTTGTAAGCATGGACGTTACATTCAGAGAGCTGGAACCTTATTATGGTTCGGACGAAGGTTCTGCGTTTGGGAACACGCCTCACACAGCGGGTGTTGGACGTGAGGGGGAGGTAGTACGACCAAACGTAGTTGTCGGATCGGTACCTTGTCCTGTCGTGACACACTGGAAGAAAGGGGGAGAAAGTATCAATGATACTGATACGGAGGATGACGAAGACAATACGTACATTACGCAGGGGGAGAAGCAGACAAGGGAAAAGGAGCTCCAAGTTTACAGAAGAAGACAACAGAGGTCCAGTACTATGCCGTGCCCTGTGCCTATAGTGCCAAGTCCCTCGTCTACTCCTGCCCCGACTCCTGAAGATGTTACTCCCGCACCGGATCGCTCGGATTCGGAAGCGGATCTCTCCGATTCGGATGGTATGCTTTCCCCACCACCCATTGCTCCCTTAAGGAGGTCTTCTCGCATTAATGCGGGAAAGGCTCCTATTCGTTATAAAGATTATGAACATGATATCGCCAACTACCTACCTATATTATTCTAATATTTCTCCGACTTATCAAACATTCCTCACTTCGTTAGACTCCACTTCTTTACCTAAGAATTGGCAGGAAGCAAAGAAGGACCCAAGATGGAAAGCCGCAATGATGGAAGAACTTGGGGCACTAGAGAAAAATAAGACATGAGAGCTGATGCCATTACCTGAAGGGAAGAAAGCTGTGGGATGCAAATGGGTTTACACAGTGAAGGAGACACCAGAAGGAAAAGTTGAACGATACAAGGCGAGACTGGTTGCAAAAGGCTATACCCAGATATATGGTATCGACTATGATAAGACTTTTGCCCCAGTAGCGAAGATGAGTACCGTAAGAACGCTGGTCTCCATTGCAGCAAACTATGGGTGGAAGCTACACCAGTTAGACGTAAAGAACGCATTTCTTCATGGAGACCTACAAGGAGAAGTATACATGGAGACTCCTCCGGGGTGCTACTCTGTGTCAGATTCAGGTGAAGGAACGTCACATAGAAAAGTGTACAAACTGAAGAAGTCGCTGTATGGGCTGAAGCAATCTCCTCGAGCCTGGTTTGACAGATTCAGAAGGGCTGTCACTGGCATGGGGTACCATCAGACAAATGCAGATCATACTGTCTTCCTCCAGCATGCAAGGGGCCACATTACTATACTTGCTGTATATGTAGATGATATAGTGATCACAGGTGACGATGTAGTTGAGATCACTAAGCTGAAGACGAAACTCGCCAAAGAGTTTGAGGTGAAGGACCTGGGAGAGATGAGATACTTTTTGGGTATCGAGGTGTGTGATGGTGAACAAGGAATTGTTCTCTCATAAAGGAAATATGCACTAGATCTGCTGAAAGAGACAGGAATGCTGGGATGCCGAGCAGCAGTCACTCCAATTGACCAGAAGTGCAAGATGGGAGCAGAAGCAGGAAAGTCTGTTGATCGCGAAAGGTATCAAAGGCTAGTAGGCAGACTGATTTATCTAGGGCATACTCGCCCTGATATCTCATTTGCAGTAAGTGTTGTAAGCCGCTATATGCATGATCCAAGAACGGGTCATATGGATGCAGTATTTCAGATTCTAAGATATCTGAAAGGGACGCCGGGAAAAGGACTGTGGTTCAAGAAGAATGGATGCACCGATGTTGAGGGATACTGCGATGCAGATTGGGCAAGCTGCATAGACGACAGAAGGTCTACCACAGGGTACTGTGTTTTTGTAGGAGGAAACCTGGTTTCATGGAGAAGCAAGAAACAGTCAGTGGTAGCACGGTCGACAGCTGAAGCAGAATACAGAGCAATGGCTCTAGGAGTATCAGAATTGCTATGGGTAAAGGCGCTGTTGACAGAGTTGAAGCTAGACAAGGGGACACCATTGCACCTTCTGAGCGATAGTCAAGCTGCGATAAGTATAGCAAACAATCCGGTTCAGCACGACAGAACGAAGCACATCGAGATCGATCGATTCTTCATCAAGGAAAAGCTGGAACAAGGGATACTGAAGATTGACTATGTTCGCTCAGAAGAACAAGTGGCAGACTGTCTGACTGAGGGTCTTAGTTCATTGAGTCTGTCAAAGCTATGTAACAAGATGGGGATGATTAATATCTATCGCCCATCTTGAGGGGGAGTGTTGAGAGTAAATAAGGGACTTTAGTCCCACATCGGTTAGATGTAATATGAAGAGGGGTTGGACCCTCTATAAGTAATAGGCAGTAGCCCTCAATAAAATCATCTGAGAAATTAGACTCATTTCTACAGAAGAATTTTGTGAACATGTGTTGGATAGCCTCCGGAAATACAGGAGCAGGAGGAGTAACATGAGTAGCGGTTTCAACAGGAGAAGCTTGATCAACAGGAGTAGCAGAAGGATGCATCAATCTCTGAAACCTCTCTCACCTACCTCTGAAGATTATACATCATATTCTACATCTCCTCCATACTAGGCTGAGGTGGAGCAGGAGGATGAGGAGGATCGGTAGCAGAATATGCATGTGAAGGAGCTTTGGAGTATTCTAACGACTGCGACACTAACAACCTTGTATCGTACACACTGCCGTCCTTTCCTCTCCCAATATCATGTACTCACAAATTATTCCTCCCAATGGGCCTACGTAGCTCACTGGTGCCAGTCCCCTCCTTAGTGGCTTGAGAGGCCTGACTTTTGTTTTTAACAATGACATCTTAGCGACGGATATATCTGTCGCTATCTTATGAGTGACGAACCTTGCGAAAATTTAGCGAGGGACTTAAACTCCTATGTTGAGTTAGTCGCATGTCAGTCGTTGTTCCGTCGCATATCTAGCAACGGATGTGGTTTCATCGCTGAGTCCATCGCTATTCAGCTGTATTTTTGTTGTGTTACTTTTCCAACTTGTAGTCAGTACAAGGATTTAAGGATGTAGTAGAGAAGTCCCTCAAAGCGTTTGAAGAAGATAAGAACCATAGATTAGGTAATGCAGATGCCAATCATATACAGAAGGAGTAGTGGTGTCTAGGCAAAGGATAACTGAAGTAGGAGAAGAAGAGAAAGGAGTTGGTAGGACGAGGTTGTCCATGATGTAAGCACCATCGTGCCGGCATTCATACCCAATCTTTTTTCTTCTGCAAGAGTCGTGAACAAAGTCATACAGATAACCCCTGTAGGATATGGGTAACGATGTACATAATGAATAGGGATGTAGAAGTGAGACCAGAAGAATTGTATATCATATTTTGTGTAGCCCCCAAATCAAGTATCTAAAGTTGAGTGTAGTTGTGCGTTCGAAGCTAATAAAGTTCGTTTTGGGTATTACCATGTCTATATTTGTTTTTAATAATGAATACGAATACAGATACAAATGTTGTTGGACATAAAAAATCAATGTTCGACAAAAAAAACTTATTTGAAAAACGTATATAAGAATAAATGGAAAGCGAATACAAAAAACGAATTAGATATAATAGGGTTTTGGAGAACTAATGTCTGGGTTCTCAGTTGATGTGATGAGTTCCTATAGGATTAGTTCTTACTAACTAGACTTATTTTATGTTTCACTTTTGATATATACTTTTAATATAATAGGTTTAGTCATGAATATTAGTGTTATACGTATAGGATAGTATATTTGATATTAATATGATTTATATACTTAGGTATTTGGATCAGGAAAATAAAGTAGAACTTGTATCTGTATTCCGAATTCGGATCGATCGGATCTTAAAATAATACATGCATATCTAGTTATGATCAGATTTAGACATGGAACAAATAGAATAATATGTCTACGGAAGCAGGTGGGTAGACAATGATGCACAACAAGAGTAGTAATAGTCGATGGAGAAGTCGAACTACCAGGAGACTGCTAGGAGAGTAGCGTTGGATATTATGTGTTTACGGATCAAGGGTGACCGGTTACAAAGTCGAAGTAGACGATGCAACGTGACAGGGATGACAACGAGCAGAGAGTGAAGCAACAAACAGTTGATTTAACCTCGATTCAGTGAAAGAACAGATTTGGGAGCAGAAACGGGTTATAGGTTGTGTATATAGATATGGGGGGATTAGGGTTTGATTAATTGAGGCTTAGGTTGTGATTCAATCAAAGGCCGTAGAACAGTGCCGATCAAGTTTGGGATTTTGATTTTGGGGTGGTAGAGGCGGTCGAATAGGGTTAAGATATTGATTTTTAGGTCGATCGAGGAAGGTCAATTAGGAGTAGGGTTTGATTTAGAGTTGAGAAAGATAGGTGAACTAGGATCCAGATCAGAGTTTGCTTAGGATTAGGGTTTTAATAATTGATAGGTAGAGGCAGGTTTTGTATCGAAGGTTGTAGGCCAGGTTGGCGGCGTTAGGGTTGCATACCAGGGAAGTGGGTGTGGGTTTCAGAGAAGAGGAAGTGGGTGTCGGTTGCGGGTTTCAGACCAGGGGAAGAGGTTCTGGTTGTGGTTCCATATATGGATTTGGGTTAGAGATTGTGGTCAAGTTTTAGAAAACAGAAAAAAGAAAAAGAAAATTTGTGGGCATGCCTCCTATATATAGCTTGTTAAAATTGGAAAGTAAACATTCAGTTGGGGCTCGAGACAAATTACATAGAGATAGAGAGGACATGCGGGAAAAAAGCCATGAGGAGACAATTATTCAATAACACAAGTGACATTACAAGGGAAACAACATGTAATGATAAGAGCATCCACAGTGGGAGAGATTTCAAGTGCTACATTTTGATTTTAGTCAAATTTTGTAGCACTTGAAGGTTGCAATGGACACTTGTCCATACTTGAAAATTGCTAGAAAGCTAAGAGACTCTAGATTTGGAGCGTGGTATAGCTCCTCTACATTAATTTCTGGGCCCACAAATATTAACCATTTTTACCAAACAAGAAAGAAAAATAAAGAGGAAAAAGAGAGGAAAAATCTTACCAAACATGGAACAAAAATAAAGAAGAAAAAGAGTGAGGAGGTTAATTTGCAGTATTTGTTTAGAGTGTACCATCGTGTGCCAATATCAAGGAGATAATCCAAAAGTAATAATTTACATAATTTCTAATGATTTGGAGTATGTGTTTGGAGTGTCTTCACTGTGGATGCTCTAAGCATTTCTAATAAAGGTAAAGATGAATAAGGTTATACTTAGCACCCACTACTTTCAGAATTTGAACGGTCAGGTTTATGTTTTAACTTATAAGCTGACTAAAATTTTGTTTTATTGCTTTATTTAAAGTCTGGATACCGATCCATGGTTTATATTACGAATATAATTTTTGAAATCCTAGCTCTATGCGACTTTATTGAACAATTCATTTTTGGTTTACATGATGAATGTACAATGAATTTCATATGTTCTCATATTTTTCTATATAGACCGTTCAATTAAGTTTAGATCCCCATGAACAGATCATATTTTTAATGTGAGTCTCGTCACTGCACATTAATCCTTGATTTTTGCTTCTTGTGCACCCTAAATCCTCGATCCACTTGTTGGACCGGATGTCCATCAAAAGTTCCTCTTGGTTGGTCATTCTGACATGATCTTCTATCCAGGTTCCTCCAGATCTGACTCTCAATCAGTTGCTAGTAGCTGAATATGATGGTTTATCCCCTTCAATATATAAGGACATAATATTTCTTGGAATATTTGACCACTTTTTCGTCTGTCTAAAAGAGCAAAGCACTTGCAAAAGTGCTTAACCTCAAGGATATCCGTGTGTTCAAAGACTCGTGATGACTCTCAAAACCAATCACTGATTCACAGTTGTCGTGTAACTACATAAATATTGAAAAAAATTAAACAACAAAAGAACAACAAAGGAAGAAATGAAGAGTATTATTCTCATAAGAGCTCAAGGGCGAGTTTCTTCAAAATATATAGAAGTACAACCACCAATTACCAAGAAAAGAATATAAATATGAGTAGAAAATGAATAATGGATGATTTTATTGATGGGCTACTACTTGCTACTTATAGAGGTTTCAACTCCTTCTTCATACTACATTTTCCAATGTGGGACTAAAGTCCCTTATTGATTCTCAACACTCCCCCTTAAGATGGACGATAGATATTAATCATCACCATCTTGTTACATAGCTTTGACAGACTCAATGAACTAAGACATTTAGTCAGACAATCTGCAACTTGTTCTTCTGAGCGAACATGGTCAATCTTCAGTATCCCTTGTTCCAGCTTCTCCTTGATGAAGAATCGATCGATCTCGATGTGCTTCGTTTTGTCGTGCTGAACTGGATTGTTGGCTATACTTATTGCAGCTTGACTATCGCTCAGAAGATGTAACGGTGCTCCCTTATCCAGCTTCAACTCTGTCAGCAGTGCTTTCACCCACAGTAATTCTGACACTCCCAGAGCCATTGCTCTGTATTCTGCTTCAGCTGACGACCGTGCTACTACTGACTGTTTCTTGCTTCTCCATGAGACTAGGTTTCCTCCTACAAAGACACAGTACCCCGTGGTATACCTTCTGTCGTCTATGCAACTCGCCCAGTCTGCATCGCAGTATCCCTCAACTTCTATGTGTCCATTCTTTTTGAACCATAGCCCTTTTTACGGCGTCCTTTTCAGATATCTCAAGATCTGAAACACTGCTTCCATATGACCCGTTCTTGGATCATGCATGTAGCGACTAACTACACTCACCGCAAATGAGATATCAGGGCGAGTGTGTCCCAGATAAATCAATCTCCCTACAAATTTTTGATACCTTTCACGATCAACTGGCTCTCCTACTTCTGCTCCCAACTTGCACTTCTGGTCAATCAGAGTGACTGCTGCTTTGCATCCCAGCATCCCTGTCTCCTTTAGCAGATCTAGTGCGTATTTTCTTTGTGAGAGAACAATTCCTTGTTCGCCGTCACACACCTCGATATCCAGAAAGTACCTCATCGCTTCTAAATCCTTCACCTCAAACTCCTTCGCAAGTTTTGATTTCAGCTTAGTGATCTCGACCTCATCATCACCTGTGATTACTATATCATCCACATATACAGCAAGTATAGTAATGTGGCCTCTTGCATGCCGAAGAAAGACTGTATGATCTGCATTTGTTTGATGGTATCCCATGCCAGTAACAGCCTTTCTGAATCTGTCGAACCAGGTTCGAGGAGATTGCTTGAGCCCGTATAGCGACTTCTTTAGTTTACACACTTTTCTACGCGACGTTCCTCCGTCTGATTCTGTCGCGTAGCATCCTGGCAGAAGCTCCATGTACACTTCTTCTTGCAGGTCCCCGTGGAGAAAGGCATTCTTAACATCTAATTGGTATAACTTCCAACCATAGTTTGCTGCAACGGAGACCAGAGTTCTTACCGTGCTCATTTTCGCTACCGGAGCAAACGTCTCATCATAGTCGATGTCATATGATTGTGTGTATCCTTTTGCAACCAACCTCGCCTTGTACCGCTTTACTTTTCCTTCTGGTGTCTCCTTCACTGTGTACACCTATTTGCATCCCACAGTTTTCTTCCCTTTGGGTAATGGAACCAGCTCCCATGTCTTATTTTTCTCTAGTATCCCAAGTTCTTCCATCATTGTAGCTTTCCACCTTGGATCTTTCTTTGCTTCCTGCCAACACTTAGGCAAAGAAGTAGAGTCTAACGATGCAATGAAGGCTCGATAATTCGAGAAATGTTAGAATAAGACAAAAAATTGGCAATGTCATGTTTATAATTATCATAACGACTAGGAGCCTTACCCGCATTGATGCGAGAAGATCTCCTTAAGGGAGTAATAGGTGGTGGAGAGGGAGTAATAGGTGGTGGAGAGATCAAACCATCCGAGTCAGAGAGATCCGCATCAGAATCAGAGTGATTCAGTGTGGGGATAACATCTTCAAGAGTTGGGGCATGAGTAGACGAGGGACTTGGTACAGTAGGCAATGGGCACGACACAGTAGGCAATGGGACCGACACAGTACTGGGCTTCTGTTGTCTCCTTCTGTAGACCTGTAGCTCCTTTTTTCTTGTCTCCTCTTGCGTAACATATGTATCTTCTTCTTCATTCTCCGTATCAGAGTCACTGCTATCTCCCCCTTTCGTCCAATTTTCCTTGATCGGGCACGAGACCGGTCCGACTACCACGTTTGGACTTATTATCTCCCCCTCACGTCTAACACCCTCTGTGTTAGATGTGTCACCAAACGCTGAACTGGCATCCGATCCATAGTATGGTTCCAGTTCTCTGAATGTAACGTCCATGCTAACAAACATCTTCCGCTCAACTGGGCTCCAACATGCGTATCCCTTCTGAGTCGCTGTGTATCCGACAAATACACACTTAATCACTCTAGGATCCAGTTTGCCAACTCCTGGCCTATTATCTTGGACAAAACACACACCCAAATACTTTCGGGGGAACAGTGTATGTAGTTGCACCAGTAAGCATCTCCAATGGTGTCTTCCAGTCCAATACCTGAGACGGCATTCTGTTGATGAGATAAGAGGCCGTCAATACAGCTTGCCCCCATAAGTGTTTCGGGACATTCATAGCCAGCATCATTGTCCGTGCGACCTCCAGCAGGTGCATGTTCTTCCGTTCGGCCACACCATTTTGTGCCGGTGTATAGGCACATGAAGTTTGATGTAGTATTCCATGAGTAGATAAATACTCAGCAACCCTCTTATTAGTATACTCTGTCCCATTGTCAGACTGGAAACACTTAATTTTAACGTTATATTGTGTTTCCATCCGGCGATGAAAATCCTGAAAAGTCTCAAAGACGTCACTTTTATTCTTCATAAGGTAGACCCAGGTCACGCGGGTATAACAGTCAATAAAAGTGACGAACCATCTAAAACTGTTAATACCGGTTGTAGGACAAGGTCCCCATACGTCCGAATGTATCATATCAAATGCAGCGAAATTTCTATTCCCTGAGCTTGCATACGAGCTCCTGGTATGTTTTTCCAACTCACATGTATTACAAAACAACTTCTCTTTATCAGCCCTTTGATATAAGGACTGATACATCCGACTAATAACTTGAAAGGAAGAATGCCCGACACGCTGGTGGCGGAGTAGTAATTCGTCTTCTATACTGCGATGTGAAGCGTCCAGTTGTGCGTCTGCTACTAGAAAGGCCAATGCTTCGTCCAGTCCGGTCCTGTCCAAGTACCACAGCCCCTTATGCCATGTGCCAATTCCTAGTCGTCGTCCTGTCCCCTTCTCCTGAAAAGTTACCGTAGGAATGTCAAAGGAAACAGTACAGTTTAGGTCAAGGATAATGGCACTAATAGATATAAGATTGACAGGAAAAGATGGAGCATGTAAGACATTGGTGAGAGTGAGGGAAGGGGTGCATGCGACAGTGCCTTTACCTATTACAGGTCTGGAGGTACCATCGACAGTCTGAATGCTCTCCGACGTCGGTAGGTGAGTATAGTCCTGGAACTCACCGCGGGATCCCGTGACATGGCGAGATGTCCCAGAGTCCATAATCCAACATGGCTGATGGACAGATGTAAGAGCACGCGCAGGTATACCTGTGCTGGTTTGGACAAAACAAGTGATGTGATCCCCTGAGATAGATGACACCCCAGGAGGAACTTGAATGTCTCCTCCTTCCGCCAGATTTGCTTTGTGTCCTCCAAAATAATTTTTTTTTCTACCAGCATATCCTCCTCTATCACCACGACGTCCTCCACGGCCCCGTACGCGATCATTTGACTGATCTCGCAGGGGTTTTGGACAAAATCTAATGTAATGTCCCGAGTCACCACAGTTGTGGCAAACACTGCCCGCAGAGGGAGGCTGATTGAAGACGACAAGGGCAGACTTTTCAACAACAGTTTGCCCTCCCTAGAAGTAGCCATTGTTGGACATCAACTTCAATCGAGCTTCTTCTTGTGCTATGACAGCTATGGCTTCTTCTAAGGTTGGAAGCGTGGGTTGTGCGAGTAGTACATTCCTTCTCTGCTCAAACACAGGGTTGAGCCCCTTCAAGAACTTCATCATCCGTTGCCGCGAAATATACGCCAGGAACTGCTTCGCAAACGCCAGTTCGACTTGTGCATCTTCCATTCCAAGAGGATCATAGTGATCCAGATCAGACCAGTACTTCTTCAACAGGGCTGCGTACTCAGAGATGGTACGTTCGTCTTGTGCCACCCTATCGAGTTCATCATGTAGTTGGAAGACCCACATAGGGTTGCCCGAGCCTGAGTACATATCCTTCAAAGTCCGCCAGATATCAGCAGCAACCTCCATCGCCTCTACACTGCCCGACACCTGGTCGGTCAAGGAGGCTGTCAACCACCCAGCCACTACGTTGTTAACAATCTCCCAAATAGCAAACTCCTTTGAGGAGGGATCAGCAGGCACCTTGGTTTGGCCATTGACATATCCAACCAAGCCACGTCCCTTCAACATTCGTATCGCCTGCCGCGACCATTTCAAGTAGTTAAACGTTCCTTCTAACTTCGTCGCCAGCTTTTCCAACTTCTCCATTTTGTAGGGTGACGGATCCACATCAGTATGGGTCACACTAGAGGTCGCCTCGGTCAATCTCTTCGACAAGATATCATCAACCAAGGCCTTCATCTCTTGTGCTGTCAGTTTTTCAGCGATCGAATCCATGGCCTCTTCAACTGGATCACTAGTCGTCGTTGTCGTCGGCAGCTGTTAACTGCTAGTCGTCGTCTTCGTCGACAGCTTTGTCGTCTTCTACTCTACGAATGCGCTATAAACGTGGCCAACACCGGCGCACGCATGTAAAGTGAACACGTCAGGACACATGAGAAAACACGATCATTCTCCGTGGGTAGATCCCGATGTGAAGATCGGGGAACAAATAAAGCATGTGTTCATTTGTTCACTCCAGACGGTGTAACACCGTTTTTTTTCTTTTTTTTTTCTCTTTTTTTTTACAAAACAATAAGAAAAATTACATAACAAAAAATTACAAAACAAAAAAGATCGGTAGGGGGGGGGGGGCGTCGCTGGAGTCGGGGGGGTCAGCCGTTGGAGCCGGGAAATTTTTTTTTTTGGGAGGGAGGGGTGGATGGTTATGGCTTTGATACCAAGTAGAAAATGAATAATGGATGATTTTATTGATGGGCTACTACTTGCTACTTATAGAGGTTCCAACTCTTCATACTACATTTTCCAATGTGGGACTAAAGTCCCGTATTGATTCTCAACAATATGCAACTACCAGCACCCAACAACAGAAAATAAATGCAGCATGAGAACAAGAGAGGCATGCCAACAACTAGAGAAGTTTAAATGAGTTCCAACACTCCCCCTCAAGTTGGTGTGAAGATATCAATGAAGCACAACTTCAAGAAGATTTTTTGGAATTGCCTTGAGGATAACCCTTTGGTGAATATATCAGCAAGCTGTTGGGAAAGAAACGCGGAAACCTTTCCCCAAACCGGAGAGTACCTGCGAGAGGACCGAGCAATACAAACGCACGAATCCAAAAACAACCACACAAAACAATCCACGCAGACACAGAGAATTTTTGACGTGGAAAACCCTTGCGGGAAAAACCACGGGACGATCGGAGTCCAACCCTGAGAAGCCTCCACTAATGGAATAGAAGAATTACACCCTCTACAAACTCCTCCCGATCCAAATCGGATCCCCACAACACTCAGAGATAAGAACAATGATTACAAGGCTACGAAGAGCGAGAACGACGAGTAGAGATTACCCGAACACGATCTCCTTCGAATGGCGACCTTCAATCCTCCGTCTTCTTCTCCCAAGTTGCAATGGCACTCTTGCCTCCTTGCTCTCTCCAAGTTGTGTTACGTTGCAATAATGTTGCCTTACTGAGTTAGGGTTTGGAAATCCCAACTTAACTTCCTAATCCCGCAACAACCTGGACCGTTGGATTAGATCCAGTGGTGAAAAATCACCCAAATTCCCGCATCAGCCCCGACGACACAGAGTTCGGCCAGAACTCTGTGTCGGGCATCCAGCACCTACTCGCCAAATCCTGGAGCAGCCAGACCGAGTTCGGGCCGAACTCGGCAGGCCCAGGCCAGAAACTCCCTTAGGAGGAGCAGCAGCAGTAGCAACTCCGCGTCGCCTACTTCCCGAGCTTCTTCGACATACGAACGGCGCTCGTCGCACTCCGGGGTCTTCTCCACATAGGTTGGGAACCCCACCCACTCCAACAAATCTCCCCCTTCACAACTATGGGGAGGATGTCGTCATCCCGACGATCTGCCTGCAGTACTCAAACTTCCCCCTTGGTAGAATCTTCGTGAACATATCAGCTCCGTTGTCATCTGTATGAACCTTCTCAAGCGCCGCGTCCTTCTTCTCAACCACATCCCGTATCCAATGATACCGAGTCTCGATGTGCTTGGACCGGCTATGAAACGTCTGATTCTTCACAAGGTGGATGGCACTCTGACTGTCGCAAAGCAAAGTATACTGCTCTTGCTTCAGTCCCATTTCCTGCAACAGCTTCTTCATCCACAACAACTTCTTGCAAGCCTCCGTCGCTGCAATGTATTCCGCCTCCGTCGTCGACAAGGCAACACACTTCTGCAACCGCGACTGCCATGACACCGCTCCTCTCGCAAACATCATCACGTAGCCCGAAGTCGATCGCCTCGTGTCTACATCTCCAGCCATATCAGCGTCGGTATACCCAACCAGCTTCGGCTCGTCACCATCAAAGGAAAGTCTCCAACCAGTAGTGCCCTGAAGATATCGTAGAATCCACTTGACCGCACTCCAATGTACCCTTCCAGGATTTGAAAGATACCTGCTAACCGTACCAACTGCATGAGCAATATCGGGCCTCGTACACACCATAGCATACATCAGGCTCCCCACAGCTGAGGCATATGGAACCCGCTCCATATCTTCCTTTTCGTCCTCGGTAGATGGACACTGCTCCTCAGTGAGCTTAAAGTGAGCCGCAAGAGGGGAACTCACTTTCTTCGACTCGTCCATCCCGAAACGCTGAAGTACCCGGTGAATATACTTCGTTTGGGACAAGTGTAGCAGCTTGGACTCTTTCTCTCGGCTGATCTCCATCCCAAGAATAGTTTTCGCTGCGCCCAAATCCTTCATAGAGAAGGCCGCGCCCAGTTGGCTCTTCAGCTCCGCTATCCTAGTGGCATTCCGACCCACTAACAGCATATCATCAACATAGAGCAACAAAATGATGAAATCATCATCGGCAAAATATCTCACAAATACACAGTGGTCCGACGTCGTCCGTGCATAACCATGTTCTCCCATAAACGACTCGAACTTCCTGTACCACTGCCTCGGAGCCTGCTTCAGACCATACAAGCTCTTCCTCAACCGGCATACCAAATGTGACTTGCCCTTCTCACAGAATCCCTCCGGCTGCTCCATGTACAACTCCTCCTCAAGATCACCGTGGAGGAATGCCGTCTTCACGTCCATCTGCTCGACTTCCATGTCGAGACTGGCTGCTAATGCTAGCACCACCCGAATAGACGAATGCTTGACGACAGGCGAAAAGATCTCATCATAATCCACGCCTTTCCGCTGACCGTAGCCTTTGACTACCAGCCTCGCTTTGTATCGAGGGCGAGTAGCATCATCCGTCTGCTTTACTCTAAACACCCATCGATTCTTCAAAGCCTTCTTGCCCTTTGGCAACCGCACCAGATCATAAGTGGAATTGGTGTGCAAGGAACTCATCTCCTCCTGCATAGCCTCCATCCACTCCTGCCTGTGTTCGTCTTCCATAGCCTCTGCAAAACTTTCGGGCTCTCCCCCGTCAGTCAATAGCACATACTCATCTGGTGAGTATCTCGTAGATGGTCGACGATCCCTGTCACTCCTTCTCAGTGGAGCCACTGGTGCTGGCTGTATACCAACAACCTCCGCCCCTTCAGGAACTGCCTCTCCGGCATGCTCATCCTCCTGAGGGACACCCTGACCACCATCAGCAGGCTGATGATCAAGGTTGGGAGCAACTCCATGTACCGGCTCCCCCATAACTGGATCCTCTGCGATGTCCTCTGGAAACTGCTCGAAGCGAAATGACTCTAACTCAGGCAATTCCTCAGCCTCAGAAGGCATCTCGAAATCCTGAGTGTTGGTCATGGTCTGATCCTCGACGAACACCACGTCCCTGCTTCTGTAGAGCTTTCCTTCCACTGGGTCGTAGAGTCTATAGCCAAACTCATCCCGACCGTAGCCGACAAGGACGCATCGCCTCGTCTTCGGCTCAAGTTTGGTCCTCTCGTCCTTCGGTACATGCACGAAGGCCTTACAACCAAACGCCCGCAGGTGATTGTATGACGGCTCTTTGCCGTACCATACTTTGTCAGGCACATCACCCTGCAAAGGAGCACTAGGAGACAAATTAATAACATAAGCAGCTGTGAGAAGAGCCTCACCCCAATAACTGCCCGGCAAGTTTGCTTCTGACAGCAAACACCGCACCCTCTCCATCAGTGTCCTGTTCATGCGCTCCGCTACACCATTGAGCTGAGGTGTCTTGGGCGGAGTCTTCTGGTGTCGTATCCCTTGCTCTCTGCAATACGCATCAAAGGGACCGATGTATTCGCCGCCATTGTCGGACCGAACACACAACAACTTCTTGCCCGTCTCCCTTTCAACAGAGGCCTGAAACTCTTTGAAAGTAGGCAGCACCTGATCCTTGGTCTTTAAGGCATAGACCCAAACCTTCCTGGAACAGTCATCAATAAAGGTTACAAAGTAAGAAGCACCACCAAAAGATTTTACCTTCATAGGACCGCAGACATCCGAGTGAATCAACTCGAGCAACGCCGGCTTCCTCGAACTTGGGTGACTTTGGAAAGACACCCTATTTTGCTTTCCAGCTAAACAGTGCGTGCACTTCTCCAACTTTATAGACTTGAGCCCCGGAATCACCTTCCTGTTCACCAAGTAGCTCATCCCCTTCTCGCTGATATGGCCGAGCCGCCTGTACCACAACTCGGTAGACGCATCACTGACTGCGTTCACCTCCTGTGCCCCTGTGCGCTCCCCTCCATATAGTAGAGACCGGACTTCTTGCTTCCTCTGGCAATCACCATCGAACCCTTGGAAAGCTTCCACTGACTGTTCCCGAAGAGACTGAAGAATCCCTCGTCATCCAACCTTCCAACCGACACCAGGTTGAAACGGATATCAGGGACATGACGAACATCCTTGAGAACAAGAACCGCACCCGTCTTCGTTCTCAAATGCACATCTCCAACGGCAACCGCCTTCGACACATCTCCGTTGCCCATCTTCAACACGCCATAGTCGCCTGTCGTGTAAGTGGCAAACAGTGCCCTATTGTGAGATACATGTGCTGAAGCCCCTGAGTCCACCAGCCAAGAATTGTCATCGCAGGCGAGGTTAGTAATGACCTCATCACCTACGACGATCACATCGCCTCCATGCATCGAGGCCGCCGCTGTAGTATTCTCTTCTTGCTTCCCCTTGTCGCCCTTCTTCTCTCTCTTCCAAGCGAAACAATTCCGCTTGATGTGGCCCTTCTTACCACAATGGTAACACTCTGAGTCCTCGTAACGACCCTTGGACTTCCCCCTGCTCTTGTCTCTGCCACCACCTGGACCCCTACTTTTGCCCCTTCCGCGGCTCTCTGAAACAAGTGCCTCTGAGTGGTGGGATGTGGATGCAGTGCCCTGAGAACGTCTCCGCATCTCTTCATTCAACACCCCGCTCTTGGCAAACTCCAGACTGACCACGCCCTCTGGAGCAGAAGCGATCATAGATACTCGTACGGTCTCCCACGAGTCTGGCAAAGTACACAGCAGCCACAGTCCCTGAACTTCGTCGTCGAACTTGACTCCCATAGAAGATAGCTGGTCAACCACGTCCTGGAACTCACTCAAGTGATCCGAAATAGACGCCCCATCCTTGTATCGCAGACCCATCATCGTTCGGATCAGGAACAATTTGTTTACCCCGGTCTTCTTCGCATACAAGGATTCCAGCTTATCCCACAAAGTCTTCGCGTGCTCAATATTGGCAACGTGGTTGTACACGTTCTCATCAACAAACTGCCGTATGTACCCACACACTTGTATAAGCTCGAATGTCCAGTCCTCGGATTTATCACTGGGCTTCTCGGATGCAAACACGGGTAGATGCAGCTTCTTGACAAACAGCAAATCTTTCATCTTGCTCCGCCAATAATGATAGTTTGTGCCATTAAGATTCACCATGCGCACCGGCTTCGCGTCCATCTCTCCTCTCTGGTTTCTCTGTCAACTACTGACACTCCTTCTGAATTCCAGAACCTGGCTTTGATACCACTCTGTTGGGAAAGAAACGCGGAAACCTTTCCCCAAACCGGAGAGTACCTGCGAGAGGACCGAGCAATACAAACGCACGAACCCAAAAACAACCACACAAAACAATCCACGCAGACACAGAGAATTTTGACGTGGAAAACCCTTGCGGGAAAAACCACGGGACGATCGGAGTCCAACCCTGAGAACCCTCCACTAATGGAATAGAAGAATTACACCCTCTACAAACTCCTTCCGATCCAAATCGGATCCCCACAACACTCAGAGATAAGAACAATGATTACAAGGCTACGAAGAGCGAGAACAACGAGTAGAGATTACCCGAACACGATCTCCTTCGAATGGCGACCTTCAATCCTCCGTCTTCTTCTCCGAAGTTGCAATGGCACTCTTGCCTCCTTCCTCTCTCCAAGTTGTGTTACGTTGCAATAATGTTGCCTTACTGAGTTAGGGTTTGGAAATCCCAACTTAACTCCCTAATCCCGCAACAACCTGGACCGTTAGATTAGATCCAGTGGTAAAAAATCACCCAAATTCCCACATCAGCCCCGACGACACAGAGTTCGGCCAGAACTCTGTGTCGGACATCCAGCACCTACTCGCCAATTCCTGGAGCAGCCAGACCGAGTTCGGCCAGAACTCGGCCTGGGACCAAGTTCGGGCCGAACTCGGCAGGCCCAGGCCAGAAACTCCCTTAGGAGCAGCAGCAGCAGTAGCAACTCCGCGTCGCCTACTTCCCGAGCTTCTTCGACATACGAACGGCGCTCGTCGCACTCCGGGGTCTTCTCCACATAGGTTGGGAACCCCACCCACTCCAACAAGCTGTTCATCGTTATGAACATACAGTGTAAGAATGTTGTTGGCTTGAACATTTTCTCTTACAAAGTGACAATCAACCTTAATATGTTTGGTTCTTTCATAAAAACTGGATTTGAAGCAATATGTATGGAGACTTGGTTATCACAAAACATATCCATAGGTTGAGAAGATGTAATTCCCAAATCACTTAGTAAAGCACGAAGCCAAATTAGCTCACTAGTTGCAAACATCATCTCTATATTCTGCTTATGCAATAGATCTGTCCACAACATTTTATTTTTTTTACTCTTCCAACTAACTTGTTTGCCTCCAAGAAAAGTACAATATCCAATTGTAGAACGCCGATCAACTGGAGATCCTGCCCAATTGACATCAGTGTAACCAACAATCCGAGTATGCCTATTTTTCTCATCCATATCCCTGAACCTGGAGTAGCATTCAAATATTGAAGAATTCGAGTAACTGCATTTATATGACTGGTTCTTGGAGCATGCATAAATTGACTAACCAAGCTTACAACATAGGTTATGTAACATAAATTAAATGACCAACTAACCTCTGGTATTGACCAATGTCGGGTAAAAGTTCTCCATCCAATCCAAGTTTGCTACCACTATCAGTTGGATTGTCGATAGGCTTGACACCGAGTTTTCCTGTTTCTTGTAACAAATCTAAAACATACTTTCTTTGATTTAAGAACAATCCCTTTTTTTAATATGAAATCTTGTTGGAATATTTAGTATGTCATATTTAGTATATTTTATTAGCATAAAGGATATTGGAATATCCTGCGGATATATTTGGTATGCCACAGGATATTCCGTCATTGTAATATTGATGGTAAGGAAATATAAAGCCAAGAGGACTATCAAGAAAATAATCAATTACAACATGGTATCAGAGCCAAGTTTTCACAAACCCTAACCCTAGCCGCCACCAACCGATCCACCCCTCCATTATTCCTACCAAACCCTAACCCTAGCCGCTACCCCCCATTTTCCCACACGCGGCCAGAGCCCACGTACGTGCGGCTAGAGCCCACGCTGACCCCACGTGCCCCGCGGCTGCTGCTGCTGGTGCTGCTGCTGCACGGACGCCGGACGCCCCCTCCCCCACGGTGCGTATGGCTCCTGCGTCTGTTGCCGACACTGACGCACGCGACGGCACTCGCGTCACCGTTGTTCGGATCGTTCCGAAAGTTGACACCGAAGGCCTAGATCTGATGAAAAATATGTTCAGATTTAGAAGCGGACGATGAGGATGAGCGTGAGTTGTGTGACGGATGTGACATGATCATCGAAGAGGAGGATCGATGGAGGAGATCATCAAGAAGCTGGATCCTGCGGAGGTTGCGACGTTGATGAAGCTGATGAAGATGTCGGCTGGTGAGAGCACGACACGAACGTCGACGAGGTTGGAGTTTCCCTCCATCAATCTGAAGCTGGATGGACCAGCTACCTATCTGAGTTGGTCACGGCGGGTGAGGCGAACCCCCGTAGGAAAGAACCTGGAGGGGTTCCTGTCGGACGAGAAGACAGAGCCGGACGAGGGTTCGGTATGACACGACGAGTGGAAGTCCACTCATATGGTGATCTACATCCGGCTTCTCAACTCCTTAGTCCAGTCTATTGCCGTCATAGTAGACGACATTGAGATGGTGAAAGATGTATGGAAGAAGTTGAGGCGGACCTATGATAGTGTGAGGAACAACTTACGGGTCTTCCAGATCAAGAGGGAGATCGACTACACCGTACAGGGAGAGAAGACGGTGCAAGAGTATGCCACGGAGTTGGAGCGTCTATGGCTGGATTACAATCACACCTCAGATCGGGCAAGCTGCGGGGACCTGAAGTGTAAAGAGAGACAAGTATGTCTACAGGAGAGGACGATGAAATTTCTCAAAGGGCTGACTGCAGCATTTGCTCAGAGGACGGTCCTACTTCTCGCCCAACCGAAGATCTCCCTCTTGAGGAGGCTATCTCAGCCATGATCCAGGATGAGACACATCAGATTGCAGGCGAGGACAGGTGGTCCTTCTGAAACAAAGTCAGCACTGACGGCCACCAGCTCGGACGATACAGGACCTAAGGGAGAGGCCTGACAGCACAACCGGCAGTGCTACAACTGCGGGGAGATGGGCCACCATCAGTATGCTTGCACCAAACCACCTAAGGAGGGTGATTCAGGTAGTGGACGGGGACAATTCGGTGGACGAGGGCATTTTGGAGGACGTGGTCGTGGTCGTGGGGGTCGAGGAGGCGGTCGAGGAGGTTATCGGACGAACCTGCTGGTAGCAGAAGGAGATGGAGGAGCTGGCGACACCTTTACCGAGGAGGATCAGGACTGGTGGACATGCTAGAGATGCTCAGGAGGAAGCAGCGAACGTCAAATGATGGAGACAGATGGAGCGCAACGGAGGAGGCATCCACCTCATTCTTTGTTGGAGGCAACGCCGCCATGTATGCCCATCCATCAGAAGGTACTGACGACTCACTTGCTCTTGCATCCATTGCTTCCCTTAAATCGTCAGACTGGATTATCGACTCGGGGGCATCTCGACATGTGACGGAAAATGCTAGTGATTTTTCTTCCTACACTCACCTAGCATCAGCAGACAGCATTCAGACAGCTGATGGCATTTTCCAGCCAGTAGTCGGTAAGGGTACTGTTAGTTGTATAGGTTCAGTAAAATTATCCAATATTTTACATGCTTCATCCTTTTCAGTTAGTCTCTTGTCCATTAGTTCTATAATCCTTCAACTTAAATACATTATTTCTTTTGATATCCCTAAGGTGGTCTTCCAGGAGAAAGACAGGACGAAGACTTGGGACTGGCACTTGGCATAAGGGACTGTGGTACCTGGATCGAGAAGGACTGGACTCAGCACTAATGTCTATGACAGAGAAGGCTGGTATGAGAGGACTGCAGATAAGGGCCGAGGATACTTTGATACTCCATTATAGGCGGTTGGGACATTCCTCCTTTGACTTTAAGTAAATTGTATCCAGATATTTATGAAAAATCAAATAAAGAGAAACTAGTATATGATGCATGCGAGTGAGACAAACTTTCTAGGAGTTCATATATTGGTACAGGTCATAGGAGCTCTTCTGTTCTTGAGATAGTACACTCTGATATTTGGGGTCCATGTGCCACTAATACTATGAATGGTTATAAGTACTTTGTTTTCTTCATTGATTGTGCTTCTCGTGTCACCTGGTTGTACTTGATGAAAAATAAGAGTGATATACCTACTTGTTTTTGAGATTTTCACAAACATGTCCAAACTCAGTATGGAGCAATTATGAAGGTACTGAGGTCTGACAATGGAACAGAGTATACAAACAGAATAATTGTCAGCACACGGGATACAACATCAGACCACCTGTGCATACACACCTGCACAAAATGACGTATCAGAAAGGAAGAACAGACACCTTCTGAAGGTCGCAAGAAGCATGATGATCGACATGAATGTCCCACAGAGTCTGTGGGGGCATGCAGTGTTGACAGCAGCTCAACTAATCAATATAATGCCTTCGAAGGTCCTGGGATGGAAGTCCCCATGTAAAATATTGCAAGGCAATAATAGTGGGATACTCCCACTGAAGGTGTTTGGGTGCGTATATTTTGTGAAGGACACAGGTCGTCGGTTGGAAAGCTTGATTCTAGAGCAGTCAAGGCATCTTCGTGGACTACTCGGCGACTGAGAAGGGGTACGTATGCTGGAGTCCAGTAGAAAAGAAAAAGTTTGTAAGTATAGATGTCCATTTTCGGGAGTATGAACTATACTACCGTCCGAGGGAACTTCAAACCACACGCCTAATACTGCCAGTATGAGGCGAGAGAGGGAGAAGGAGAGCTCGGTGGTGACCGATTTAGGAGTTTGGCATGGAGGTACGGTTGAGGAGGAGCTGAGAGGTGAAGAGGAACAGGGGAAGGAGATGAGTGGTGTTAGGCCTATGGTTCAGGGGGAGTTACTTACCTACAGCAGGAGAGGGAAGCAAACTGCAGGACCAGTACCTACAGTGGCAGTGCCAAATCCCTTGCCTGCGTCCGTCTCGACTCTTGAGTCACCTACACTACCACCACCATCCCCTTCAGGTGATATCATTTTTTCTACTCCTCCCACACCATTATCAGTCAAGGTTGTAAAAGGCGCTAGGCGGTAGGCGGGCGGCCACCCACCGCCTAGCGCCTAGGCTGCCTAGGCGGCGCCTAGGCGGCCTTCTAATATTAGGCGGTCGGCGCCTAGTTAATATATATATATATATATATATATATATATATATATATATATATATATATATATATATATGAATTAAAAATATGCTTAAGTAAAAAATTATACCCCAAATTCAAAGCTTCTCATAATAACTAAACATAGTCAAATTCATAGTACAAGACTAGAAGTTCAAAGTTTCAAACATAATTCAAATAGTTAACACTAACAAAAGATAGCAATAACAATACAAAATAACAATATTCCATCTTTTTCCTGTGTCAATCAGCATGGACCCGACTTCTTTATTTTTTATGTTCACAAATTTTTTTCACTGTGCACATTTTTTTCCACTATGCACTCATTTTACTGTTCACTGTTCACATATTTTTTTATTGTGCACTCATTTCACGGTAAAAAACTGATGTTCATTTCACAGTAGAAAAAAGAAGAAGAGAAGAAGCAACTAAAAGAAAAAAAAGATGAAGAGAAGAAGCAGCGAAGAAGAGGAGCAGCTAGAAGAAGAGAAGAAGCAACGAGAAGGAGAAGGAGAAGGAGAAGGGAGAAGGAGAAGGAGAAGTTTACTGCCTCCTTCTATGCTGCTCCTCCAATCAAAAAAAAAAAAAAACCCTAATATGCTGCTCGAGCCGTAACCGGCTGGAGAAAAAGAGAAAGAAAAAGAAAGAAGAGAAGAGAAGATGAAGATGGAGAAGAAGAGAAGGTGAGAACCCTAACCTTTGTCCTTTGTTTGCTGCCTCCTTCTTCCCTCTGCTATTTGTTCTTCTTCCTCTGCTGCTTCTTCTTCCTTCCTCTCTTTTGTTTCGTTGCTGCTGCTGTTATTTTTTTTTGGAAGCTGCTGCTGCTGTTTCTTCTTCTTCTGCTGCTGTTTTTTTTTTTTTTTGGAACCCGCCTAGGCGGCCGCCCACCGGCCACGAGCAAGTACGCCTAGGCGGCCGTCCCACCGCCTCGAGCGCCTAGGCGGCTGCCCAGGCCCGCCTTTCTTCCTGGCCCGCCTGGGGGCTAATTTCGGCCCAAAGTTGGGCGCCGCCGCGCCGCCCAGCGCCTAGGCGCCGCCTAATCCCGCCTTTTAGAACACTGTTATCAGTACGGAGGACCACTCTCAGCAATGCGAAAAAAATTTCGGACATATATGGTTGGGACCTTGCTCAGTTTGTTTCTTATGACCATATCACTTCTTCTCATGGAGCATTTATTGCATCTTTGGATAGTATTACTGTACCTAACAATTGGCAGGTTGCCAAGAACGATCCAAAATTGAAAGCGGCAATGCTCGAGTAGTTAGGAGCTCTTGAGAAGAACCACACTTGGGAGCTGGTGAGACTGCCAGAGGGGAAGAGCGTAGTCGGATACAAGTAGGTCTTTACTGTGAAGCAGAACCCAGATGGACAGGTTGAGCGCTACAAAGCTCGACTGGTGGCAAAAGGATACAGTCAGACGTACGACATTGACTATGACGAGACCTTTGCACCAGTCACAAAGATGAGTACTGTCAGGACCCTGATTTCTTTGGCAGCGAATGGTGGATGGAAGCTACACCAATTGGATGTGAAGAATGCATTTCTTTATGGGGATCTGGTAGAGGAGGTATACATGGAGATACCAACAGGATTCTGCACCAACCAGACAGTGGACAAGGTCTGCAGGTTGAAGAAGTCCCTCTATGGACTAAAGCAGTTTTCTCGGACGTGATTTGACAGATTCAGGAGGGCGATAATAGGGATAGAATATCAGCAGATCAATGCTGATCATACTGTATTCTTCAGATGGAGTGGAGGCCACATCACCATGCTTGCGGTGTATGTGGACGACATAATTATCACAGGAGATGATGAGCAGGAGATCGTCCGACTCAAGTGAAAGCTTGGCAGGGAATTTGAGGTGAAGGACCTTGGTCTTCTTCGCTATTTCCTTGGGATAGAGATCGCTCGAGATGCAGAGGAGATTGTTCTTTCTCAGAGAAAGTATATACTGGACCTTCTTACAGAGACAGGGATGTTGGGGTACAAACCTGCAGCAACGCCAATAGACCAGAGGTTCAAGTTGGAGGCCGAGGCTGGAGACCCAGTTGATCGAGACAGATAGCAGAGACTGGTGGACAAGATGATGTATATGAGCCACACATGACATGATATATGCTTTGCAGTGAGTGTGGTGAGCCGCTACATGCACGACCCACAGAAGGATCATATGGATGCAATGTACCAGATTCTGAGGTACTTGAAGGGTGCCCCCGGGAAGGAGCTGATATTCAAGAAGAACAATCACGTGAGCATTGAAGGCTACTATGATTCTAACTGGGCTGGCTGTGCCGATAACAGAAGATCTACCTCAGGATATTGCATATTCATAGGAGGCAACCTAGTCTCCTGGAGGAGTAAGAAACAGTCTGTGGTGGCCAGATCGACACCGGACAGAGCTATGGCCCTGGGAGTTGCAGAACTGCTATGGTTGTAGAACATGCTGGTAGAACTGAAGCTGGATCAAGGAGCCAAGATGAAGTTGTGGTGTGACAACCAATCAGCTAGTGAATATCTTTCGTCCATCTTGAGGGGGAGTGTTGGAATATTTAGTATGTCATATTTAGTAGATTGTATTAGTATAAAGGATATTGGAATATCCTGCGGATATATTTGGTATGCCAGAATATGCCACAGGATATTTCGTCATTGTAATATTAACTATAAGGATATATAAAGCCAAGAGGACTATCAATAAAATAATCAATTACAACAAATCTCAATCCCAAGGAAGTATTTCAGAATCCCCAAATCTTTAATCGCAAATTGTTTGTGAAGTAGAGCTTTGAGTGTTTTATTTGTTCTTCATCAATCTCCTGTTGTAACAATATCATCAACATATATCAAAACAGCTGTAATACCGGAAATACTTCTTTTGATAACTAAAGAAGAATCTACTGCACTTCTTTGGAACCTACTTCCTATAAGAACTAGCTAAGTTTCACATACCATGCTCGTGGTGATTGTTTGAGCCTATAGAGAACTTTATTTAGCTTGCAAACCAAACTTGATTGAGATTCTTGAGGATGACCTGGAGATAAACACATATACACCTCTTCTTCTAAATCCCCATGTAGAAAAGCATTTTTAACATCCATTTGAAACATTGGCCAATCCTTATTCACGGCAATGGAAATGAGAACTCAGATACTATTCATTTTTGCAACCGAGGCAAAAGTGTTGGGAAAGAAACGCGGAAACCTTTCCCCAAACCGGAGAGTACCTGCGAGAGGACCGAGCAATACAACGCACAAACCCAAAAACAACCACACAAAACAATCCACGCAGACAGATAATTTTTGACGTGCAAAACCCTTGCGGGAAAAAAACCACGGGACGATCGGAGTCCAACCCTGAGAAGCCTCCACTAATGGAATAGAAGAATTACACCCTCTACAAACTCCTCCCGATCCAAATCGGATCCCCACAACGCTCAGAAATAAGAACAATGATTACAAGGCTACGAAGAGCGAGAACGACGAGTAGAGATTACCCGAATACGATCTCCTTCGAATAGCGACCTTCAATCCTCCGTCTTCTTCTCCGAAGTTGCAATGGCACTCTTGCCTCCTTCCTCTCTCCAAGTTGTGTTACGTTGCGATAATGTTGCCTCCTTGAATTAGGGTTTGGAAATCCCAACTTAACTCCCTAATCCCGCAACAACCTGGACCGTTGGATTAGATCCAATGATGAAAACTCATCCAAATTTCCGCATCAGCCCCGACGACACAGAGGTCGGCCAGAACTCTGTGTCGGACATCCAGCACCTACTCGCCAAATCCTGGAGCAGCCCGACCGAGTTCGGCCAGAACTCGGCCTGGGACCGAGTTCCGGCCGAACTCGGCAGGCCCAGGCCAGAATCTCCCTTAGGAGCAGCAGCAGCAGTAGCAACTCCGCGTCGCCTACTTCCCGAGCTTCTTCGACATACGAACGGCGCTCGTCGCACTCCGGGGTCTTCTCCACATAGATTGGGAACCCCACCCACTCCAACAAATCTCCCCCTTCACAACTATGGGGAGGATATCGTCATCCCGACGATCTGCCTGCAGTACTCAAACTTCCCCCTTGGTAGAATCTTCGTGAACATATCAGCTCCGTTGTCATCTGTATGAACCTTCTCAAGCTCCGCGTCCTTCTTCTCAACCACATCCCGTATCCAATGATACCGGGTCTCGATGTGCTTGGACCGGCTATGAAACGTCTGATTCTTCACAAGGTGGATCGCACTCTGACTGTCGCAAAGCAAAGTATACTGCTCTTGCTTCAGTCCCATTTCCTGCAGCAGCTTCTTCATCCACAGCAACTCCTTGCAAGCCTCCGTCGCCGCAATGTACTCTGCCTCTGTCGTCGACAAGGCAACACACTTCTGCAACCGCGACTGCCACGACACTGCTCCTCCCGCAAACATCATCACGTAGCCCGAAGTCGATCGCTTCGTGTCTACATCTCCAGCCATATCAGCGTCGGTATACCCAACCAGCTTCGGCTCGTCACCACCAAAGGAAAGTCTCCAACCAGCAGTGCCCTGAAGATAACGTAGAATCCACTTGACCGCACTCCAATGTACCCTTCCAGGATTTGAAAGATACCTGCTAACCGTACCAACTGCATGAGCAATATCTGGCCTCGTACACACCATGGCATACATAAGGCTCCCCACAGCTGAGGCATATGGAACCCGCTCCATATCTTCCTTTTCGTCCTCGGTAGATGGACACTGCTCCTCAGTGAGCTTAAAGTGAGCCGCAAGAGGGGAACTCACTTTCTTCGACCCGTCCATCCCGAAACGCTGAAGTACCCGGTGAATGTACTTCGTTTGGGACAAGTGTAGCAGCTTGTACTCTCTCTCTCTCGGCTGATCTCCATCCCAAGAATAGTCTTCGCTGCGCCCAAATCCTTCATAGAGAATGCCGCGCCCAGTTGGCGCTTCAACTCCGCTATCCTAGTGGCATTCCGACCCACTAATAGCATATCATCAACATAGAGCAACAAAATGATGAAATCATCATCGGCAAAATATCTCACAAATACACAGTGGTCCGACGTCGTCCGTGCATAACCATGCTCCCCATAAACGACTCGAACTTCCTGTACCACTGCCTCGGAGCCTGCTTCAGACCATACAAGCTCTTCCTCAACCGGCAGACCAAATGTGACTTGCCCTTCTCACAGAATCCCTCTGGCTGCTCCATGTACAACTCCTCAAAATCATCGTGGAGGAATGCCGTCATAACGTCCATCTGCTCGACCTCCAAGTCGAGACTGGCTGCTAATGCTAGCACCACCCGAATAGACGAATGCTTGACGACAGGCGAAAAGATCTCATCATAATCCACGCCTTTCCGCTGACCGTAGCCTTTGACTACCAGCCTCGCTTTGTATCGAGGGCGAGTAGCATCATCCGTCTGCTTCACTCTAAACACCCATCGATTCTTCAAAGCCTTCTTGCCCTTTGGCAACCGCACCAGATCATAAGTGGAATTGGTGTGCAAGGAACTCATCTCCTCCTGCATAGCCTCCATCCACTCATGCCTGTGTTCGTCTTCCATAGCCTCTGCAAAACTTTCGGGCTCTCCCCCGTCAGTCAATAGCACATACTCATCCGGTGAGTATCTCGTAGATGGTCGACGATCCCTGTCACTCCTCCTCAAAGGAACCACTGGTGCTAGTTGTATACCGACAGCCTCCTCCCCTTCAGGAACTGCCTCTCCGGCATGCTCATCCTCCTGAGGGACACCCTGACCACCATCAGCAGGCTGATGATCAAGGTTGGGAGCAACTCCATGTACCGGCTCCCCCATAACTGGATCCTCTGCGATGTCCTCTGGAAACTGCTCGAAGCGAAATGACTCTAACTCAGGCAATTCCTCAGCCTCAGAAGGCGTCTCGGAATCCTGAGTGTTGGTCATGGTCTGATCCTCGACGAACACCACGTCCCTGCTTCTGTAGAGCTTTCCTTCCACTGGGTCGTAGAGTCTATAACCAAACTCATCCCGACCATAGCCGACAAAGACGCATCGCCTCGTCTTCGGCTCAAGTTTGGTCCTCTCGTCCTTCGGTACATGCACGAAGGCCTTACAACCAAACGCCCGCAGGTGATTGTATGACGGCTCTTTGCCGTACCATACTTTATCTGGCACATCACCCTGCAAAGGAGCACTAGGAGACAAATTAATAATATAAGCAGCTGTGAGAAGAGCCTCACCCCAATAACTGCCCGGCAAGTTTGCTTCTGACAGCAAACACCGCACCCTCTCCATCAGTGTCCTGTTCATGCGCTCCGCTACACCATTGAGCTGAGGTGTCTTTGGCGGAGTCTTCTGGTGTCGTATCCCTTGCTCTCTGCAATACGCATCAAAGGGACCGATGTATTCGCCGCCATTGTCGGACCGAACACACAACTTCTTGCCCGTCTCCCTTTCAACAGAGGCCTGAAACTCCTTGAAAGTTGGCAGCACCTAATCCTTGGTCTTTAAGGCATAGACCCAAACCTTCCTGGAACAGTCATCAATAAAGGTTACAAAGTAAGAAGCACCACCAAGAGATTTTACCTTCATAGGACCGCAGACATCCGAGTGAATCAACTCGAGCAACGCCGGCTTCCTTGAACTTGGGTGACTTTGGAAAGACACCCTATTTTGCTTCCCAGCTAAACAGTGCGTACACCTCTCCAACTTTGTAGACTTGAGCCCCGGAATCACCTTCCTGTTCACCAAGTAGCTCATCCCCTTCTCGCTGATATGGCCGAGCCGCCTGTACCACAACTCGGTAGACGCATCACTGACTGCGTTCACCTCCTGTGCCCCCTGTGCGCTCCCCTCCATATAGTAGAGACCGGACTTCTTGCTTCCCCTGGCAATCACCAACGAACCCCTGGAAAGCTTCCACTGACTGTTCCCGAAGAGACTGAAGAATCCCTCGTTATCCAACCTTCCAACCGATACCAGGTTGAAACGGATATCAGGGACATGACGAACATCCTTGAGAACAAGAACCGCACCCGTCTTCGTTCTCAAATGCACATCTCCAACGGCAACCGCCTTCGACACATCTCCGTTGCCCATCTTCAACACGCCACAGTCGCCTGTCGTATAAGTGGCAAACAGTGCCCTATTGTGAGATACATGTGCTGAAGCCCCTGAGTCCACCAGCCAAGAATTGTCATCGCAGGCGAGGTTAGTAATGACCTCATCACCTACGACGATCACATCGCCTCCATGCATCGAGGCCGCCGCTGTAGTGTTCTCTTCTTGCTTCCCCTTGTCGCCCTTCTTCTCTCTCTTCCAAGCGAAACAATTCCGCTTGATGTGGCCCTTCTTACCACAATGGTAACACTCTGAGTCCTCGTAACGACCCTTGGACTTCCCCCTGCTCTTGTCTCTGCCACCACCTGGACCCCTGCTTTTGCCCCTTCCGCGGCTCTCTGAAACAAGTGCCTCTGAGTGATGGGATGTAGATGAAGTGCCCTGAGAACGTCTCCGCATCTCTTCATTCAACACCCCGCTCTTGGCAAACTCCAGACTGACCACGCCCTCTGGAGCAGAAGCGATCATAGATACTCGTACGGTCTCCCACGAGTCTGGCAAAGTACACAGCAGCCACAGTCCCTGAACTTCGTCGTCGAACTTGACTCCCATAGAAGATAGCTGATCAACCACGCCCTGGAACTCACTCAAGTGATCCGAAATAGACGCCCCATCCTTGTACCGCAGACCCATCATCGTTCGGATCAGGAACAATTTGTTTACCCCGGTCTTCTTCGCATACAAGGATTCCAGCTTATCCCACAACGTCTTCGCGTGCTCAATATTGGCAACGTGGTTGTACACGTTCTCGTCCACAAACTGCCGTATGTACCCACACACCTGTATGTGCTCGAATGTCCAGTCCTCCTCGGATTTATCACTGGGCTTCTCGGATGCAAACACGGGTAGATGCAGCTTCTTGACAAATAGCAAATCCTTCATCTTGCTCCGCCAATAGTGATAGTTGGTGCCGTTCAGGTTCACCATGCGCACCGGCTTCGCGTCCATCTCTCCTCTCTGGTTTCTCTGTCAACTACTGACACTCCTTCTGAATTCCAGAACCTGGCTCTGATACCACTCTGTTGGAAAAGAAACGCGGAAACCTTTCCCCAAACCGGAGAGTACCTGCGAGAGGACCGAGCAATACAACGCACAAACCCAAAAACAACCACACAAAACAATCCACGCAGACACAGAGAATTTTTGACGTGGAAAACCCTTGCGGGAAAAAAACCACGGGACGATCGGAGTCCAACCCTGAGAAGCCTCCACTAATGGAATAGAAGAATTACATCCTCTAGAAACTTCTCCCGATCCAAATCGGATCCCCACAACGCTCAGAAATAAGAACAATGATTACAAGGCTGCGAAGAGCGAGAACGACGAGTAGAGATTACCCGAACACGATCTCCTTCGAATAGCGACCTTCAATCCTCCGTCTTCTTCTCCGAAGTTGCAATGGCACTCTTGCCTCCTTCCTCTCTCCAAGTTGTGTTACGTTGCGATAATGTTGCCTCCTTGAATTAGGGTTTGGAAATCCCAACTTAACTCCCTAATCCCGCAACAACCTGGACCGTTGGATTAGATCCAATGATGAAAACTCATCCAAATTCCCGCATCAGCCCCGACGACACAGTGTTCGGCCAGAACTCTGTGTCGGGCATCCAGCACCTACTCGCCAAATCCTGGAGCAGCCAGACCGAGTTCGGCCAGAACTCGGCCTGGGACCGAGTTCGGGCCGAACTCGGCAGGCCCAGGCCAGAATCTCCCTTAGGAGCAGCAGCAGCAGTAGCAACTCCGCGTCACCTACTTCCCGAGCTTCTTCGACATACGAACGGCGCTCGTCGCACTCCGGGGTCTTCTCCACATAGGTTGGGAACCCCACCCACTCCAACAAAAAGTTTCTTTGTAATCAACTCCGTAAGTTTGTGTGAACCCCTTAGCAACAAGCCTTGTCTTGTATCTCTCGATTGATCCATCACTTTTATATTT
Source organism: Iris pallida (assembly GCA_029216955.1). Taxonomy (NCBI): domain Eukaryota; kingdom Viridiplantae; phylum Streptophyta; class Magnoliopsida; order Asparagales; family Iridaceae; genus Iris; species Iris pallida. The sequence goes on from JANAVB010008798.1 coordinate 14,095,207, forward strand.
TATCTTATATACCCATCGACATCCTACTGGTTTCTTTCCTTCAGGTAGAGGTAGCTTAACAATGCTCCAGGTATGATTTTCATCAAGAGCCCGAATTTCTTCCTTTATAGCATTTTTCCGAACTGATTGGGTATTGGCTTCTTGGAAAGTAGTGGGTTCTTTCTTTTTGGAAATATTGCTTAAGAAGGCGGAATGAGATTGAGAAACATTACTATAACTCAAGTAATTCTGAATTGGAAATGGTGCAACATGATATGTAAGGAAGCCTTTCATCCTGGCAGGAGGACCATAAACTCTAGATGATCGGCGTTGAATGGACACATTTGAAGGAATATTCGGAGCATCGCTAACAACAATGGGAGGAGTATTGCATTTTCTCGTGGGACGTGTGATTTTGAAGTAATGCCATGTAATATTTCAGAATTAGGCTCGACAACAACAGGAATTGGAGTAGTTGTAACATTAATGGTTAGGAGAGGAACCAGATCACTGAGATTCTCCGTCTGAGTGTTATCAATCTGTGCTTCAAAGAAAGATTCTGTTTCAACAAATTGGACATCACGAGAAATAAACAACTTTCGATTTTTTGGATCATAACCCTCGTATCCTTTTTGTGGATGAATAACCAAGGAACACACGTCTAGTGGCACATGGTTCAAGTTTGTCTCTATGTAACTCTGAAACATGAACAAAACATATACACCCAAACGCCTTCAAGTGAGAAAAATCGTTTTTTTTTTCTAAGAATCTCAAGAGGCGATTTGAAACCAAGGACACGACTAAGAAGCCTGTTTGTCAAATGAGTGGTCATTTGAAACATTATTGACCTGGTGGTTTCAAGGAGATGGCGATTTTTTCTCTCAGCCAAACCATTGTATTGTCGGGTGCCAACACAACTTGTTTGATGAATGATTCCTTGACTAGTAATAGTTAGAGAGAAGGTTTTTAATATTCAGTACCATTGTTAGAACGAAGAATTTTAATGCCAGCACCAAATTGATTGACAATCATTGATGGAAATCCTTGAAGATTTGAACAACTTCAGTTTTGGATTTTAACAAATAAAGCCATGTAAGATCGATCATCAATACAAATAACGAAGTAATTAAATCCATCATAAGAATCTACGGGAGTAGGTTCCCATAAGTTAGAATGAATTAACTCAAATGATACATTTGTTCTAAATAAAGAAGGAATAAAAGAAGACGAGTTTGCTTAGGAAACTGATAAATTTCACATGTTTAAGACTCAACAGAAATTAAGGAAAAAGTTGAGTTAGCACTCGGTGAGAAGGGTGACCCAAATGTCTATGCCAGATTTGACACTTGGACAGAATCAACATGAAAACCTTTTTTTTCCTTTCCCTGAAAACACATATAGACCATAGAGTAGATACCTTCACCAATTTTCTTCTTTCTCGTGATGCAATCCTGAAACACCACGGAAGGAGAAAAAATGACATTACAATTTAAGGTACGGCAAATTATTCCAATATACAAAAGTTGTGTTGGAATGGAAAGGATATAGAGCGCCTTCGAATGAGAGAAATTATCAAAGAGTATGATTTTTCCATTAATCATAACAGGAACTGAAGAGCCATTAGCAATTGAGACAGACTGCTAATTGATATGTGTTGTAAAGTCATAAAGATTTTTCAACTTATTTGTCATATGATCATTAGCACCGGAATCAACCCAGACATTAGAATCAGAAATAGAGGATAAAAGAGCCAAAAATTACCTAATTTTTGAGTAGCAGAAGTAGAATCAGATGCTGAAGCTTCAGACTTACTAAGTTGTTGAAGAAGTTTAGTAAGCGTTCAATAGCAACTGAATTATCAGAACATGCCACATTGGCTTTGTCAATAACATAAGTGAAATATTTACTGTTTTGGGGCTTGAGATGGGGATTCAGAATCCAGCAACTTTCTTTAGTATGTCTAGGATTGTTGCAATGATCACACCACGGAACCTGTCGTCGATCTTTAAAGCTCTGGGTTTTTTTCCAAAATTATTACCAGTCCTGCTATAGTCTCTTTTCTTATCAACCACAAGTCCAGGAGATTTAGATGAATCAGTTTTTGAGTAAGAACTCATAACCCTTTTTCTGGTTTCTTCACGATTGATAATTGCACACCACATTGGTGAAAGAAGGTAAATCAGGACTCATTAAAATATGGCTTCGAAGACTTTCTGTTGTAATTGATTGATGAGATGATTGCATTGATAGTCTCATAGGCTTTATATAGCCTTTACATCATGGAATATCCAATGGAATATCCTGTGGCATATTCTGGCATCCCAAATATGTTCTCAGGATATTCCCATACTAAACATAACATATTTCCATACTAAATATAACATATTCCTATACTAAATATACCAACACTCCCCCTCAAGATGGGTGAAAGATATTCACCAAGCCAATCCTGTCACTTCCTCTAATCATGCTCACAGCTAAGTCCCTTGGTCAGTCCGTCTGCTACCTGATGCTTGGTTGGAACGTGGCCTAGCTCCAGTAGTCGACTAACCAACTTCTCCTTGATGAAGAACCTATCGATTTCGATGTGTTTGGTCCTATCATGCTGTACTGGATTGTTGGCAATACTAATAGCTGACTGGTTATCACACCACAGCTTCATCTTGGCTCCTTGATCCAGCTTCATCTCCACCAACATATTCTTCAACCAAAGTAGCTCTGCAACTCCCAAGACCATAGCTCTGTACTCCGCTTCAGCTGTCGATCTGGCTACCACTGACTGCTTCTTACTCCTCCAAGAGACCAAGTTGTCTCCTAAAAATATGCAGTATCCCGAGGTAGACCTCCTGTCATCAGCACAACTAGCCCAGTCAGAATCGCAGTAGCCCTCGATGTCCATGTGATTATTCTTCCTGAACATCAGTCCCTTCCCGGGGGCATCCTTCAAGTATCTCAGAATCTGGTATACTGCGTCCATATGACCCTTCCGTGGGTCATGCATATAGCGGCTCACCACACTAACTGCAAAGCATATATCTGGACGTGTGTGGCTCAAATAGATCAGCTTGCCCACCAGTCTCTGGTATCTGTCCCGGTCAACTGGTTCTCCAGCCTCAGCGTTCAGCTTGAACCTCTGATCGATTGGCGTTGCTACAGGTTTGCATCCCAACATCCCTGTCTCTGTGAGAAGGTCCAGTGCATACTTCCTCTGAGAGAGAACAATTCCCTCAGCGTCTCGAGTGATCTCAATCACAAGGAAGTAGCGAAGAAGACCAAAGTCCTTCACCTCAAATTTCTTGCTAAGCTTTTCTTTGAGTCGGGCGATTTCCTGCTCATCATCTCCCGTGATAATCATGTCGTCAGCATACACCGCAAGTATGGTGATGTGGTCTCCATTCCTTCTGAAGAATACAGTATGATCAGCATTGATCTGCTGATATTCCATCCCTATCATCGCTCTCCTGAATCTGTCAAACCACGCTCGAGGAGACTGCTTCATTCCATAGAGGGACTTCTTCAGTCTGCAGACCTTGCCTGCTGTCTGATTTATGCCAAATCCTGGTGGTATCTCCATGTAAACCTCCTCCACTAGATCTCCGTAAAGAAATGCATTCTTCACGTCCAGTTGGTGTAGCTTTCATCCACCATTCGCTGCCAAAGAGATCAGGGTCCTGACAGTGCTCATCTTTGCAACTGGTGCAAAGGTCTCGTCATAGTCGATGTCGTATGTCTTAATGTATCCTTCTCCACTAGTCGAGCTTTATAGCGCTCAACCTGTCCATCTGGGTTCTGCTTCACGGTAAAGATCCACTTGCATCCGACTGCTCTCTTCCCTCTGGCAGTCTTACCAGCTCCCAAGTGTGATTCTTCTCAAGAGCTCCTAACTCCTTATACATTGCCGCTTTTCACTTTGGATCGTTCTTGGCAACCTGCCAATTGTTAGGTACAGTAATACTATCCAAAGATGCTATTAATGTTCCATGAGAAGAAGAGATATGGTCATAAGAAACAAACTGAGCAAGATCCCAACCGTATCTGTCCGGAGGATTTTTCGCATTACTGTGAGTGGTCCTCCGTACAGATAGTGGTGTAGGAGAAGTAGGAGGAATGATATCACTTGAAGGGGATGGTGGTGTAGGTGTCTCAGGAGTTGGGACGAACACATGCAAGGGACTTGGTACTGGCACTGTAGGTATTGGTCCTGCAGTTTCCTTCTCCCTCCTTCTGTAGGTAAGTAACTCCCCCTGAACCGTAGTCCTAACACTTCTCATCTCCTCCTCCTGTTTTGTTTCACCTTCATGTTCCTCCTCAACCGTGCCTCCATGCCAAACTTCCAAATCAGTCACTACCAGGTTCTCCATCTCCCCCTCTCGTCTTATACTGGTAGTATTAGACGTGTTGTGTGAAGTTCCCTCCTTGCGGTAGTATGGCTCATGCTCTCGGAAGTGGACATCTATACTGACAAACTTCTTCTCTACTGGACTCCAGCACACATACCCCTTCTGAGTTGCTGAGTAGCCCACGAAGATGTACTTGACCGCTCTGGGGTCAAGTTTCCCAACTGATGGTCTGTTGTACTTCACAAAACACACACATACGAACACCTTCAGTCGAAGTATCCCACTATTATTGCCTTGTAATACTTCACATGGGGACTTCCATCCCAGTACTTTCGAAGGCATCCTGTTGATGAGTTGAGCTGCTGTTAACATTGCATGCCCCTACAGAATTTGTGGGACATTCACGTCTATCATTATACTTCTTGCGGCCTCCAGAAGGTGTCGGTTCTTCCTTTCTGCTACTCCATTTTGTGTTGGTGTGTATGCACAGGTGGTCTGATGCAGGATCCCTTGTGCTAACAAGTACTCTGCAAGCGTCCAGTTGATATACTCTGTTCCATTGTCAAACCTCAGTATCGTCACAACTGCGTTATACTGAGTCTGGACATGCTTATGAAAATTCCGAAAACAAGCAGGTATATCACTCTTATTTTTCATCAAATACAGCCAGGTGACACGAGAGGCACAATCAATAAAGGAAACAAAATACTTATACCCATTCATAGTATTAATAGTACATGGATCCCAAACATCGGAATATACTACCTCAAAAGCAATAGAGCTCCTATGATCTGTACCAACATATGAGCTTCTAGTAAATTTTTCTAACTCACATGCATCACATACTAATTTTTTTAATCTGTTTTTGCCTAAATCTCTGGATATAACTTAAAGTATCAAAGGAAGAATGTCTCATCCTCCTATAATGAAGTATCAAAGTCTCCTCAGTCCTCTGTTGCAGTCCTCCCATTCCAGCCTTCTCTGTTATAGATACCAGTGTTGAGTCCAGTCCTTCTCGATCTAGGTACCACAGTCCCTCATGCCAAGTGCCAGTTCCAAGTCTTCGTCCCGTCCCTTTCTCCTGGAAGATCACCTTAGGAATATCAAAAGAAACAATGCATTTAAGTTGGAGAATTATAGAACTAATAGATAAGAGACTGACTGGAAAGGATGGAGCATGTAAAACATTGGATAATCTTACTGAACCTGTACAATTAACAGTACCCTTACCGACCACTGGCTGAAAAGTGCCATCTGCTGTCTGAATGTTGTCTGCTGATGCTAGGTGAGTGTAAAGAAGAAAACTCACTAGCATTTTTCGTCACATGCCGAGATGCTCCCGAGTCAATAATCCAGTCTGACGTTTTAAGGGAAGACATAGATGCAAGAGCAAGTGACTCGTCAGTACCTTCTGATGTTTGGGCATACATAGCGGCGTTGCCCCCAACGAAGAATGAGGTGGATGCCTCCTCTGTTCCACTCCTCCTGTCTTCCTCGGTTGACGCTCTCTGCTTCCTCTCCAGCAGATCCAGCAGTGCCTGATCCTCCTCAGTAAAAGTGCCAACAGCTCCTCCATTCCCTCATGCTACCAGTAGATTTGCCCGATAACCTCCTCGACCGTCTCGTCGACCCCCTCGACCACGACCACGTCCTCCAATATATCCTCGTCCTCCGAACTGTCCACGTCTACCACCTGAGTCTCCCTCCCTAGGTGGTTTGGTACAAGCATACCGATGATGGCCCATCTCTTCGCAGTTGTAGCACTGCCGATTGTGCTGCCAGGGTTCTCCCTTGGATTCTGTGTCGCCCGAGCTGGTAACTGCTAGTGCTAATTTTGCTTCGGAGGGACCATCTGTCCCTGCCTGCAGTCTGATGCGTGTCTCCTCCTGGATCATGGCTGAGATAGCCTCTTCAAGACTAAGGATCTCTGGTTGGGCGAGAAGTAAGGCCGTCCTCTGTGCGAATGTTGCAGTCAGTCCTTTGAGAAATTTTATCGTCCTCTCCTGCAGACACACGTCTCTCCTTACACTTCGGATCCCTGCAGCTCGTCCATTTTGAGGAGTGATCATAATCCAATCACAGACGCTCCAACTCTATGGCATACTCTTGCATCGTCTTTTTTTCCTGTACGGTGTCGTCGATCTCTTCCTTTATCTGGAAGATCCGTAAGTTGTTCCCACACCATCATAGGTCCTCCTCAACTTCTTCCACACATCCTTCACAATCTCAATGCCATCTACTATGGCGGCAATAGACTGGACTAAGGAGTTGAGAAGCCAGATGTAGATTACCATATGAGTGGACTTCCACTCGTCGCGTCCTTCTGAGCCCTCGTCCGGCTCTGTCTTCTCGTCCGTCAGGAACCCCTCCAGGTTCTTTCCTGCGAGGGTTCTTCTCACCCACCGTGAGCAACTCAAATAGGTGGCTGGTCCATCCAGCTTCAGATCGATGGAGGGAAGCTCCAACTTCGGCGACGTTCGTGTCGTGCTCTCACCAGCCGACATCTTCATCAACTTCATCAACGTTGCAACCTCTGCAGAATTCAGGTTCTTGATAATCTCCTCCATCGATGCTCCTCCTCTCTGATCACGTTACGTCTTCTCCATGACTCACGCTCATCCTCGCCGTCCGTTCCTAGTTTCGAACATGTCTGTTTTCATCAGATCTAGACATCGGTGTCCTCTTTCGCAATAATCTGAACAATGGCAACAAAGGCGCCGTTGTGTACGGAAAGGGGGTGGGGCAGCGCGCACGTGGGAGAGCGGTCGGCGCTCGTGCCACCGTGGTAGCAGCGGCAGCCGCAGCAGTAGCAGCCGCGGAAGGGGGGGACTGCTGCGACTCGGGGTAAAGGGAGGGCTGCTTCGGATTAGGATTTTGGCGGCGGGGAGAGAAAGGGAGGAGGGGAAAGGTTAGGGTTTGGTAGCGGCTAGGGTTTGTGGAAAGGTGGCTCTGATACCATGTTATAATTGATTGATGAGATGAGTTCATTGATAGTTTCATAGGTTTTATATAGCCTTTACATCATGGAATATCCAATGGAATATCCTATGACATATTCTGGCATCCCAAATATGTCCTCAGGATATTCCTATACTAAACATAACATATTCCCATACTAAATATAGCATATTCCTATACTAAATATACCAACACTTTCGTATTCAGGTTTTAGGCTAGCAAACAACTGGAAGATTCTATCTTCTTCTGCCCTTTCTAAAGTACTAGCATTTGTAGTGTAAGGACGATATAAGGCAAGTTCGTACCACAATTTCTTCAGTTTTCCAAGGTACTCAGTAAATGATTTTTCAACTTGACTGGTTTCCGCAATTTCTCGTTGAAGCTCATATATTCGATAGCTATATTATTCCGGTGGCCATACGTTTTCTTAACAGATTCCAAAGGTCTTTTGATGTTTCAAAAAAAGAAAAATATCAGCAACCTTAGATTCCATGGAATTTAAAAGTCATGACATGACTAATTGATCATTTGACAACCATTATTCAAACTTAGCATCATCAGAACTGGGAGCATCAGTTTTCCCATTAATATATCCAAGTTTGGATTTTCCTCCTAGGGACAGAGTAACTGCCCTGGACTAGGGAATATAATTGAAACCATTTAGGCCTCGTTTGGTTCGCAGAAAGGAAAGGAAAGGAAATCAATTTTTTGCACTTTCCTTTTCTTTGGAAAATTGTAATTCCCATAAATTTTCCTTTCCGGTAAGTGGAAAGACCAGAAATATAGTCAGAATACATCTTTGAGCATGGATAGTTTAGTTCTAATTTTTTGTAAAAAATACAGAAAATTGGGAGGGAAAGTCAATCCTTAGGGCGGGTGGGTTGGTGTGGGAGGGGGGCGGCATTTCCACCCAATTTTCCTTTCTTTTGGAAATTTTTTTTTTTTAATGCTCCTTTGCTTTGGCATCTAAATACATAAAATGAATTACTTTCCTTTCCCAAGAACCTGATTATGTGAACCAAACGTGGCCTTAAGGGAATCGAGGAAAGCTTCATTCTTGGATTTACCTTCGGCTTATAAACAATATTTTACTCCTTTTTATTGACTAATTATAAGGGCCTTCACTTCTTACTCAGAGCTAGCCCATGATTGGGGCTAGCCCAGCTGAGAGGATAAATTATTCAGGACAACCCATTTTTTACTTAGGGCTGCCCGCCACCCCAATCCCCTCCCAAAATTTATTTTTTCACATTCATTTGAAGTTTTCACTCTCTTCTCAAACTATCACTTCTTCTTCTTCTCCACTACCTCCAGCTTCTCTATCTTCACCCAAATCCTAGATTTCTTCCAGTCTTGTTCACAAATTCAGAGATTGGCACCCAAAGGCTCCTCACAAACAGGTTACAAATTCAAATGCTTATTGTATTCGGTTGATATTATTATTTTTTAAAAAAAAAATTGGAAGAAGTTATTCATAATCCTACGATTGTTCAAATATTTTGAAAAAATTATTATATGGAGAAGATGGAGTTTAGGAATGTCAAAAATTATTGTATACAGAATAAAAATTTCTCTAATTTTAGAAGAAATTATTCCTAACGTAGCCCGCGGTATGGAACGAGATCTTGATGCCGAACTTCATACGTGCCTCTAACCTGATTGACAATCAGTTTAGAGTCTCCGTAGACTTCAAGGTATTCGATATCCAATTGTTTGACTAATTGGAGACCGATGAGTAGAGCATTGTATTCAGCCATTGTTAGAGCATGGCTCGTCCAAAGAATAAGCTCTCTGAATGGCCAGTCCTTCCGGTGATACCAGAACGATTCCAACTCTGGCGACGATAGTGCCTTTGGGTCTGATCCTGGATGCACCATCAAATAATAGACGCCAAACGAAGATTCCTTCTGAAATCATGTTGGATTCCAAAGTTTCATCAGAAATTTCGTCATAGAGTTTAGATGTCTCAGGGATCGGATGAGCAGCCAGAAAATCAGCTAGGACTTGACCCTTAACGGACTTTTGTGGAACATAGACCATATCATACTGTGCCAGTAATATGGCCCATGTAGCGAGTCTGGAATTGAGTGTACTGGATTTCTTCATCAAGATTCGGAGAGGGTTGACTCAGGAGATGACATAAATGGTCTGGCCTGTAATATAATGTCGTATTTTCTGAACAGCGAACATCAGGGCTAAACATTCTTTTTCTACTAGACTGTATCGATGTTCAGCACCGATCATCATGCGACTGAGATAATAGATGGCTTGCTGATGACCTTCCTTGTTCTTTTGTGCTAGTAGGGCACCTAGAGAATGATCTATTGCTCGAACATATATCAGGAAGGGTATTCCCGTGACTGGAGGCACTAGGACTGGAGGGTTCATCAAGTACCGCTTTATATCTTCAAATGCTTACTGAGACACCTTTCTTCATTAGTTGAGTGAACAGTCTGCAGCGTCCAGAGAGATTTGAGATGAATCTCCTGATGTACGCAAGCCGTCCCTAAAATCCTCATAGCACTTTTAGGTTGCGTGGAGGACGCGTCTCTTGAATGGTTTTGACTTTCTCGGGGTCAACGTGTATACCCTTAGAGGTAATAACGAATCCGAGAAATTTGCCACTAGAGACTCCTAGGAATGACTTGGTTGGATTCATCTTGAGTTGATGCTGGCGCATTAGATTGAAGATAGTTCTCAAGTCTTGGATGTGATCTTTCTTTAGACGACTTTTGGCAGCAATATCGTCGACATAGCATTCAACTGTCTTCCGTAAATGTTCACGGAAAATGGTACTCATGGCCCGCTGATAGGTTACACCAGCGTTCTTGAGACTAAACGGCATGACTGTGTAGCAGTAGACCCCTAGAGGAGTAGGAAAAGATGTATGTTTTTCATCTTCGAGGTTCATCCTGATCTGATTGTATCCGAAAAATTCGTCCATGAAAGACATCCGCTCGAACCCGCAAATGTTGTCGATCATGACATCAGTGATCGGAAGAGGAAACTCATCCTTAGGACAAGCTTCATTAAGGTCTCTAAAGTCGATACAGACTCGGACCTTTCCTGTTTTCTTCATAACTGGGACGACAATAGCCACCCAATCGGGATGTTGTTCTTCTCTGACAAAGCCGCAAGCGATGAGCTTCTTGACTTCAGCTTCTATAGCTTCCATCATATCAGCTCGGAATCGACGCTATTGTTGTTTAACTGGCCTTGCATTTGGCAGGATGTTGAACTTGTGGGTAGCGATCTGAGGATCTAATCCCGGCATATCCTCATAGCTCTAGGCGAATACGTCAATGTATTCCCGAATGAGATGGATCAGTTCTTGTTTATCCACTTCAGGGAGACTTTTGTTGATGAAGATTAGCCTTGGAGAAGCTTCGTCTCCGACATCGACCTGGACCAACTGATCTTCGGTAGGTGGTTCGTGTTGTTCGAAGCGAAGTTCCTATTGAGTATCCTTCCTTTGTGCCCAAGGATTAGATTCAGGGACTTCAGCAAAGTCGTCGTCGTCTTCTGAGAACTCGGCAGTCACCATATTGGAAGATAAGATCACCCGATGGACGTGACCTATGCTGGTGTCCGAATCCCATGAGGCAGAATCAGAAGAATTAATCTTGTACTGATTCCAGTGATACTTGGTCTTGAAGAGGTTGAACTGCCCCTAATATAAGGGGTTCGAAGTTATCCAGGATTTCTAGATAACATCGAGTATAATAATTGACATCGGCATACTACAAAGGAGATGCTTCTTTATTGATAATTACATCATCATTTACAACAGTGCTCTTGATCTTAGCCGATGGCTTGCTAAGATTGATAACAAGAGGAGGGGAAGGAGATGGAAAAGATTTGTTACGACGAAGGTCGATAACAAGAGGCTCAGAAGAGGTGAGCTCCCTATGTTCCGTCTTTTCAGCAAGAGGATGCTTGACAGAAGGAGAGAGATTGATGGTCAGCGTCTGAGAAGACGAAAGACGAGATGTGCATCCTTTGACCGGAATCATCAGGACATTATCCGAATTATCTTGACATTCTTCTTCGGTGTCCATGGCCAGTACGACTTTCATGAACTCTTCTTTGTACATTTGGGAGTCCGTGAAATGTTTCGATGCCTCGAAAGAGGTTAAGATCAGCCACTTCTTTGCGGACTTCTCCGTTGTCATCTACATATTTGAAGCATTGATGGATAGTGGATGGCACGATGTTATGTTCATGCAACCACGGTCTTCCCAACAAGACGTTGTAGGAGACGTGATTGTCAATCACATAGAAAGTGACATTCGTGCGGAGATTGCATATTTGGACTTTCAGGCGGATCTTCCCCAATGGTTCGCTTCTCCCGGAATTGAACCCCAGAATAGTCGTGATTGTTGCAGAGAGATTATGAACTGGGATCTTCAGCGTATCCAATAGAGTTTTCGGCATAATGCTGAGTGCAGATCCTGGGTCGACTAGAATGCGATCGACCTTCATGGTATCGACATATCCCGTATAGTAGAGAGGTCGGTCATGTCGATTGTCTTCCAGGAGCATATCATCTTGAGTGAAGGTGATATTGGAGATCAGCTCTATCACACTATGACAGTGGGAGCATGCCATCGGTTCCTCGTCTGGTTTCTTAAGATGGGCCAGACAAGCGTCTGCTTGCATTAAAGCTTCACTTAACGTCTTTTGGGTTTCCCTTGAGAGATGCAGGAGTTTGAAAATCGATAACATTGCCGGAGTATTGGCTAGTTGAGCCAATATGTCAAAGTTATACGGTTTTTCAAGTCCAAGAGGTGGAATTTTCTTCAATATTTTATCCAAACGAACTGGTTGTTTGCCTTTGTCAGCCGATGTTGGTTTGGGAGGAATTGGTTCCACTTGAGGTGATGACATCGAAGGATCGTTGACGATAGGTGGAGAAGATGTTGAAGGGACATCAGAGACTGGAGAAGGAATGGTTGCATTCTCTTGTCCATCTGGATAGTCTCTAAGATAGAGCCTCCCAGATCGGGTACCGGTTATGGCTTCTTCTTCCGGTACTGATGCAAAGGACACCATGTTACAGTTCTTCATCCTAGTCTTGCCTCTGGAAGACTTCTTTTGAAGACGGGACGGATTTGTCCAGAATCCCAGTCCAACACGGGACTGATTGTGTTGAAGACGTAGGAAAAGGGGTATAGGAGACCATTTCCCATTATTTAAGCCAGGGGCTTTCTGTAGATCATATCCCATCTTTGTCATCAGTTCGCGGGACTGTTGACTATATAGATGGAATGTTGGCCAGTAATTGATTTCCGAGTTTGGTGTCACTGCTTCGACAGAAGAAAGCGAAGCTGCCGCTGGGATGAAGATAGCATCCAAAGGTGGAAAATGATCACCCAGTGATGTCATATGACACGACTTGTATTTGGTCGCCTTTCTTGACTTCGTAGGGGAAACATGTGTCTTTGACTCAAAGTCAGCAACCAAATCGGGGTGAATCCACATGATCTCTCCTTTATCGGTTGACAAGGGTACGGGACCGTCACTTCGTGCTGGTGGAAGGTTGACGATTTCCAGAGTAGCTTTTGGAATGGGGACGACTCCATCCTGCACAAGTTGAGCAGAAAAGTCGCCAAATTGTAGAAAAATGACATTGGCAGTCACCATTTTTTTCATCTTGTTGAAGGGTAATTGTCTTGGCATTGATCAGTTCCTGGATCTTCCCTTTAAGTACGTAGCACGTCCTAGTCGGATGTCACAAGAACCTGTGATAGACACAATATTTAGGATTGTCAGTCTTACCTACTTCATCTGGCCGTTTTGCTTTGGGCAGTTGAAGTTTGTTGCTCTTGATTAGACAATCGAATATGCTCATGATGTCATCCTTGTCAAAGGAATATTCCTTCTTAGCACGTGGTGTTCTCTGTGGGGGTGCCGTCATGGTAGGTGTTGACTGACCCACATTGATGGCTAAAGCTTCTTTGCCTTTGCGGTTGTTCTGACGACCGCCGCTGTTGGTTGCAGAATGTTCATCTTTTTTCAAGATTAGGCATCTGGATGCCTAGTTGTTTAAACTTGTCAGCACTGTCTTCGGCTGCCTTGGCACTTATTATGAAGGAGGTCCAGTCTTGGAATTGCGTGGGTCCAGTCTACATGCTGATTATAGGTAACAAGTTTGATTTGCATGTATCTATAGTCAGTGCATCTGGAGTACCCAGAGGCATTTTGAGTACCTCACGACAAAAGCGCTCGATGAAACGTTCAGCAGTTTCATTAAGCCGTTGTTTGATTTTGATGAGGGCCGACATGGTCATGTCATTTGTTTCCTCATAAAATCGTTCAAAGAACATTTGCTTGAATCCTGCAATATGCAACCATCTGGCAAACTACGATACCAGTCATAGGCCGCACCCGCCAAGTACCCGACGAATACTCTAGTGAGTAAAGCATCGTTCGGTTGGAGTTGATCAGTCATTACCTCGAAGTGATTGAGATATTAACTCGGAGATGAGCTGCCATCAAACGGCATGATGGTTGGTGGCTTGTACTTAGGTGGAAATGGAACTTCCTTCCACTCTACAGGGTAAGGTTGCTTGATCCCTAGCTTCTGTAGACCGTCCTTCTGCTTGAAGGCTTCAAATTGGTTACGCAAAAGTTTTACTGCCTCCAGGGGATCTCCTGAGACTTGGGGAGCAGTAGACTGATTCGATGTGTTAGGAGGCGGAATTGCATGATAAGCACCACCCCCAGCATCAGAGTGACTTGGAGTAGCCTGAGCGGGTATAGTAGCATTGTGGGGAGATTGTACCCCCAGACCAGTATTGACATGGGCATATGCTGCTACATGTTCTTCGGTTGGAATTGGATTCGCAACCGGTGGAACAGTGTGTTGTACTACGATCACAGCATGTATACTTACAACCATTTCAGCCATGGTTTTCAAGTTAGCCTCTAACGCAGCAATCCTCTGCTCCTGACTGCTAGAGCTGGACGCATCTTGTTCTTCATTAATGACATAGGCAGTCACTTCTCTGGCTACTGATGATGAGCTGGTAGAAAAGATAGTCCGCTCAGAGCTCTCACTATCGGCGTCGAAGTCATGCAGGGAACTACCCCCAGGATGAAGAGTGGGAAGATTCCTTTGATCGAAGAAATCTTGATCAGAATCAGGAAGATTCCTTTGACCGATTGTTTCCTGGTCGGAAGGAAGATTCCTTTGACCGGGTGTTTCTTGATCTGGTATTTTGGTAGATCCCTTCACCAGAGCCACGGATACGATCCATGTATTGCTTACTGGGATTGCGGGATGCATTACGTCTTGGACGTTTTCCTCCCCCAGTACTTCGGGACGTCATGTTGACCGAAGCATATAGCAACTCGTCTTCGTCCACCATAATGAGTTCAGGAGTCCAAGTGTAGTTTAAACGGTCGAAGACAGACCGTTTTGCTGATTGACAGCAACATTTGATTACTACTTCATGGTAATGATTACAGTGATGCTTCTGGTGTAGAGTTACAGGTGGACGAGATGGTCCTGCGACCTTCTGCTTTTGTACAAGAAGTTCGCGAAGATCGGTTACAGTGACAGGATAAAGAGAAGTCAGAGGTACATATTCTTTGATAATGTTAGAAACATGATTTCGGTTCTTGAGATGCTTTGTTTCCTGTGTGTACAGAGAAGTACTGAGTTCATTGGCATTGGTGAGAGGATTCTTGATTTGAGAAACTCTCTCTGTGCGCAACTTAGTAGGTGGCACAGATTGCTCTTGACGCAGGCTTGATGTTGTTCTACGCTGGTTCAGGTAAGTGCGCATATCAGGGTTCTGCGCCACCTGGCTGTCTATTTGAGACACCCTCAGTTAACCATGTTTGGTTCTTGAAATGCACAGGGTGGGAAGATCCTGGCTCTGGTTTGATTGGCGCTGGCCATGAGGAGTCGGCAGGATGTCCTGTTGTTCTACACACATTATTCCAGCACGTTTGGCGCGGCGCAGATGAGCAGCAGGAAATGGACTTCGAGCAGAGTCTAGTTTCTTGGCATATATTTGATTGTCTCTGCCAAGAGAAATAGACTTTCTACTCAGAAGCGTTCTCGCATTGATTGGCACAGAGGCACAATCATATGCATTTTCCACCAAGTCCAGGATTGGGGAAGGATAAAGAGAGGCCATGGGGCGCTTTCCTTTATTCTGCGCAGGGGCAGTGATATGTAACTTCTCCACCAAGTTTAGGACTGGGGAGGAGTGAGGATTGACCACAGGACGTTTTCCATTGTTCTGCGCCAGGGCAGTGGTTAGTGCACTCTCCAACAATTTCAGAATTGGGGAGGAAGAGGGAGTAGCCATGCGGCGTTGTCCCTTGATTGGCGCCAAGGTCATGACTGGCGTACCCTCTACTAATTTCAGAATTGACGAGGAAGAGGAAGTGGCCATGTGGCGCTGTCCCCTGATTGGCGTCAGGGTAGTGGTTGGAGCATTCTCTACCAATTTCAGAATTGGCGAGGAAGAGGAAGTAGCTACAGAGCTTTTCTCCAAGCTTGGCGTAGAAGTTGTGATTGGTGTACTGGAGGACTTTGGAGTCCAAATGGCGCGTGCCATGTTCTTAGCAGCAACAGTGGTGGCGCGCTTGGCACCCCCTGCGCCAATCATGGCTTCGTAGGCAGTTTGGTCGACTTTCATGACCAGAGTTTTCTGCGTCGTGCCGACCGACGCAACATCGCATTGAGTTGTCACTTTCTCGTCGGAGGAGAAAATCGTCCCCAGTAGAGTCGCCATTTTGTTTGCAAAAACAAAAGTTGTTTGATTACAAACTGAGAAGAGTGTGTACAAGAGTACAAGTTGATTTCTGGGGAAGTACAACTGTAGAAATCTGATCAGAAGACGATCACTTTATCCCTTGGACGATACGATGTCGAAGAAGAAAGCATTTAGAGAGTGCTGCAGCAAGTGCTCAGGAGATTATGATCATTAGTGATGCTTGTGAAGTGATTTGAAAATCTATTTATAGAGTTTAGAGATAACTGTTAAGTAGTTATCCTGATTGGCGCACAGTGCAATTGGCGCGCCATTTACCCAGTCGCGCGAACGGTTGGTTTAACTGCTTGGACGCGTGGCATTCGGTGATGGAGATGCGCTTGGTCGTGGGCAGTATCACGTACACGTTCTTTGATATTAGTGATGCGTGCCACGTCATCTAACTGCTTTTGGATGATTTGATCAAATAGCGCCAACTGTTGGGTGGCGCCAGACGCTAATTGATGATTTAGTGCCTTTCTGAATGATTATCTAGCGCCAACTGCAAATGGCATGAGATAGCTGTTTGATCATTATGATAAATCTGACATATCTGACATAATCTCCTCGAGCGCCGCGCGCTCGGGATTTGAATAGATTTTTCTCGACTAACGTGATGTCAGTCATGATGAAAACTGTTTTAGCTTCTTGAGGAAGCTTGTCACGTGTCAGTCAACGCCATTTGAAGTCTAGCGCCAATTGATGTCACGCGCCATCTGTTGTCTGGCGTCATTTGACTATTTGAGTGCTGGCGCCAATTATGAGTAGCGTATGATGATGTTTATACTTTTTGAGCTTCTACAGTAGTCCTAGCATTATGTAGGACTGCCAAAAATTCTAGCAATCCTAAACTGGACTTGCTGCAGTTTAGGACTGCCAAATTTTTTGACAGTCCTAAAATGGACGAACTGTGGCAAACTTCAATCGTCACATACATAGAAAAATTGACAACAGACATGTCACTCCGGAACCAGAATACATAGAACACTTGGTTTTAGCAGAGGCAAGAAAACGCATGAGAGGGCCTAGCCGTATAAAAATAAAATATAAGAAACTTCAATCGTCACATACATCATCTACTGTAAGAGATATATGCTGCCTGATCCCTTGGATGACCCAAGTTGCATGTTTACTAAGGAAATTGCATAATTTACCGTGCATAGGTTTTCATAGCTTAGTTGTTCTATGTCGTTACTGAAAGATATTTGGTAAATATCATGTAGACAAGCAGTGATCTTAATAAACTTCAATCATCACATGCATCATCTACTATAAGAGATATATGACACAGTCCATTTTAGGACTGCCAAATATTTTGGCAGTTCTAGCAGCACGTAGGACTGTCAAAAAAATTGGCAGTCCTAAATTGCAGCAAGTTCAGTTTTTAACTGCTTGACAGTCCTACATACTGGTAGGACTGCCAAAAAATTTGACAGTCCTAAAATGGACTGACTGTACATGCTAGATCAATGGTTTATGTAGGACTGTCAAAATTTTTGACAGTCCTTCCAATCGGTACGACTGTCAAAAATTTTGACAGTCCATCATTGTCCCAGTCGTGACTATGGACGAATTTTCGAAGTTCGTAACCCTAAAATGGGTTCAAAACTTAGAAAATCCGTCTGGAATGAATACTAAATCAAATTTTAGTTACTAGAAGATAGAATTTAGGCATGAACATGGATTGAGAGAGATTTGGAAGACAAGGTTTAGGGTTTGGGGAGGGAGAAGGGAGAAGAAGAGAAGAAAAAAAAAGTTGACTTATATGCCAACATTTGGGCTAGCCCTGAATAATTTTTCAAGTGGCAAACTTGTAAATCCACAAAAAAGGGCTAGCCCTGAGTAAAGATTGAAGTGCCTTTATGATTTGCCTTTTTATTATCCATTGCAAAGAAACAAAATAAATCTTATCAGAGAGCAACGACAACAATCAGAATGCTAGGAATTGTGATGATTGATCCCAGAAGTAGATTAGAAGGGCATGGCTCTAAACCATGAAGAAAATTAAACAACAAAAGAACAACATAGGAAGAAAGAGGAAGAGTATTATTCTACTTGGGCAAATTATGTTAACTACCCCTATGTTTTAGGGTTATTACAGAAACCACCCCTACTTTGAAACTAATTAGACGGACCACCCCTATAGTTTATATTTTCTTTAGAAACTTATAACACTGACCACTCCTATGTTTTATAAAATTTAAAGGAGAGGGATGGTCATTGTAATTATTTTCGGAATAGGGTAGTCCCAGTAATATTCATGAAGTATAGTGGGGGGTCATTGTATTTATTTCTATTCTAATAAGAGCTCAAGAGAGAGCTATATAGAAGTACAGCTACCAATTGCCAAGAAAAGAATATAAGAGTCCATTTTTGTTCACCCACCAAAACTAATATGAATATTCACACCAAACCACTGCCAAGTGATTTTAGGTTGTATGAAAATAACACGCGAAAACCCTTGAGTGGAAGGGTGAACATTCGCTCTAGTTTTGGACCTTTGGTAGGTGAACAAAAATGGACTTAGAATATAAATATGCAACTACCAGCCCCAACAACAGAAAATAAATGCAGCACATGAGAACAAGAGAGGCATGCCAACAGCCAGAGAAGTTTAAATGAGTTCCAACGAATATAAATAGAGAAAAAAGTATGTTACTCTAATGTTGAACTAGCTCTATTTTGATCATCATCATCAATTGTTTGTTTTATCTGCTCATTTATATTGAGTTGTGACTGCAATTATTTCCTTTAAACTGTCGTTCCATGTACTAATGTAAACTTTATATGTTTTCACAGTTTGTTCTCTAAATATCTCCTATGAACCGGTAGGAGAATGTGCCAATCCTGAAGATGATGAAGTGATTGTATGGCACAATGTCCCCACTACTCGGTGCTGTCGAAATATTCTCAATTCTTTGTCTCGAGCACTTGCTGAACAATCCGCTGCAAACTCAGATATCTTTCTTAGCCAACAAGAATGGCAAAACTGCAGCTCCCAGTTTCAACCTCAAGACACAGTCTCCATATCTTCGTGCGGGTTCGACACCCTCTATAGAGGAAATGACAAGTGTTCTAGTCTCATGCCATCTTCTTTTAAGTTTAACTATACGCAAAAATATCGCACTGTGCTTGAAAGTTGTGATAAATTCAGCGAGTCGAGCTTCAATGTTCAATGTGCAAGTTGTGTACATGCGATCTCCGATATGATAGATTCTGTCACTTCAGACCTTCAAGTGAAGGGAACAACTGAGGAAGAGATCTGCAGCATTGCAGCTGTTATTTCAGTTGCATCGAATGGAATTGGAAATGATGCGTGGGTCAACGACTTCTATAGATGCTTACCTGCTATGGATTCGGAGGGTAAGCTTAGAACCAGGTTAATTGTTTGTTTTTTTTTTCATGTTATGTTTATAGCCCAATTTGATAAGCTATCAATAATTCCAGGATTTAGTCTAGAAGATAGCACCTTCCACCAGAAGACGCTTATTCTGTTTTCTCACATTTTCATGCTATGTTCAAAGCCAAATTTCATGCACATCCTAAGTGTGAAATAGGATTTAGGCAACAACACTAGGCTCAAACAGAGTAGAATATTTTTAGATACATGTTACTAAAAGGTAAATTTGCAACATGTAGTCATTGAAGTGATTTTCAAATATATTTTTTTTATTCGTATTGCCAGCTTCATAATTCTTGCTTAAATTTGGTTCTCTGGAAAACCCAAAGATCAAGTAAATTGTTTCAAAATTTTCTAAACAATGAAACTTTGTAGTAAACATAGCATGCTATTACAACTATGCATAATTTATCAAACTAATAAATATATACACATGCATATATACGACAAGTAGCTGTTAATGCTTAACTAAGTGCCATTTTATACATGTGTATCAAAACCATATGTTAGGTCTAAGAATCCGGACGACAAGGAATGTCCCTTGTTGACAATTAATAAACAAAATAAATAGCAACAAAAACGAAACATACAATATAACATTGTTCAACGAAACGCTAGTACGTTGTCTATACCTCAATTTACGTTGTCTATACCTCAATTCATATCCATAATATTATCAATAGATCATAGGACTAATCTAGCTCATTCACAACTATGATAAACTATAATAAAAATGATAATAAGAGAGAGAAAAAGAGATATCTAATAGTCTTTAATCAAGAATTATAAAGAACCCTGCATAATGAAGAACGAACTACATAGAGAAAGATCCAAACTCGGGAATAAACCCGCGATAAATAATAACTGGGAGAAATATTAAGAACTAAACTACATCTATAACTAAGTAACTTAGTCCGATCGTCTGACGCATCCACGTCATCCTTATACGGGCTGTAGTGTGTAGAATAACCAGTAGAATAACCGTCCTTATCTAAAGATGTTAATGTTAGTTGTCCAGTCAGAATGGAGCAAATACAGTACTACAGTAAAGTTACACAATATGACATTTGTACTATTTGAAGTTTTGAACACGATCAAAACAACAAGAACTATACTAAATATGGAAACTGGAATGCCATATGCGGAAACATCAACTAAGGAACTAACATGCAAGACACTCTCAAGGAAAACAACGATACATGTGTCGTATATTTTAGAATACAAGTTTTTCTTATGTTGATGGATTAGGACATATGACGGTCGATGTGTGAGGTGCACGACTGCTATCAATATTGAATTAAATTAGAATTTGTACATTGCAAAAACCACATATATACTGATTGTATTCCCCCTTCCATATCTCATAAGTAGACATGATCACCATAACATTGAAACGTGAACATTGATAACATGAACCATTTAAATGAGCATCTATGAAACAATATCAAGACATAATCTCTCTCTCGTGTACAAGTAACAGTGAATATGAATCAAGAACTATAACAAGAAGTATAAACATGATCAATAGCAATATATCTAATAATGTAAATGATATGTAATATTGTACTTGCATGTTCTTCTAGACGAATAGCGACTGTCAGTTGACTGGCTAATTGAAAGCAACCCTCCTAAGTATCACCACAAGCACAAGTAATACACCAATACGCATCCACAAAATCCCAGCAAAACAAAGTAAGAATTTATGTTAGTTATTGTATTTATTTAGCAAGTTTTGTCCTATTATGTCCTAGTTACTTGTCCTACAAGTTACCTACCAATTTAGGGTTTCCATGAGTCCAACCTAGTGGGGTAGGCTATAAGTACCCTAAAATAATAAGAAATTTCTATTGGTCACATTTTTCGAGAACCGTGATTGTCGGCACACAAACCGAAACAAGAAATAAGGTTAAGACTTCTTCTACCTCAAAATGGTGATTTGATATGTCGTAGTTGTGTATTTCAATGTTATTTGTAAAAAAGTTATTGTTAAGAGTTACGTTTGTTTAGTCCAAGTTGGCGATGTTAATAAAATATAGGAATTTTGTGTTCTATGATTTTAATAAATGGCAAAAATTAAAAAGTAATTCTGGAACTTCTGTAACAAAAAGTTTAACATATCTAAATTCAAAAATAATTCAAAAGGGCTAATTTTTTGGGTTACAATCAATATGAACTACCCTAAACTAGGGCACATTCTAATAGAAATTCACCAAAAATAAATTATACACCCTAAATTTATGAAATTTGGTTTTTAGAGAGCTTACATAATACGAAAGTTTCGTGAGAAGACGACACATAAAAATCTTGTCGTGGTTGGGAGAAACTTTCTCCGGATGTCAAGGGTTTTTCTTTGGAATTCGGCAGGAACTAAGTGAGGAAGAGAGAGAGAGATAAAACACTAAAATTAATTTACCTGTTAATTTATGTAGAAAATAATGGTTGGATAATTTTTATTGATGGACTACTTCACTACTTATAGGGAGTCTAGCTCCTCTACATACTCGATATTCCGATATGGGACTAAAAGTCCCTTATTGATTCTCAACACTCCCCCTCAAGATGGGCGATAGATATTGATCATCCCCATCTTGTTACATAGCTTCGTCAGACTTAATGAACTAAGACCCTTAGTCAGACAGTCTGCAACTTGTTCTTCTGAGCGGACATGGTCAATCTTCAGTATCCCTTGTTCTAGCTTCTCCTTGATGAAGAATCGATCAATCTCGATGTGCTTTGTTCTGTCGTGCTGAACTGGATTGTTAGCTATGCTTATTGAAGCTTGACTATCGCTCAGAAGACGTAATGGTGCTCCCTTGTCCAGCTTCAACTCTGTCAGCAACGCTTTCACCCACAGCAACTCTGACACTCCCAGAGCCATTGCTCTGTATTCTGCTTCAGCTGTCGACCGTGCTACCACTGACTGTTTCTTGCTTCTCCATGAGACCAGATTTTCTCCTACAAAAACACAGTATCCCGTGGTAGACCTTATGTCGTCTATGCAGCTCGCCCAGTCTGCATCACAGTATCCCTCAACTTTTATGCGTCCATTCTTCTTGAACCATAGCCCATTTTCCGGCGTTTCTTTCAGATATCTCAAGATCTGAAATACTGCTTCCATATGACCCTTTCTTGGATCATGCATGTAACGACTCACTACACTCACCGCAAATGAGATATCAGGACGAGTGTGTCCCAAATAAATCAATCTCCCTACAAGTCTTTGATATCTTTCACGATCAACAGGCTCTCCTGTTTCTGCTCCAAACTTACACTTCTGGTCAATTGGAGTGACGACTGCTTTGCATCCCAGCATCCCTGTCTCCTTCAGCAGATCTAGTGCGTATTTTCTTTGTGAAAGAACAATTTCCTGTTCGCCTTCACACACTTCGATACCTAGAAAGTACTTCATCGCTCCTAAATCCTTCACCTCAAACTCCTTCACGAGTTTTGACTTCAGCTTAGTGATCTCGACTTCATCATCACCTGTGATCACTATATCATCCACATATACAGCAAGTATAGTGATGTGGCCTCTTGCATGCTGGAGGAAGACCGTATGATCTGCATTTGTTTGACGGTATCCCATGCCTGTAACAGCCTTTCTGAATCTGTCAAACCAAGCTCGAGGAGATTGCTTGAGCCCGTATAGCGACTTCTTCAGTTTACACACCTTTCCTTGCGACGTCCCTCCGTCTGATTCCGTCGCGTAGCACCCTGGCGGGAGCTCCATGTATACTTCTTCTTGCAGGTCCCCATGAAGAAAGGCATTCTTCACATCCAGCTGGTATAGCTTCCACCCATAGTTCGCTGCAATGGAGACCAGAGTTCTCACGGTGCTCATTTTTACTACTGGGGCAAACGTCTCATCATAGTCTATGCCATATGACTGTGTGAATCCTTTTGCAACCAATCTCGCCTTGTACCGCTCTACTTTTCCTTCTGGCGTCTCTTTCACTGTGTACACCCATTTGCATCCCACAGCTTTCTTCACTTTGGATAATGGAACCAGCTCCCATGTCTTATTTTTCTCCAGTGCCCCAAGTTCTTCCATCATTGCAGCTTTTCACCTTGGATCTTTCTTTGCTTCCTGCCAACACTTGGGCAACGAAGTAGAGTTTAACGATGCAATGAAGGCTCGATAATTCGAAGAAATGTTAGAATAAGACAAGAAGTTGGCAATGTCATGTTCGTAATCATCAAAACGAGCAGGAGCCTTACCCGCATTGATGCGAGAAGATCTCCTTAAGGGAGCAATAGGTGGTGGAGAGATCATACCATCCGAGTCGGAGGGATCCGTATCAGAATCCGAGTGATTCAGTGCGGGGGCAACATCTTCAAGAGTTGGAGCAGGAGTAGACGAGGGACTTGGTACAGTAGGCACAGGGCACGGCATAGGCACAGTACTGGACTTCTGTTGTCTCCTTCTGTATACTTGGAGCTCCTTTTTCCTTGTCTGCTGCTCCCCCTGCGTAACATATGTATCTTCTTCTTCATTCTCTATATCTGAGTCACTGTGCTCTCCCCCTTTCGTCCAGTTTTCTACAACCGGACACGGAACCGATCCGACGACCACATTTGGGCTTACTATCTCCCCCTCACATCTAACACCATCTGTGTTAGGTGTGTCACCAAATGCTGAACCTTCATCCGAACCATAGTATGGTTCGAGTTCTCTGAATGTAACGTCCATGCTTACAAACATCTTCCGCTCGACTGGACTCCAACAGGCATATCCCTTCTGAGTCGCCGTGTAACCGACAAAGACACATTTAACTGCTCTAGGATCCAGTTTACCAACGTCTGGCCTATTATCTTGGACAAAGCACACACATCCAAAAACTTTCGGTGGAACAGTGTATGTAGTTGCCCCAGTAAGCATCTCCAACGGTGTCTTCCAGTCCAATACTTGAGATGACATTCTGTTGATGAGGTAAGAGGCCGTCAATATAGCCTGCCCCCATAAGTGTTTCGGGACATTCATAGCCCGCATCATCGTCCGTGCGACTTCCAGCAGGTGTCTGTTCTTTCGTTCAACCACACCATTTTGTGCCGGAGTATAAGCACATGAAGTTTGATGTAGTATTCCGTGAGTGGAAAAATACTCAGCAACCCTCTTATTAGTATACTCCGTCCCATTGTCAGACCGGAAACACTTAATTTTAGCGCCATATTGTGTTTCCACCCGGCGATGAAAGTCCCGAAAGGCCTCAAGGACGTCACTTTTATTCTTCATAAGGTAGACCCATGTCACGCGGGTATAACAGTCAATAAAGGTGACGAACCATCGAAAACCGTTAATTCCGGTTGTAGGACAAGGGCCCATACGTCCGAATGTATCATGTCAAAAGCAGCTGAACTCCTATTCCCCGAGCTCACATACGAGCTTATGGTATGTTTTTCCAACTCACAAGCATTACAAAATAACTTCTCTTTATTAGCCCTTTGATATAAGGACGGATACATTCGACTAATAACTTTAAAAGAGGAATGACCGACACGCTGGTGGTGGAGTAGCAAGTCGGCTTCAACACTGCGACTGGAAGCTTCTGGTTGTGCGTCTGCTACCAAGGATGCCAATGCGTTGTCCGGTCCAGTCCTGTCTAAATACCACAGCCCCTTATGCCATGTGCCAGTTCCAAGTCGTCGTCCTGTCCCCTTCTCCTGAAAAGTCACCGTAGGAATGTCAAAGGAAACAGTACAGTTAAGATCAAGTATAATGGCACTAATTGATAGAAGATTGACAGGATAAGACGGAGTATGTAAGACATTGGTTAGAGTGATGGAAGGGGTGCATGCGATAGTGCCTTTACCCATTACAGGGCTGGATGTACCATAAGCGGTCTGAATACTCTCCGGCAATAGTAGGTGAGTATAGTCCTGAAACGCACCACGGGATCCCGTGACATGGCGAGATGCCCCAGAGTCCATAATCCATCCTGGTTGATGGACAGATGCAAGAGCACGTACAGGATTACCGGTGCTGGTTTGGGCAAAGCAAGTGATGTGATTCTCCGAGGTAGAAGACGCCCCAGGACTGTCGGCCGAACCCAACTTTGTGCCTCGCAACTTCTCAAGAAACTCCCGCTCAAGCGGGGTTATTTCAACCAGTTGATTCTCGCCCCTTCCTCCGCCAGATTTTCTTTGTGTCCTCCCCTTCTACCAGCATATCCTCCTCTACTACCACGTCGGCCTCCACGACCCCGTCCTCGATCATTAGACTGATTTCGCAAGGGTTTTGGACAAAATCGGATGTAATGTCCGGAGTCACCACAATTGTGGCAAACACCACCCATAGAAGGAGGTTGATTGAAGGCAGCAAGTGCAGACTTTTCAACCTCGGCTTGCTCCCCCTGGTAGGAAGCCTTGTTGGACATCAACTTCAGTCGAGCTTCTTCCTGTGTCATGACGGCTATAGCTTCTTCCAAGGTCGGAAGTGTGGGTTGGGATAGGAGGATATTCCGTCTCTGCTCAAACACAAGGTGTAGTCCCTTCAGGAATTTCATCATACGCTGCCGCGAAATATAAGCCAGGAACGTCTGAAAGTACTTTGCGAATGCCGGTTCGACTTATGCATCTTCCATCCCAAGAGGATCATAATGATCCAGATCAGACCAGTACTTCTTCAACAGGACTGCGTACTCAGAGATGGTACGTTCGTCTTGGGCCACCCTATCGAGTTCATCTTGCAGTTGAAAGACCCGCATAGGATTGCCCGAGCCGGAGTACATAACTTTTAGAGTCCGCCATATATCAGCAGCAGCCTCCATTGCCTTGACATTGCCCGACACCTGGTCGGTTAATGAGGCAGTCAACCACCCAGCCACTACATTGTTGACAATCTCCCAAACAGCAAACTCCTTTGCGGAGTGATCGGCTGGCGCCTTGGCTTGGCCATTGACATAGCCAACCAAGCCACGTCCCTTCAGCATCCGCATCGCCTGCCGCGACCACTTCAAGTAGTTGGATGTTCCTTCCAACTTTGTCTCCAGCTTCTCCAGCTTTCCCATTTTGTAAGGTGACGGATCCACATCAGTATGGATCACACGTGGGGTTGTCTCGGTTAATCTCTTTGATAAGATATCATCAACCAAGGCCTTCATCTCTTCGGCCGTCAGTTTGCCACTGATCGAATCCATTGCTTCTTCAACTGTGAACCCTATTCGTCGTCTTCGACGTCGGAGTCGGCAACTTCGGAGTCTGCAACTTACCCAACTTCGTCGTCTTCTTCGTCTTCGTCATCTTCGTCGTCTTCTTCGACTTCACAGACTTTACGAATGCGCTACTAACTTGGCCAGCACCGGCGCGCGCATGTAAAGTGAACACGTCAGGACACCAGAGAAGACATGATCAGTCTCTGTATAGATCCCGATGTGAAGAAGGAATAACAAATAAAGCATTTGTTAGTTCCAAACGGCGTAAGCGAGTAACAGAGTTAGTGCAAATAAAGCATTTGGCAGCCGTCTGTCTTCGAAATACGCCGTTTTTGTTGTTGTTTTTTTTGTTGTTTTTTTTCAGAAAAAAAAGAGGACGGCTAGGGTTTGTAGGAGATGGAAAGGCTAGGGTTAGACATGGTGGTGGCTAGGGTTAGGGTTTGGGAAGGGGGGGCTGCTGGAGGTCGGGAAGGGGGGGGCGCTGCTGCTAGTGGTCGGAGAGGGGGGGCTGCTGGTGGTCGGGGGGGGGCTGCTAGTGGTCGGGGGGGGCTGCTGGTGTAGGTCGACAAGGGGGGGGGGTCGGCGGGGGGGGGGGGGGGGTCGGCAAGAGGGGCCTGCTGCTGGTGGTTGGGGGTGGCCGCTGGTGTAGGCGTCGAGGGGGGGGGGGTCGGCGAGGGGGTGTCGGCGAGGGGGGGTCGGCAAGGGGGGCGGGTGGGGGGGGTTTTTTTTTTTTTTGTGGAGAGAGAGAGAGGGTTATGGCTCTGATACCATGTAGAAAATAATGGTTGAATAATTTTTATTGATGGACTACTTCACTACTTATAGGGAGTCTAGCTCCTCTACATACTCGATATTCCGATGTGGGACTAAAAGTCCCTTATTGATTCTCAACAATTTATATGCAATCGCGGCTCAAGGGGCTGGAGTCGACTCAAAACAAATGGCTGGGATATACTCATGTTGTTTTATGCGATCCAGATGCGAGTGCGACAATGTGACCCCACGGGTGAGCCGCTTAGTGAGCGGTTGCGGGCCACGTGCTGCACGTGGGGGCACCCCCAGCTATTGACACACATGCCTACAATGATGACTGACATGTAAGCCCCACGAGTAGCGGTTGGTTAATTAATTCCTTTTTTCTGATTTATTAATTTAGTTTTGGTACTTATTTAATTAGAGGAACTATTTGTTAATTCATTTTTATTCCTTTTAACTCCTAGAAATTACCAAATAATTTCAGAAAATTTTCAATAAATTCTAGAAAATACCTAGGGCTTACAATAATTGTTTTGGCTCCGTATAAAATATGTTTCCTTAAGTTACATGATTAATTTCCAAAAATCCTAGAAAATTGTTGGTGTTTTTTGCCTTTGGACTAGAAAAGATAGTCCTACATCGGCTACACCAAATAGTGAGTATCTCAATATAATGCATTGCTTGTGTTGAGGTGTGCACATGAGGTGTAGTGGGGCACAAGTTTGTGCCATGTGGAAGTATTTTCCTAGAAGGAAAAAGGATTAAATCCAACAAGGATGCAAGTTGATTTTTGTTGTGCGGACTTGGACTCGGACACGGACTCCAGGATGTCTCGTGCATGCACGGGAGTGTTCGGGGGGTAGGCGTGGACTGGCACACTTCTATGCTGATTGTGGGATGATCTAAAATATCAAACTCTATTTTTGAGTATTGGTATTTTAGTCCCACATCGGATAGGAGAAGAGGTGAAGTCTCAACTCCACTCTATAAATAGAGCCCCTTGGCCTCCTTTGAAAGATGCACCAAGAAGAGAGTTAAGGGAGTCTGTAAAGTCCAGGAAGCCCGTTCAAGTCTCAAATTTTGACTTACGAGCGTTCCAGAAGTTCTTCGTGAACTTGCTGGTTCCTGGAAGCAGATCGTGGTGGGACGAATCTTGCTTTGAGCAACGGTGATCTTAATCACCCCAGCAAGAACCTTTCCTCTTCTTCTTTCTTCTTTCTTCTCCTTCATCTGAGTTGTAACTCAGTTCTGTCCGTCTGCAACTGCGATTGCAAGGAAGAACGTGAGATTTATTTTCTGAACTCAGTTCTGTCCGTCAGCAACTACGATTGCGAGGAAGAACGTGAGATTTACTTTCTGATTATTGTTGCTTTTGTAATCAGATTTATATTATAGTGTTCCTCTTGGATCTCGAGAATAATCAGAAGGTGAACGTTTGTTGAAGCTCTGATCTCGACATCGAGTCTACCATCTTTGATCAAGCCCCGGGACTAACAATCTCAAAGCAAGATCCTTGTAGATGGAGAACTCTCGTGCTTCTCTCATCGATACCAGCTTTAACAAGTTGGATAAATTCGACGGAGAACATTTCCAAATCTGGAAGAGGAAGGTCACCCTTAATCTTCAACTCGTGGATGTAGACCATGTGTTGATTGAGGATGAACCGACCATTCCAGAAGGAGGAACTGTCGATGCTATTGCTGCTGCACTCGTCAAGCAGAGCAAATGGAAGAGAGAAAACAGCATATGTAAACTGCTGATTCTCAATTCTATGGAAGACTCTCTGGCAGAGTCATATTCCAAGAAGGTGAAGGCCAAAGAGATCTGAGATTCTTTGGGTTAGCTATATGAAGATGATGAGAACAGGTCCAAAATCTTCATCATCGAGAGGTACCACAAGTGGCTCTTCGAAGACGAGATGACGATGCTACCTCAAGTGAAGGAATTCCTGAAGTTGCGCCAGAAGTTAGATGACGATAAGATGCCCCTCGTCGACAAGTTTGTCGTTGGAGGGATAGTCTCGAAACTTCCTGCTGGTTGGAGCAGCTTCTATGCTAGAATTCATCGAAAGAAGCTGGACATTAGCTTGGAAGATCTTCTACAAGAGATCCACGTTGAGGACGAAATGCGATCTCAACAGAAGATGGATTCTCTGTCCAAACAACTGGCTAAGGCCAACTTGGTGCAGACAAGAGAGTTCACGGGGAAGCAGATGGCTTCTCATCACAAGAAGAAGGACTCCACTAATCTAAAAGTGAACGGTCCTTCGTTCAAGCAACAGAAGTCCAAGTCCCACGTGACTTGCTTCAACTGTGACAAGAATGGCCACTACATGAGTGAATACAAATCCAAGCCCAAACCAAAATAGCAGGTATAGCTAAACTTGGTTATTTTGATTACTTAACTTGGTTGCTATTGTTGCACAGGTTGAGTTATCTAGCGTGGTAGCTAATTAGTGGTCTGACACTAGTGCATCTGACCACGTGTGCTCTCAAAAGAGCTAGCTGTTCACCAAGGACGAGTCATGTTATGACGAAGGTCTCGATGGCGAACATATATCTAGCAGAAGTTCTGAAGATCGAGACAGTGGTTATTAACCACCGACAAGGATACTGGAATGCGTGTTGCATGTACCAGAGATTTTTCGGCGATCTGATCTCAGAAAGTCTGTTATCTAATACAGACTTGAAAGATGGACATTCGTACTAGCCAGATGGTAATTTCTTGGCGAGGAACATGCTTCGAAAAGATGTTCGGTGCTGAAGGAATGTTCGAACTTCTGCTGATGGTTGAGTGGACTGAGAGTTGTTCTATGACAGTAGTAGACTCAAGCTGTCCTACCGGGACCTTATCTTCGGAATATGAGGGTAAGGAGGTGGAGGAGTTTAAGGTCTGTGCAGATACAAGACTGTTGGGAAGCTGCTCAGACGATTGAACTAAAGTACTGATCATCTGACGTTAGTACACTCAGATATCTGTGACTTTTATCAATTCTCCACAGAGGCCGGTTCGAAGTGTTTCTCGAAGTGCACGTTTGTATGACTTCTCAAGTAGAAGGATGCAGCATTCGAGTAGTTCACAGACTTCAGGGCTGAAGCTGAACGTTAAACCGATCTACAACTACTCAGAAGTGATCGAGATGTAGAGTAGAGGTCTCATGAATTTGCATCGTTCTGCAAAGAACATGGAATCATCAATGAGACTACTGCTCCGTATTCTCCTCAATCTAACGGGATAGCGGAGAGGAAGAACATAACTTTGACAGAAATGATGAACTCAATGCTGCTAACTATGGGTCTTCTTAAATGCTAATGGGGAGAAGCTGCATGGACGACCATTTTTATTCTAAATAGAGTGCCGTATGCAACTTCGGACGTAACTCCTCATGAACACTGGTTCAAAGTCAGACCTAACTTGAATGTCATTCGAGTGTGGGGGTCTCTGGCTTATGTGAAGCTCCCAGATCTGAAGATTCAGAAGCTGGGGACTAGGACTACGAAGATGATCTTCTTGGGGTATGCCGAGAAGAGTGATGCTCGGAGATTTCTTGATATTGAGTCAAATCATATCATCGAATCTCGTGAAGACAATTTGCAAGGCACAAGAATATTGTTCTTACGGATAAACCGGAGAACAATAAGGGTGCGTAAGAAACTGAAGTTTTCAATAAAGAAGTAGTCCAAGAAGATGTTGTTGTTGAAACGACGGTTGAACCAGAACTCGCTGAGCCGTCGTCGAAGCGAGCGAGGAGGCCGAAGAACTTCAGAGATGACTTCATCACCTATCATGTGGAAGCAGATCCGCTTACCTATAATGAGGTGATAAAGACCAGAGATGATGTTTTCTGGAAGGAGGCGATTGACAATGAAATTGATTCCATCACCTCAAATAACACTTGGGTGTTGGTTGATCTTCCTGAAGGAGCGAAACCCATCGGATGCAAATGGATCTTCAAGAAGAAGATGAAAGCAGATGGAACTATTGACAAGTTCAAGGCCAGGTTAGTGGCCAAGGGGTTTTCTCAGAAGCAGGGGATCGACTACTTTGACATGTATGCTCCAGTAGCCCGGATGACCACCATCAGAATGTTGATTGTTCTCGCAGCGATACATAAGATGGTGATACATCAGATGGATGTGAAAACGACATTCCTGAATGGCGAACTGACCGAAGAGATCTACATGCAACAACCAGAAGGGTTTGTCGTCAAAGGTCTTGAAGACAAAGTCTGCAAGTTGATAAAATCTATGTACGGTTTAAAGCAAGCTCCCAAAATGTGGCATGAGAAGTTTGACAAAGTCATAAGGTCAAATGGCTACAGGGTCAGTGAAACAGACAAGTGCGTCTATTCGAAGTTTGCTGACGGAAGAGGAGTCATCGTTTGTCTAATACGTGGACGACATGCTAATCCTAGGTACGGATATAAGCTGTCACGGAGACAAAGAATTTCCTCTCGACGAAGTTCAGTATGAAGGACTTGGGAGATGCTGATGTTATCTTGGGACTCAAGATCATCCGGACAGACACTGGACTAGCGCTGTTACAGTCTCATTATGTTGAGAAGATGATCGCTTGTTACGGATATCAGGATCTTCCAGGGATCGATACGCCGTACAAGTGTGATTTGAAACTGAAGCCTAATTCAAGGGAAAGCGTCAGGCAGCTGGAGTATGCAAGCGTAATCGGGAGTTGATGTATGCTACTACTGCCACAAGGCCTGACATAGCTTTCGCTGTGAGAATGCTGAGTCGTTTCACGAGCAACCCAGGTATTGAGCACTGGAAAGCTGTGAAACGGGTTATGAGATATCTCAAGAAGACTCAGATATATGCACTGCACTACAGCGGAGATCCGCCGGTAGTGGAAGGCTTCAGTGATGCCAGCTGGTGCTCAGAAGTGGAGAGCGAGAGGTCCACAGGTGGATACATTTTCACAATGGGTGGAGCTGCTATATCGTGGAAATCGAAGAAGCAGACCTATGCTCTCGTGATCATCCATAAAATCTGAGTTCTTGGTACTTGATACCGCAGCGGAGAAAGCAGAATGGCTTCGGGAGCTCATGTATGATCTTCCAGTGGTTGGGGTGCAAATACCGGGGATACCGATATACTGCGACAACAAGGCGACTGCGGCGGTGGCATCAAATGATCTCTTCAACGGGAAGAAGAGGACTGTGTGGTTGAAGCACAGGACAATACACGATCTCATCAAGAGGGGTGTTATTGTAGTGATTGATGTTCGGAGTCAGGAGAACCTGACGGATCCGTTCACCAAGGGCCTCAAGCGCCAGCTGGTCGATGACACAGCTTAAGAAATGGGCTTGAAGGCATTCTGATATTGTGTTATTACAATCCTACCATAAAGTTTTATGCTATTAGTTCAAAGAGAAATCTACTAGGCATCTAGCTTTTGGTTCAAGGGAGGACTATTAACCAGAAGAATATCAGGAACGGTGGGTACTTGTCTTCTGTGACATGGAGAGGTTACGGACCTATAACCACTGTTGTCTACTGTTATTTTCTGCGGAAAACGGATCCTGTGGGAAGGTTGGCTTAAATGCCTTAATGAGTTCTCAGGCAGGGTGAATGCTTGGAGTGCTTTACAGGAAGCACGGTAGTGCAGCACTACAAGGAGTGTAACTCCATGCTACAGTGAGGTGACTTCACCATGAGGTTCCCAGGTAGGGGTAATGCCTCGGCTTTGCAAGCCAAGTCACAGCGGAGTAGCACCGCAAATATGCAGGTAGCCTAATGCTGTATGATAATCGTAATAAAGAGAGGTAGACAGCACTACAAAGAGGACGATGTCCTCATGTTACAGTGACATGACACCACAAAGAGGTACCAGGTAGGGTAAAGCCTCGGCTTCGCAAGCCATGTCATAGCGGCGTAACACCGCACGGAAGCGCAAGGCTTCATGCTGGGTAGTTTGGCACTACAAAGGGACTTGTGACCTCATGCTACAGTAGTATGACACTATGATGAGGTACCCAGGTGGGGTAAAGCCTCGGCTTTAAGCCATGTCATAGCGGCGTAGCACCGCAAAGAAGCGCAATGCTTCATGCCATGACTCTTTATAAAGAACTCACCTATAGTGTATGGACAGAAATATCAGGCCGTCTCTTGAGGGTAAACTTGTAGACGCCCAAAAATTATACATTGAAACCAGGCTGGCACAAGGCCTTCAATGTGCAGCCAGAAGCACAGTTGATGTCATTATGTGAGTAGGAAGAATTGCAGTTATGGTGCAGAATTCAAGGCTTAGTCCATTCTTGTATCATGCTGTTGTTTAACCTATGCGGGAAGATTCTAGTCGTAGCGACATCTTTCCTAATGCATGATGGACAGTCACTGTGGGGAACGCTCAACCCATATATTGAGATATGTGGGAGATTGTTGGTGTTTTTTGCCTTTGGACTAGAAAAGATAGTCCCACATCGGCTACACCAAATGGTGAGTATCTTAATATAATGCATTGCTTGTGTTGAGGTGTGCACATGAGGTGTAGTGGGGCACAAGTTTGTGCCATGTGGGAGTATTTTCCTAGAAGAAAAAAGGATTAAATCCAACAAGGATGCAAGTTGATTTTTGTTGTGCGGACTTGGACTCGGACACGGACTCCAGGATGTCTCGTGCATGCACGGGAGTGTTCGGGGGGTAGGCGTGGACTGGCACACTTCTATGCTGATTGTGGGATGATCTAAAATATCAAACTCTATTTTTGAGTATTGGTATTTTAGTCCCACATCGGATAGGAGAAGAGGTGAAGTCTCAACTCCACTCTATAAATAGAGCCCCTTGGCCTCCTTTGAAAGATGCACCAAGAAGAGAGTTAAGGGAGTCTGTAAAGTCCAGGAAGCCCGTTCAAGTCTCAAATTTTGACTTACGAGCGTTCCAGAAGTTCTTCGTGAACTTGCTGGTTCCTGGAAGCAGATCGTGGTGGGGCGAATCTTGCTTTGAGCAACGGTGATCTTAATCACCCCAGCAAGAACCTTTCCTCTTCTTCTTTCTTCTTTCTTCTCCTTCATCTGAGTTGTAACTCAGTTCTGTCCGTCTGCAACTGCGATTGCAAGGAAGAACGTGAGATTTATTTTCTGAACTCAGTTCTGTCCGTCAGCAACTGCGATTGCGAGGAAGAACGTGAGATTTACTTTCTGATTATTGTTGCTTTTGTAATCAGATTTATATTATAGTGTTCCTCTTGGATCTCGAGAATAATCAGAAGGTGAACGTTTGTTGAAGCTCTGATCTCGACATCGAGTCTACCATCTTTGATCAAGCCCCGGGACTAACAAAAATTTCCAAATGCCATATAATTATATATAGGCTGTGTAGGGGTATTGTTGATTATTACAGCCTATAGGCTTAGGTAAGTCATCCTTGTTGGCCCGTTCATACATCTTGTAACCGGTTTCATATGTTGTTAATGACTTCATTAGGTTTTTTTGTTCAACAAAAAAAAAAAAAAACTACCAAATTGCTAATTGGGATTTCTAGGGAAGCGACTGCTACGTAAAGCAAATCTGGACGAGTGTATACCTTAACATACATCAACTATCCTACCGCACAAGTATACTGAACCTGAGACATTTTTTCTTCTCTTTTGCTGATTTTGGACACTCGTTCGAAGAAAACTTGAAGTGACCAGGAATAAGGGTACTAACATGTCTTGACTCCTTCGTTATGAATCTCTCAACACCTTGTCAACATATTTCCTTTGGGATAGCCACAACTTATCAACCTTCATGTTTCGATAGATTTTCATCCCAAGAATTTTTCGTTCTCCACCCAAATCCTTCATGTCAAATTATATACTCAATGAAACTTTGAGTGCCCTTATTTCTGCTATACCCCTTGAATCGATCAACATGTCATCTATATATAAGAGGAGATATATCAATGAACTATCCTTAAGCTACTTCGAGTACACGCAGCTGTCATGAAACGAGTCAAAGCACTTATACCACTGCCTAGGATACTACTTCATGCCGTAAAGAGACCTCTTGAGTTTACATACATGATCTTCCTTGTCGGGCTCCATAAAATCTTCTATCTCATGAAGATATTCTCTTCCAACTCCTTATGCAGAAAATTTGTTTTCACATCCATTTGCTCAAACTTCAAACCTTGAATTGCTACCAGTCTATTAAAACTCGAAGAGACGTGTACTTGAGACAATATCATTGTAGTCATTCTCACCCTTATGAGCATAACCCTTCACAACTAACCATGCCTTGTATAGGCAGAGCACCCAAACACACATAAGGAATCATAAGTGACTAGCTCTCCTCTCAATACCTCTTTAGGAATTTGGAGATCAATTGTTGTATTGGTGATCTGTTAACCAAATATCACGCATGATTCACTTTTTGTGCCTAGAACTCCTCCGTAAGGCCTATCTGTAACAACGTATTCCTGATTCTTTCTAATAGTGTCCTATTTATGCACTCCGCTATCCTATTCTTCTTTGGATATCCTAGAACCATCTATTGCTTCTTTATACCCTGCTCCTTACAATAATCGAGAAATTTTGCCGAGGTGTACTAATGTCCATTGTCATCCTGCAAATACTTTACCATTTGTCCCTTTTGCTTCTCCACGATTGTTTTTCACTCTCAGAATCTAACAAACACCTATTACTTTTGTTTGAGAAAATAAACCCATATCTTCTGCGAGAAATCGCCAAGAAAGGTATTGATAGGTGATGGCCCTCAAATGTTTGAGTAGGTGTAGTCGATAAGTCCTTCAGGGCTGCCTTCTTGAAGCCTACTTTATGTTACTTTTTCATCATACAGTACTTACAGATATCCAACTTGTACTCCTTAAAATCCTCTAGCAACTCCTTATGCTACAACTTTGCGGTGTCCTCACCTACTTCTTCGTAAGGATGGTTGTACCAGCAGTAACCTTTCTCATGTCCATCTGATACATGTTTGATGACATTTATTGTCCCTTTATGTATGGTAGTCAAAGGCG
Organism: Iris pallida; assembly: GCA_029216955.1. Classification (NCBI taxonomy): domain Eukaryota; kingdom Viridiplantae; phylum Streptophyta; class Magnoliopsida; order Asparagales; family Iridaceae; genus Iris; species Iris pallida. Next base: position 14,131,534 of record JANAVB010008798.1, read on the forward strand.
CGTCCAAGATGTGCCTCGCACCTTACTAGGTGAGGGACATTTCTCTAGACGCGCCTTTCAGAAAGACACAACCAAGAAAGACGTGTCGTATGTTTTTTTCTTTTTACAAGAAACATTGAGGCATGAAGATAGTCCTTATATCATACACGTGGTTGGTGGTAGTCCTCTCCACGGTTGTCAAAGTTGGATGTAGTTAAAATGAAAAAGCTAAAATTTACTAAAAGTGTGGTAGAGAGAACACAATTTTTTGTTGGTTCTGTTTATTGCTACTGCTAGTGCTAGCGCTGCTCTGCTAGTTCACTTGGTTACTAACATATTTTTGTTAGTTTTAATATGCTATTTGATTTTATTTCTTACATTACTAATTTATTTATGTATATTTTTATTTTTGCACCTTAAGTGCGCCTTGTGCCTTGGATGATATGGATCCATTGTGCCTCGACTGCGTCTTGCGTCTTTGACTACCTTGCCTTCATGACCACCATGTCCAGTTATGACTTGGGCCGGGCTGGGCCGGCCCGGACCCGATTTTGACCGGGTTTGACCGGGCCTGGGCCGGTTCGGGCTCAGCCCGAATTTGGGGGCGGGCCAGTCCGGGCCGGCCCGGTTCACCTGAACCCCGAACCCAGCCTGGACCGACGGCCCGGTTTCATTGGGCCCAGCTAAACCGGGCCTGGGCCGGGCTGGTTCAGGGTTGGACAGGCCGGCCCAGTTTGTTTAAGATAACCAAATTTTTTAATATGTTTTCCAAAGAAATGAAAATAATGGAATAAAATGAAAAAATGAAAAAATGAAAAAAGAAAAAAATAAAGAACTTTAAAACGTGAAAGGAAATGGAAAGAAGTTTATAAAAAGAAAAATATAACTTAAAAAGAGTTAAAAGAAAAGAAAAAAGTTAAAAAGAGGAAAAAACACTTAAAGAACTTAAAAAAACTAAAAAAATTCAAAAAATTTAAAAACTCAAAAAACTTAAAATAATGTTATAAAATACATGAACTAAAAACAAGTGTTTTCTTCCATAAAATTGTAGTAAAAAGTACAAGTTGTAAATTGATATTTCATTTGTAAATGAATTGTAAAAAATGTACAAGTATTTTTTGTACTTGCTACTATGTATTGCTTTGTTCGTCTAACATGTACATGCAGAAAAGCAATAAGCAAGATCAATGTGGACATATATAATGAAGAAATCATGGTGGGCCAAAGACGACGGATCCCACAAGATTTCTCTGAACAACCCGACGACATTTCCGGAGCCACGCACTCGGGGGTTCCGCTGCCCGGTCAGCGGACGGGGGTCGAGGGGGCAGCGCCCCTCGTCGGGGGTTTGGGGGCGAAGCCCCCGAAAGGTATTCAGTTTTTACAAACTGGATATCTTTGGACAGTTGCCGCCAAGGAAAAAAGCCAGCACCTATCAAAGGAAGAAGCCAAGCCATGCCATCATCATTTCAAGACTCTTAAGCCTGCACCTGCCTAAGTTTATCTGGAGTCTGTAATGAGTCTTAGAAATTATTGTAAACACAAGAAATGTATGGCAAAATCGAAAGCTAGGGCAAAAATAAGCCCAGAATCATTTTTGGTGGAAAAACGGCATACCGACGGTATACCGGTGTATACCGACGGTATACCGGTTTTTGTTCACAAAAAGTTTCTGTTTACAAAACCGGCATACCGACGGCATACCGGTCCATACCGACGGTATACCGCTTCCGAAACGTTGAAATTCCAACGGTCGGATTTCCAGCCATTAATGATCCTAACGGCTATATTTCTAGCCGTTGCAATCCCAGACCGGTATACCGCCGGTATGCCGGATCATACCGGCGGTATGCCGGTTCGTGGACTGAAAAGTTGCCTTTGGCTTCTTTTCAAGCTTTGGTTATAAATAGCCTTGAACCCCTTCTTTCAAGATTGATGCTTTGAGCCTAAAAATTTCTAAACCACCAAAGCCTATCCACAAACAACTCTACAAAACTTTCATTTGCCATCCACAAATTGTGTTAGAGTTATTGAGTTGAAAGAAAGATCTTCATCCTATTGTAAGGAGATCAAAACCTATTGTGAAAGGTTGAAGTTGGAGAGTCTTCGTATCCAAACTCTGTACGTTGTCCTTCGCCCGTCTCTATTGCTTAGTAATGTCCTCCAAGGTAAGAGATTGAAAGTCCAGTTCACTGATGTCGGCACTTTCATCTCTTGAATTTTTGGTTCATTCTTCCACATTAGCCCAATCTTGAACGCATACGCAAGCTTCTAAGATATCCGGCAGCATCCTGCTCCCCTTCTTGCTCAGCATCCTTGAACCTGCACTAAAACAATATTCTGATGCTATCGTAGGCACGGAACAATTAGTATATCGCGTGCTATAGAAGAAAGTATAGAGTACGTTTTTTCGTGTCTTTTCCACCATTCTAAAATAGAAAAATAAGATAGAGTTTCATCTTCTTCATAAGAATTTAAATATAATAACAGTTCCTGAGTTGGTAGGAAAGATTGTTTTTGTTTATTCCTTTGCAGTACGCTGGCAGCATGTGATAATTTGGACGTAAGATCGGAGCTACTACTACCAACTTGAACGGTCGTATCGGGTCGGACCGATACAACTCGTTCTTCATACAAAGTAATTAAAGAATCTAAAATATCTCTAATCTTTACTTTTAAGTTACTTACATCAATATTCATATTTTCATGAAAATCATCTAACTATATGAATACGTCATCTAATTTAATCTTCGGATCAAAAACCGAAGTTAAACAATATGAAAGAGGTATTTCACCTCAATATTTTCGAAATTTTGTTTCCATTTTGGAAACAACATAATCAAAACCATGGGCATTTCTATATTTACAAAATAAATGAGATATGTTAATAATTTCTATTAGCGCTAGAGGAGAAGTTGGATAATAAACTCCAGATAAAATACAGGTAGCATTGTAAAATAATTCTAAAAATTCATAAATAGAAATAACAATTAATCAATCATTTTCAGTAACTTGATAATCAAAACCGGAAAATAATGAGTAATGACATCTTTAAATCTAATACAAGATTTCAACATTAAATAAGTTGAATTCCATCTATGTGGTGCATCCTTAACAAATATCCTAAAAGTTATACCATATTATGCACATAAAATTTTAAAAGCTTGTTGTCTACTTGCAGAAGTGTTCAAACTTCGTAGACATAATCTAAAAATTTCTAAATTTACATAAAAAAATTGAAGACATTCTTGTACAACTAAATTAATAATATGGCAAGCACATCTAACATGAAAAAATCGTCCTTTTACTATAGGCAAACATTGTGAACTTAAAATACTAATACAAAAAGTATTATTACTAGCATTATCTAAAGAAATAGAAATAAATTATTGTGAATATCATATTCACATAAAAATTGCATGATAGCGTCACCGATTACAAATACGGTATGGAAAAATTTCAAAGGACGTAGACAAATAATACGTTTTGCAACATCCACTTTGGATCTATATAATGTATCGTGATACAAATAAAATATAGTTTTGTTTTGTAGTCTATATATCAGAAGTTAGAGACAATTTACTAACATTTACGAAGCTTTGCTTCAAAGCTGTCCTTTCCTTTTGAAAGATTTTGATAGCCTCCGATCTAGTAGTCAATTTAGAAACTTTAGTAAAATATGGGTTAAGAGTAGTACTTGCATACTTACAATACCGATCACTCTCACCAAATGTGAAAGGTTGTTCATCACAAATAAGAAATTTGGTTAACTCAGTTTTGTTATGAGCATCAGAATAAGTGAAATTACCTACAGAATGTCCTTAAGAATACTTATCTGTGACTGTCTAGCTTGCAGTGTGTCATTACCATAACAAGTGCCATAGTAACTTTTAAATGTGCCCGTGCCCTCATTCTTTTTTCATTTAAATATTTTTTTTCATGTCTTACATTGTGCACCTTTAGCAATTAGTTTTTGATTATTGGGATCTAAAACCGATGCGCCTTCACTATTAGTAACATATATTTTTTCAAAATATTGCCATACCACTGATTTCTCCCTATTTACAACATTTGTAGCCATAGCCCTAACTTCAGGAGGTGACATTTGTTTCGGTGACAGAGAATCAGGAATAGTATTGTTTTCAAATAAATCAGCTTAGTAAGCAAAACTTTGTTCTGAATCACCTCCGTAAGGTTGATTAGGACTACTAGCATCTGTATCTTGAAAATTAATTTTTTTAGTAGAAGAAAGAAGAGAAAATAATATTATCTACCAAAAAGAGAGGGAGAGAAAGAAAGAAAAATAAAAAATCCAAGAAAAAATATTCTCTAAAATTAAAATGACTTGGAAAGTCAACTTAAGGGAAGAGATGCTGAACTCCAAGAAATTTCGCAGAAGTTGAAGTCTCAAGAACACTGCACTTTTAGCTTCTAGAAATTTGCACTTCAAAACCAGTAACTTGTTGTTCAATCTTTAGAGAATTGCTTAGTTTGTATTTTGTAAGAAATAAAAGAAATGGTTATGTATAATTTTCATGAATTTTGGTCTATTTATAGTTTTTTTTAATGCAAAATGACCTATTTTACCCTCAAAATACAGTTGTTATAAAGGTATTTTTGGTCATTTTCAGCAAAATGACTAAAATATCCTTAAAACGGTCAAAAAAAACAACCATAAAAATAAGGGTAAATGGGTCTTTTGGCCCTCCCAACGGTTTTATAAAAAAAGGCCCAACGGTTTTATTAAAAAAAATCCGACTGGACCAGGTCTAAACCGGGCCGGGCCGGTCGGGTTCTGCGGGTTTGACCGGCCCGGACCCGAGGTCAAACCGGGCCGGTTTGGTCCGGGCTTGCGGGTCCAGAGCTACGGTCCAGCCCGGACCCGGTAGTTTAGAGGGCTGGTCCGGGTCGTTGACCGGGCTCGGGCCGGCCCAGACCGGCTTTGACCGGGCCGCCTGGCCCAAGTCACACCTTGACCACCATGTTACCTTTAACAATCTTCAAAACTGAATTTTAGCCAACATACTTGCATCTTGTCATGTCCAACGTGCAAGAGAATCAAGTTGTTTTTTTAGTTCCGGAATGTATCTCATGTTCACGAGTATCCGCACCACACCATCAAACAAACGAAGTTTGATGTTCCCTACACCAACGATTTTGCATGCCACATATATAGTTCAATGTTAGAACGACATAACCGTCGAACTCCTTATAGGTGCTGAACCACTCCTTGTTAGGACACATATGATATGAACATCCAGAGTCAATGATTCAAGCTTTAATAAATATATTCTTCCCGCTATGTATTGTAAGTATATCACGGGGTAACTCCTCAACTTCCTTCGCAACACTAGCTTAAATCCAATTGCTTGAACTGACACATTTATCCTTCTTTTATAACCACAGCTTATACTTTAGATATTGGTTCTTCATGTGATCTGGCGGCCTACAGAAATAACACTCGTCTCCATCGTGGCCTAATGATTAGGATTCCCTTTTTTACTCTTGCCTCCATCTTTTTTCTTCAACCTTTCCTTTTAACTGGAAATAACCTCCGCTGGATTTGGTTTTTTCATAATCTCATTGTTAAGAAGTATCGTTGTAACCTCCTTCATCGTGAGAGTCTCCTTCTCATAAAGGATCATTGTTATCAAATGAACATGCGTTCCTGAAGGCAAAGAAAATAACACATTGTCCTCCTACTTTAATTTTATTTCAAGACATAGAAGATCTCTTACCACCATATTGTAAGCTTTTCAGATGATATAGAATTATGGTTCATTTCTTCATTTGTAAATTGTAGAGTTGTTTTTTGAGATACAATTTTTTTGACAATGACATTGTCATATACAAGCTCCTAAGCTTTAACTATAACCTTGTCGTTAAATTTCAGGCATGGCGTTATACATCACCTTGTCCGCTAGACAAAGCTCCATCGATCGTGCATTATGCCTTTTGATCTACGTCTTTCCGTGCATCAGTTGTCATAACGTTATGTTTCTTTTTCTTACCGTCAAATAACAATGGCCTTATACAATCATTCCCTTACAAGAATTGCCTTTACTCTTCTTTGCCACATCAAGGCGTTGCTTTTACCATTAAACTTCTCCATCTTGAACTTGGTGCTATAAATCTTGTTATTCGTCATCCTTAATCGTGAAGTAGAAAACTCTCCGTCGGATCATTATGAACCAACAATTCCAAGAATCACAAACTAAGAAGATAGGGAGTGGACCAATATCCTCACCTATCGCTGACCCAAATCGAAAAAACAGAAATCTCTTTAGTTCCCTTACGCTTTGATACCAATTCTAAGAATCCGGACAACGCCGAACGTCCCTTTTTGACAATGATTATAGAAAGCACAAACTAAATAAATGGCAACAAGAACAAAACACACAATATAACGTGGTTCAACTAAGATTGGCCTACGTCCATGGGGCAATGGGAGAACAACTTTAATGAATCAAGAGGAACCTTACAAGATTGAGTACAATAATACGAATATCGCACAAACCTCCTTTACGAGATCTCCAATGAGCTCTCAACCTTCTTCCCTCTCAATTGCCTGAGGACTTCCCAGCATAATCAGAAGCAAAGACTCCTTTATCTATAGCCTCCTAGTTCCCCTATTTAGGGTTAGGAATCACTTTAAATATACTCCTAACTTTTGCAAATCAGGAGCAATCTGCACAATCGAAAACAACACTTACATCTAAATCGGTACACCGAAAATCCGACGGAGCGGCATACCGGCAGAATATTAGCGGTATGATTAATGTGGATTTTTCAATCCACTTTAGATTCTGGAAAGTCTTCTTGTATACTATATATACCGGCAATATATTGGTTTGTAAATACAGTAGCCCTTCAAGAACACTGTATTGCTGACTCCTTGTTTAACATGAGCCACCATCCAACATAAGTAACCATAACATGATGGCTCTCAAACTCTGAATGTCATGTCTGGCTGAATAATTAACTCTCCTTCATATCATTTCCCGTTTTCACTAATTTTTTGGTTATGTTTCTTTATATCTTCAGAACAGCAGCATGGTGGCTACCTCAGAATCAAGCGTAAGTGCCACCATTTAGCACATTTTTAGAGGTTCTACTTTTGTGCAATTGCTGACATCAGTGCACCTCGTAACATTTATTTATCTGGTTATCAGGTAGTACTGCTAAAGCAATGCTTGTGACTCTCATCGCAGCTGTGGGAATGGTTCTTCTGGTCATCCTCATCAAATTTGTCACAAGGAAAAAATCTGATGAACCTACGGAAGGTATTATCTTTAGAAATTAAATTATACTTTGAAAAAGTGGTTTGGTAAAAATAACTTCCTATTAATTTGAACTTTTGTTTGCATAGTCAAACTACAAGGGAAAACAATTAGTACATGGTCAGGTCTTTATAGATTCTCAAGATCAGAGATCGAGAAAGCGATAAACTACGGAAACAACAAAGTGAACCTTGGAGCAGGAAGCGCCGGTCGGGTTTACCAAGGAGTTCTTCCGAGTGGCCAGCTTATAGCAGTCAAGCATATTTACAAGACTGCAATGTCTGACTCTTTCACTAGGGAAGTTGAGCGCCTCTCGGAGATCCGACACCCCAATTTGGTTTGTCTCCTTGGCTACTGTGATGAAAAAGGAGACCAGTACTTGGTTTATGAATATTGCGGGAATGGAAACCTGGCTCAGAATCTGTTAAGTATGTACTTGGCACAATTGAAGTAATTATAGTCATGTAATGACAACTAATTGTATGCATAATGCTTGACAGGGAGTGATAGTGTCCTTCCCTGGGAGAGAAGAGTGCGGATAGTAAGAGATTGTGCACTTGCTGTTAGGTTCCTCCACACTCACCCAGATGGTTGCATTGTTCACAGAGATATCAAGGTAAGGTCCAACTTTTCAGGATATGCATTTCTTCATCTTCATGATCAATAGTTTACCCCCAAAAAAAAAGGTTCACCAAAAAAGTAATCTATATCTACTATATGCCTTACCAACTGCATGACGAGAACTCGCCAAAGCAAGGCTGCCACTGAGAAAAATTTCAAAATATAAAAGGGTCCAACATCTTGTTGATTAATTTAGGCCTCTGCTATACCAAGTTGTGCACTAGTAACATTATAGAATCGAAGGACCAAATCTTGTTGATTTTCATGCTTTACCTAGTTGAGTTTGTACACATAATTGTTGAGAACTAATAAGGGACTTTAGTCCCACATTGGAAAATGTAGTATGAAGAGGAGCTAGACTCCCTATAAATAGTGGAGTAACCAATCAATAAAACACACAACCATTATTCTCTACATGGTATCAGAGCCATAACCACAACAACAAAAAATCCTCCCCCCCCCCTTTCCCCACCGGCAGTAAACCCCCCTTCCCCCACCGGCAGTCCCCCCCCCTCTTCCCCCCCGCCCCCCCGCAGTCCCCCCTCCCCCCCCCCCGCAGTCCCCCCCTTCCCCCCCCCCCACGTCCCCCGGCAGTTCCCCCCCCCCCCGCCCCCGCCCCCCCCCACCCCCCCCCCCCCCCCCCCCCCCCCCACGCCCTGCCCCCCCCCCCACGCCCCCCTCCTTTTTTCTTTTCGAAAAAAAAACCCTAATTTTGAGAGAGATTATGTGGGTGGTTTTTCGATGACGGATGGCTGTCAAATGCTTTATTTGCACCTTCTGTTCCTAGATTACGTCCTCCGGAATTACAAATGTTTTATTTGTTTTCCATTCTCGATCTGCAAATTAGGATCTACATGCGCGCGCCGGTGTTGGCCACGTTGACCACGCAGTCGTAAGGTCTCCGTTGAAGACTTTACATACAGACGACGCCGACGCCGACGACGACGACGCGCCGACGACGACAACGCCGACGAAGACGACGACAAAGACGAAGCCGACGTAGACGACGACGACGAATCACCGTTGAAGACGCCATGGATTCGATCAGTGGTAAACTGACAGCAGATGAGATGAAGGCTTTGGTTGATGATATTTTATCAAAGAGATTAATCGAGGCGACCCCACGTGTGATCCATACTGATGTGGATCCGTCACCCTACAAAATAGGGAAGCTGGACAAGTTGGAGACGAAGTTGGAAGGCAGGTCCAATTACTTGAAATGGTCATGGCAGGCCATGCGGACGCTGAAGGGACGTGGCTTGGTTGGCTACGTCAATGGCCAAACCAAGGTGCCAGATGATCCCTCCTCAAAGGAGTTTGCTGTTTGGGAAGTTGTCAACAATGTTGTGGCTGGATGGTTGACCGCCTCCTTGACCGACCAGGTGTCGGGCAATCCTATGCGAGTCTTCCAACTGCAGGATGAACTTGATAGGGTGGTCCAGGACGACCGCACCATCTCTGAGTATGCAGCACTGTTGAAGAAATTCTGGTCTGATCTGGATCACTATGATCCTCTTGGGATGGAAGATGCCCAAGTCGAACCCGCATTTGCGAAACATTTCCAAAAGTTCTTGGATTATATTTCGCGTCAACGGATGATGAAGTTCTTGAAGGGTCTTAACCCTGTATTTGAGAATAGAAGGAATGTACTCCTGGCACAGCCCATGCTTCCCACCTTAGAAGAAGCCATAGCTGCCATGGCACAAGAGGAGGCTCGCTTGAAGTTGATGCCCAACAAGGACTCTTTCCAGGGGGAGCAAGCCACTGTTGACAAGTCTGCCCTTGCCGCCTTCAATCAGCCTCCCTCTGTGGCCGGTGTTTGCCACAACTGTGGTGACTCAGGACATTGCATCAGATTTTGTCCCAAACTCCTGCACACTCAGTCGAGTGATCGTAGTGGTAGAGGCGGTTATGCTGGTAGACGGAGAAATTATTCTGGAGGACACAAAGCTAATCTGGCGGAGGAAGGGGGCGACCATCACATGGCTGAGTTAACCCCTCTTGAGAAGGAGTTCCTCGCGAAGTTACGCGGCACGAAGCTGGGTTCGGACGGCAGTAATGGGACGTCATCTACCTCGGGGGACCACATCACTTGCTTTGCCCAAACGGTACAGGTATATCTGAACGTGCTCTTGCAGCAGCTGTCCACCAACCAGGTTGGATTATGGACTCTGGGGCATCTCGCCATGTCACGGGATCCCGCGGTGAGTTCCAGGACTATACTCACCTACCGACGCTGGAGAGCATTCAGACTGTTGATGGTAACTCCAGTCCTGTCATGGATAAAGGCACTGTCGCATGGACCCCTTCTCTCACTCTCACCAATGTCTTACATGTTCCGTTTTTTCTGTCAATCTTCTTTCTATTAGTGCCATTATCCTTGATCTTAACTGTATTGTTTCCTTTGACATTCCTACGGACTTTTCAGGAGAAGGGGACAGGACGACGACTAGGGACTGGCACATGGCATAAGGGGCTGTGGTACTTGGACAGGACAGGACTGGACAAAGCTTTGGCATCTCTGGTAGCAGACACCACCAGAAGATTCACGGCACAGTGTCGAAGATGACTTGCTACTCCACCACCGGCGTGTCGGTTATTCTTCTTTTAAAATTATTAGTCGAATGTATCCGTCCTTGTACTAAAGGGCTAATAAAGAGAAGTTATTTTGTCATGCTTGTGAGTTGGGTAAACATATCAGAAGCACGTATGTGAGTTCAGGTAGTAGGAGTTCGGCTGCTTTTGATATGATACATTCAGACGTATGGGGCCCTTGTCCTACAACCGGTATTAACGGTTTTCGATGGTTCGTCACTTTTATTGATTGTTATACTCGCGTGACATGGGTGTACCTTATGAAGAATAAAAGTGACGTCTTTGAGGCGTTTCGAGACTTTCATCGTCGGATAGAAACTCAATATGGCACTAAAATTAAGTGCTTACGGTCTGACAATGGACGGAGTATACAAATAGGAAGGTTGCTGAGTTTATCCACTCATGGCATACTACACCAAACTTCCTGTGCCTATACACCGGCACAAAATGGTGTGGCCGAACGGAAGAACAGACACCTGCTGGAGGTCGCACGGACGATGATGCTGGCTATGAATGTTCCGAAACACTTATGGGGGCAGGCGGTGTTAACGGCATCTTATCTCATCAACCGAATGCCATCTCAGGTATTGGACTGGAAGACACCGCTGGAGATGCTTACTGGTGCAACCACGTACACTGTTCCACCGAAAGTATTTGGGTGTGTATGTTTTGTCTAAATAATAGGCCAGGAGTTGGCTAACTGGATCCTAGAGCGGTTAAATGTGTCTTTATCGGGTACACGACAACTCAGAAGGGATACGCATGTTGGAGCCCAGTTAAGCGGAAAATGTTTGTAAGCATGGACGTTACATTCAGAGAACTGGAACCATATTATGGTTCGGATGACGGTTCGGCGTTTGGTGACACACCTAACATTGAGGGTGTTAGATGTGAGGGGAGAAATTAAGCCCATCTGTGGTAGTCGGATCGGTCCCATGCCCGTGTCGAAAACTGGACGAAAGGGGGGAGAAAGCAGTGACTCCGATACAGAAGATGAAGAAGATACATATGTTAAACATGGGGAGCAGCAGACAATGGAAAAGGAGCTCCAAGTCTACAGAAGGAGACAGCAGAAGTCCAGTACTATGCCTGTACGTGCCCTGTGCCTACTGTACCAAGTCCCTCGTCTACTCCTGCTCCAACTCTTGAAGATGTTGCCTCCGCACTGAATCAATCTGATTCTGATTCGGATCTCTCTGACTCTGATGGTATGATCTCTCCACCACATATTGCTCCCTTAAGGAGATCTTCTCGCATCAATGCGGGTAAGGCTCTAGTCGTTTTGATGATTATGAACATGATATTGCCAACTACCTGTCTTATTCTAACATTTTTTCGAATTATCGAGCCTTCATTGCATCATTAGACTCTACTTCGTTGTCCAAGTGTTGGCAGGAAGCAAAGAAAGATCCAAGGTGGAAAGCTGCAATGATGGAAGAACTTGGGACACTGGAGAAAAATAAGGCGTGGGAGCTGGTTCCATTACTCAAAGGAAAGAAAACTGTGGGATGCAAATGGGTGTACACAGTAAAGGAGACGTCAGAAGGAAAGGTGGAACGATACAAGACGAGGTTTGTTGCAAAAGGATACACCCAATCATATGGCATCGACTATGATGAGACGTTTGCTCCAGTAGCGAAAAATGAGCACCGTAAGAACTCTGGTCTCCATTGCAGCAAACTATGGGTGGAAGCTATACCAGTTAGATGTGAAGAATGTCTTTCTTCATGGGGACCTACAAGAAGAAGTGTACATGGAACTCCCGTCAGGGTGCTACGCTACAGAATCAGACGGAGGGACGTCGCATGAAAAGTGTGCAAACTAAAGAAGTCGCTATATGGACTCAAGTGGTTTGAAAAATTCAGAAAGGCTGTTACAGGCATGGAATACCATCAAGCAAATACAGATCATACGGTCTTTTTTCAGCGTGCAAGAGGCCACATCACTATACTTGTTGTATACGTGGATGATATAGTAATCACAGGTAATGATGAAGTCGAGATCGCTAAGCTGAAGTCAAAACTCGCGAAGGAGTTTGAGGTGAAGGATTTAGGAGCAATGAGGTACTTTCTAGGTATCGAGGTGTGTGAAATCGAACAAGGAATTGTTCTCTCACAGAGAAAATACGCACTAGATCTGTTGAAGGAGACAGGGATGCTGGGATGGAAAGCATCAGCCACTCCAATTAACCAAAAGTGCAAGTTGGGAGTAGAAGCAGGAGAGCCAGTTGATCGTGAAAGATATCAACGACTTGTAGGAAGATTGATTTATCTGGGGCACACTCGCCCTGATATCTCATTTACGGTGAGTGTAGTAAGTCGCTACATGCATGATCCAAGAACGGGCCATATGGATGCAGTGTTTCAGATCTTGAGATATCTGAAAGGGACGCCGGGAAAGGGCTATGGTTCAAGAAGAATAGAAGTATAGAAGTTGAGGGATACTGCAATGCAGACTGGGCAAGCTGTATAGACGATAGAAGGTCTATCACGGGATATTGTGTCTTTGTAGGAGGAAACTTGGTCTCATGGAGAAGCAAGAAACAGTCAGTGGTAGCACGGTCTACAGCTGAAGCAGAATACAGAGCAATGGCTTTGGGAGTGTCGGAGTTGCTGTGGGTGAAAGCGTTGCTGACAGAGTTGAAGCTGGACAAGGGAGCACCGTTACGTCTTCTGAGCGATAGTCAAGCTGTAATAAGTATTGCTAACAATCCAGTTCAGCACGACAGAACGAAGCACATCGAGATCGATCGATTCTTCATCAAAGAGAAGCTGGAACAAGGGATACTGAAGATTGATCATGTTCGCTCAGAAGAACAAGTGGCAGACTGTCTGACTAAGGGTCTTAGTTCATTAAGTCTGTCGAAGCTATGTAACAAGATGGAAATGATTAATATCTATCGCCCATCTTGAGGGAGAGTGTTGAGAACTAATAAGAGACTTTAGTCCCACATTGGAAAATGTAGTATGAAGAGGAGCCAGACTCCCTATAAATAGTGGAGTAACCAATCAATAAAACACAACAATTATTCTCTACAATAATTGCTCACAACATGGGAAGAATGGAAGCTCCAGAATTAAGGGCATGGCATGTCGTGTTGTGTTGGACATGTATATGACACGACATAGACACTCCAAAATAAGCTAGGTCACTCCAAAATCAGTGCCGTGCTTGTGACACACTTGTCCGTATCATGACATATTGTATTTGTGTCCGTGCAACATAAAATTAACCACTTAATCAACATTTAGGTCAAAGTGGCTTCCCTATAAATGTTATCGCAACATTAGATTTCATGAAGGTCAAGGTTTGAACTTCATCAAATATTAAGAGATGTTATATATTTTTTGTTATTTTTGATATATACCATTTTTGCAGCCCGTGCAGAACTTCCTCAAATGTCTATGACTCCATAGAAACACACAGTAATTTTCATCTTTTGAACTTCTTATGTTTATCCTTTGCATGTTGCAGTTAACGAACATCCTACTAACCGAAAATATGGAACCAAAGCTTTCTGATTTTGGACTAGCAAAGTTGATTGGAATCGAGGAAAGCAAAGTTTTTACAGATGTCAAGGGAACCCTTGGCTACATGGATCCTGAATACATGACTAACGCGAAGCTCACATGTGCAAGTGACATCTATAGCTTCGGTATTGTCATCTTGCAACTCCTATCAGGGAAGAAAGTAATAGAGTTGGACATTGAGGCTCGCGAAACATTGACAATGAAGGTAACTTGAATTCACATTTACATGAATCTAGATTGTGCCAACAAGATCACTCCCTACCCTTTTCCTTCTCCATGCAGGGAAGGGATGTTGCGAACGGGAAACGACCACTCAAAGATTTTGTCGACCCACGACTTCATGGAAATGTCAATTTAAAGGATTTTGAGTCTATTTTGCGTGTTGCTGTTCTCTGTGTTGCTAGTTCAAGCAAAGGGCGCCCTACAACAAAGGAGGTCTTTGATGAAATGAATAGAGTATGGGAGAACACATCTACCGGCATGGTTCGCTGCTTTATTACAACTTTTTCCCTTGTTTCTACAATTCATATGGAGACTTTTTTCTAACAAATTATTCCTATTTTGCAATTTTATGTAGCCTAATCTAATCAGGAGAGAGGCTCGTCAATCACCATCTCAATCATTTTCGATCGAATTTATGGAGGTCTAGTAACTGTGGAAGCTTAGAAACTCATTTCATATTATGTCGGTGACACTTGTAAACAATGTACAAAATACAATTCATCAGCAACGTTTGTTACTGATGTACTAGGGGTTTGTATCTTATAATAATCAGTTGGCTTCTCTATGTAACCTGACTGAATGTTTTATAGGCTTCTCTATGTAACCTGACTGAATGTTTTATAGAATGATACATATTTTCCAGATTCAAAATGTTTTGTATACCTTAGTTCAGAATGTACAGAACGTTTCATTTGGCATGAGATCGTGTGTGCTTAGGGTTAGTGATTAAACTGGGTGATCGGAATTAGCGTGTTGTAGGGGCTTGATCCTAAAACTAACTCGACCTGGTCCCACTCTGAGTTTCATACAGGGAAAACCCATGTCTATTTCAGTATGAGATTAATCTCTATTTAAATATTACACGTGGAGTATTGGCTTAGAGGGGAGTAGAACATGGTTGGATTTGAGATGTCCAAGATTTGAATCATGCACTTTGTAGGAAATAATAATGCCTCTTTCTCATTGCTAGGGTTTGTTACAATATATATAGTGTCTACATGTGGACTTATGGGTATGGGCCATATTTACATTGCAATTATAATCTTATAATCTAAACCCCCCCTCAAGTTGGAGCATGCAAGTCACAAATGTCCAACTTGGAAGGAAAGAACCAAACACTTGCTTTCCAAGAGGCTTGGTGAAGATGTCAGCCAGTTGAAAAGAGGTAGGAACATGTGAGGCTATTACGGTGCCATCTCTAATAGCATCGCGAACAAAATGCAAATCCACCTCAATATGCTTACTGCGCTCATGAAATACCGGGTTCTGAGCCAGGTGCAGGGCTGACTGACTGTCACAATACACCGACATAGCAGACTCCTGACGAACGCCCAAACACACCAATAACTCCTTCAACCATTTCAACTCACAAACGAGCGCAGCAAGAGATCGGTATTCAGCTTCAGCGGAAGACCGGGAAACAGTTGATTGCTTCTTGGTCTTCCAAGAAATAGGAGACCCTCCCAGAAACACCAACCAGCCTGTAACAGAGCGGCGAGTCAAAGGACAACTGGCCCAGTCGGAATCACACCAACCAGAAAGACGGAGATCACAATCAGCTTTCAAAAGAATACCCTGTCCCGGTGCATGTTTGAGATATCTGACCACTCGCAAAGCAGCATGCCAATGATCTTGTCGAGGCTCCTGTAAGAATTGAGACAAGATATGCACAGCGTAGGCTAAGTCAGGGCGAGTAAACGATAGATAAATCAACCTCCCAACCAGCCTCCGATAAGTCTCTGCATCTGCCAGCTTTGGACAGTCGATTCTCCCAGCTTGTGATTGGGCTCCATGGGAAAACCAGCAGGTCGAGACCCCATCAAGCCGCATTCTGAAATGATGTCCAAAGCATACTTTCTTTGACACAAGAAAATTCCTTCTGCACTCCGAGCCACCTCTATGCCAAGAAAGTACTTCAACACACCAAGGTCCTTCATGTGAAAACAAGAACTAAGGTACTGTTTGAAAGCATCTAAAGCAACTGTGTCATTACCAGACACAATCATGTCATCCACATAGATCAAAACATGCAACTCTACCTTCCCTTTAAACAGAGAGAAAATGGAATAATCGGAATGAGATTGAATAAATCCATAGGATAGCAGAGAAGCAGCAAGCTTAGCAAACCAACAACGTGGTGCCTGTTTCAATCCATATAGTGACTTACGCAGGCGACACACTTTGTTGGGTTCACTATGCGAAAAACCTGGCGGTAACTTCATATACACTTCTTCTGTCAGATCTCCATGAAGAAAAGCATTGTGCACATCCATCTGGTGCAAAGTCCAGCCTCTCACAGCTGCAACAGCCAAGAACGCCCGAACTGTAGGCATCTTAGCTACTGGGGCAAATGTCTCGGAATAATCGATCCCCTCAACCTGATGATTACCGAACACAACCAGCCGTGCCTTTAAGCGCTCAACACTTCCATCAGATTTGTACTTTATTTTGTACACCCATCTACTTCCCAATGCTTTCTTTCCAGGTGGCAAATCGACAAGACTCCATGTCCCATTATTTTCTAGAGCCTGTATTTCAGTTTGCATAGCCTCGCGCCAGCCCGAATCTCGCGAGGCCTGGCGATATGAAGTAGGCTCAACACCTGCAGTGATAGCTGCAAGAAAATCTCTATGTCCAGCAGTAAATATGTCATAACTTAGAAATTGTGTTAGAGGATACGAAGTACCTGAGGAAGTGACGGGAACAGATGAACTGTGGTGAAGGGGGGACTTTTACTTCGAACAACATTTGTCACAAAATTCTGTAATCGCACTGGCTGTGATTTCTTTCGCATTCCTCTTCCCAATACTACCTCGTCGGGCACCTCTGGCAACACTGTATCCCCTGTATTATTAGTAGTATCCGCATCACCCTCAGCGGACTCTCTTGTCAATACTTCTGCATCTACCTGTGCATCCTGGCTACTCGGCGCCGAGCCACCAGCAACCACTTCGGCCTCAGCAACCGTAGCCGGTACCGTCCCAAAAACCTCTATATCGTCTCCTGGCACTTCAACAGATGTATGGCGTGTCGCAGAAGACATCTCGCTAGCAGAGTCACACCCAGGAAATTCTTTTTCATAAAAAGTAACATCACGGGACACAAAAAACTCACCAGTCTCCAAATCATACAGTTTCCATCCCTTTTTATCAAGTGGATACCCAACAAAGATACATTTTCTGCTCCTGCTAGCAAATTTATCATGTCGGGATTTCAAATCATACGCATAGCACAGACAACCGAAAATACGTAGATGATCATACGAAGGAGCCGAGCCATATAAAACTTCATAAGGAGACTTAAAATGCAAGATACTAGAAGGAGTTCTATTTATCAAATAACATGCAGCCAGAACACATTCCCCCCAAAAATCTACGGAAAGAGAACCCTGAAATCGCAATGCCCTGGCTACATTTAAAATATGTCGATGTTTTCTTTCCACCCTTCCATTCTGTTGAGGTATCCCAACACAGGATGTTTGGAACAATATACCTTGAGATGAAAATAATCTCGTAAACAATTAAATTCAGTGCCATTGTCACTCCGCACACGACGTATATCAGCCCTAAACTGACGCTTCACCATAGCAATGAATTTAAGAAACATAGAATAAACATCAGACTTATCCGTCAACAAAATTACCCAAACAGCTCTAGAAAAATCATCCACCAAAGTCAAAAAATATCGTGCCCCATTAGATGACGGAACACAATATGATCCCCACAGATCACAGTGTATAAGTTCAAAACATCTCAAAGCACGACTACTACTATCAGGAAAGGCATCACGAGTCTGTTTAGCTCGATGACAAATATCACAAGCCTTATGAGAAAACACACCACTACCAGAGAGAGAAGGTAAAGTCTGCATTACTTTATCTGAGGGATGCCCCAGTCTACAATGCCAAATCGCAGAATCATTCTCTTTGCATGCCAGGATCACCGAAGCCAAAGAAGCTGGAACCTCCCCCAAGAAGTAAAGTCCACCCCTTTGTTCACCTACTCCAATCACCATCCTCGTACTTCGGTCCTGAACAAAACAAATAGGAGTAAATAATATATCACAATTTCTGGCACCAATCAATTGGGAGACAGAGATCAAATTGCAATTCAGTGTCGGAACATAAAGAACATCCGTCAACACCAATGAAGCAGTCAAAAATACTTTGCCTCTCAGAACAGCCTTAATAGTGCTCCCATCAGGCAAAATCATAGGGCAGACAGGGCCCTCAAAGCAATCAACTAAACAGGCACGAGAGCCTGTCGCATGAAGAGTAGCCCCAGTATCGAATATCCAAGGGACAGAAGAATTCTTACCCATCAGACGATCAGAGTTTGAAGAACCAGGGTTAGAAGAATCGTCGTTACCCAGCAAGCTCATCAGTTTCTGCCATTGTTCACCTGAGAGTGGTGAAGGATACCCTCCATGCATCATATCCGCCGAACTCCCAGCAAGACCAGCAGGGACACCATGGCCAGCAGCGGCGACATGATGAACAACCCCTACGCCACCAGTACCACGACCCCCATCACGTCTCTGTGGTGGTGCCGGGCCTCTGCCACCACCAGCACCACGTCCGCCCTCACGCCGAGGACGAGTCTCCCACCACTCTGGATAGCCAATCTTGGCAAAGCAAGTTGCAACATCATGACCTGTTTTCTTGCAATGAGTACAGATCATACCTGATTTGTCCCTGGAATCTGAGGTTCTACTATTAGAAGTAGTAGAAATACGAGGTAAAGACTTGATAGCCAGTGCCATCACCTCCTCAGTAGCGGATTGGACCTGAGATTTTCGCATATCCACCTCCTCACGGACTGCCTGGTATGCCCGATCTAAACTTGGCTGAGGATCCTGAGCCAGAAGATTAGATCGGGTATGACCATACAACTCAGCATTCAACCCATACATAAAGTCCTGAAAGTGGTTTTCATCCCTCATAGCCTGTAGCTTGGCAGCAAGTTCACCACAGGTACAAGTTCGCAATGAGAAATAAGCAGCTTGTTCATCCCACAAAGACTGCAAATTTCCAAAATTGGTTTCCACGGACATCGATGCAGTTTGTTTGCACTCGGCCAAAGCCACCTTAATTTGTTGCTTCCGAGTGCCGTTGCTAACAACAAATCTTTTTGCCAACAAGTTCCACAATGGATAAACCTCCTCAAAGTACGGCAAAGATTTCTTCAAAGACGGATCAATGGTATTAAGAACCCATTGAACCAATAGCGCTTGCACGCATCGCCAATCAAGCAATTTGTGAGCATCATGAACAGGTTTGATTTCAGTACCCTCCAGAAAAGTGATCTTTCGCCTAGAGATCAGGGAGAGACGTATCGACCGAGACCACTCAGCATAGTTTGGTCCACGGAAAACAATAGGAGTAATGATATTTCTGGTTGATCAGCAGAACTCAGAAAATATGGATCCTTCGGATTAGGATAATTTGGATTATGTGCACTGCCACCGCCAGTCGCGACGGAGTAGCTGGATGCAGCATCATCTGCCATCGCGGATGTCGGGTGTACAAAAATTTTGTACAATGCCGACAAATCGGCCGCTGATGGACGGGGTCGGCGGCGAATCGACCGCGATCAGGTGTGCCGGATCTGGCGCGAAGGGGCGAGTGGATGTCGGGTGTACAAAAATTTGTACAACTCCAACGAATCTGCGAAAGAGATAAAAAAATTTTGATTTTTTTTGATCTCTTCACAGAAGGAATAAGAACAGAATCTTGAAGCTTGTGCACTACACCATTAGTGCTACAACAATCTTCTATTGCACTACACCACTGGATAAAAATTTTGGTTGGTGAAGCTTGTGCACTTCTTTGTTCGACAGAACCTCTATTTTGGAAAAACCTGTAAGAATGAAAGAACAACCAAATAGATTGAAACTGGAGTTCAAGAAGTCCTCCCGAGGAAGAAGTCCTCCCTGGCGCCGAAAAAAAATATTCTTTTGCTCGTACTCGCCGAGGAAGAAGTCCTCCCTGGCGCCGATCGCGGAGCCTCCGGTCACGCCGCTGCGGGAGGTGAGCACGTCGACACCGGACTTCGTCAAGTTCGGGCCGGTACTGCCGAAGAGCGCCGGGTTCGGTTAAGGCGCGTAGGAGGTCGGTCGGATCGAGGATGTTGAAGATGACGGCTAGGGTTTTTGTGGAGGCTCTGATACCATGTAGGAAATAATAATGCCTCTTTCTCATTGCTAGGGTTTGTTATAATATATATAGTGTCTACATGTGGGCTTATGGGTATGGGCCATATTTACATTGCAATTATAATCTTATAATCTAACACACTTTGTAATTACTTTTTACCATCTAATATGCCTCGCAGTCGATTTCTCTTTTTGCTCCATAGTAAGAGATGGATTAATGATGTTACGTGATACTCAACATTGTGATGTTAGAAGATTGGATTGTTACATAAGCTAAAGTGCCGAACTCCGATATGTTGGGATGAAGTCGGTGAGCGACATGTGCTCGGGCCGGAGTTGGTGGAGCAAGCCATCGAGAAGGTCCGTATGATTCGAGACAAATTTTGCATTGCGCAGAGTCGACAGAAGAGTTATGCGGACACCCGTCGACGACCAATAGTATTTTTGGTCGGGGACCAAGTGTTCTTGAAAGTAACACTGATGCGGGACGTAATGCGGTTTGGAGTTAAGGGCAAACTGAGTTCAAGATTTGTAGGTCCTTTCGAGATACTCGAAAGAATGACAGTTGTAGCTTATTGGATTGTGCTACCCCCTGCCTTGGCTGAAGTGCGACGTTTCTACGTTTCTCAACTTCGGAAGTATGTGCATGATCCACGTCATATGGTTAGCTTCGATCAGCTAGAACTGTGTGTAGACTTGTCATACTCGAAGGGGCATGTTCAAATTTTGGATCGCAAGGAAAAAGTCATGTGGAATAGGCCGATGTCCTTGGTTCGTGTGCTGTGGCGGAACCATTCAGTTAAGGAATCGACATGGGAACTAGAGACAAAGATGAAGGAGAAGTGTCCTTAGTTGTTTGTCTAATTCGAAGTAAGACCCTTGTTCTTAAGTTTCGGGACGAAACTTTTTTTAGTGGTATATTATGTAGTGCCCCGTTACCGTGGGACGGTGCACTATGTAATGGGTTCGTGGCAAGTCAGACTCGGTCGAGAACTTAGATGGCTAGTCTAACTCAGTCATGAACTTGGTATACGAAAACCTTTTTGACATCAACAAAATCAATTTGGACGAATGTTATGAGAAACTTTCCAACTAATGGATCAATTTCTATTAGAATAAGTCATAGATGCAACGGACTGTGTCTCAGCAAGCTCTATATAAGAGTCCCTTCAACGGGACCAGTCTGTTATTTGGTTTTCTTGAATGTTTTTGCTGCTTGGTTTTGATGGATGTGTTTTCACGTCGATTTCAGCATTCATTATTGAGAATTTTGAGAAGAAAGATAGAAGAAAGGATTCTAATATGATGTTGGTGTCATTGCAGGAGTTCGTGTAATTGACGTTTGATCATTGTGAAGCGATCTTCTACTCTCGGTGCATTCTCTACTTGGTGGGTAGTTCAGAACCTTCTTTTCTACTCCTTCACGTCAATAGATTCTTATCATTCAAACGTTCAAATCGACGATGTTTGGTTAAATGCATGTTGTACCACTAAGATATAGAACGTGGGACAATTGTAGCTATCTAGTATAATTAGGCCTAAAACTTAATCTGATAAGCTTCACATACGAGGCGAGCAGTTTGGTTAGAAATCGTAAAACTATTAGAAATAACGAAAAAAATAAAATGTCGGTTGTAGCATGGTGCATCGGGGTGTTTGGTGCCTAGGGGTCGCCAAATCACGGACGTGCGACTTTGAGGAAAATGAACAATTGCATGAGTTTATGGATTATACTGCTTAAATTCTGTTTCGTGTCATGCATTTGTTTCATAGATAAAACTCTTCATGCATTCGCATGGTTATGAACAACTTGTGCACAGGGTTAGCTTTCCTCGAAAAGGTATTTGGGGCATCAGAACCGAATCGACCTAGAAGAAAATTATAAAATCGTACTTTGGCGCGAGGCATTGTGAGACCTCCAGTTGGACTTACAATCCGGACTGAAAGGATGCGTCACAATGCTACGTAATCTTCTTTTTTGGTATCGATATCACCAATGACCGTATATAAGATAGATAACATGCTCATCTATTATCTTCTGCAAGTGGTAAGTATTATATCTGTTTGGTGCAGGGACGAGCACGGTCGTGGTAAGAAATTATATAGAATGCCATGCTTTTACTGCTTAAAATTATGCATCGGTATGAACTGTAATTCATCTAGTTCTAAATAGCAAGATAACTTCAAAATGCATGCATCCCTTTGATAAGCAGTATCGGTTTAGACAAGTGGGTTCGTCATGGTCACTAGTGCCTTCACAAGTGTACTGATCTCCAACTCCCCAGGTGATGAGCACGCTGCGGGTGCACAACTCTAAGCTACAGTTGAAGATCGGAAGGCGACTCGAGGCTCTCTATTTTGAAGTATTTTGAAGCCGGTCCATCTCGAAGGCTTTTTGTTTCAAATGTATAAAATGGTGTAAATGTATGGAACGACAAGGATTATTTCATGGCAGCTTGTCCATCGTTTTGTTATTTCAATGAATGTAGACGCAACGAAATATATAATGTAAATACGACCTCGCACTTAGTTACAAGTTATCAATAAAAACTTTTTTTATATGCTGCGTCTTCAACTCTCTGCGATTGTTTAATTTCAATATGTTATTTCAGAAGAATTATCAAATACATGTTCTTGCCTTATACAAGTGCAACTTAGACTTGTACGACATTACGTCCCAGCGATAATGATCGATTCGGCAGAAATCAATGCAAGGACAAACGATTTTGCGAATCGGGACATGACATGTTAAGCCTACTGAAAGAGAACCATGTTTGATACCAATTGAAGGCAACTAGATATGGGGTGAATAGAGTGTGTTGTAGGATCGATGGCACCTCTAGAGGGGGTGAATAGAGTGCAGCAGAATAATATCACCAATAAAAATTTAAGTAGGTAAAGGCAGATATAAAATAATTACTTAAATATAATAAAGTAAATCAGTAATTAAATAGTGCAAAAAGGCAATACACAAACACCGAGGTTTATACTGGTTTTCCTCTGAGAGGACTAGTCCAGTCGCGAGAACTCTTGCCCGCTATTAATCCACTATTTGAAATAGAGATTACACCGCGTGCTTTACTCCGAAGAACACGCCAACATTAACACCGTCATATTTTAATCCGAAGTCCACGAACAAACTTCAACACCTTTCTGAGGAAAGCTTTTATACTCCAAGCTTGTACAACTCAAATACTCCTAATCGGAAACCACCAGCACTTAGAAGAATAGGAGTTGTCTTGGGAATAGGAAGATTAAAGCTTTTTGTAGATAGGAAGGCTTTAGAATAGATAGAGAAGATGAAGAATGAATGAGTGATTAGAAATGACAAATTCTTCTCTGTTTATAGGAATTTTTGAGACAGAGTTCGGGCAGAACTCGGTTAGAGCAACGTTCAAAATTTTGAACATTATAGATCCAAAGGAATAGGAATTTGTTGCTGACCAGGAGTGAACCAATGGGACCGAGTTCGGCCGGAGTTTGGTTAATAGGTTTAAGGATTTTCTGGCCAGTTTTTGGTTTAGCAAAGTTTTGGATAGAAATATAGGTTTGTGAGGGTAATCTAGGATAATCTAAATTGCCAGTGATTCCGACTCACAATTTATCTAGACTCAAGAAAATAGAAAATGTAGAATAAAGTATAAAAAATCTTCTTTGACGATCAAATGCAATCTTCTATATCTTTTGAAGTCTTCTTTGCTCTTTATTTCAATGTCGGAGTTTTAAGTCCATTATCAAAATCAACTTTATCGTGGCTGCATGGGCCAACAATCTTCCCTATTTTGATACGATTTGATACTTTTATTGTTATTCAGCTTTGTTTTGGAAGTAGACCGGTACGGAAGTAGCTTATGCAATGGTACAAGATCTTTTTGAAATTGCTCCCTCGTAATAAAACCAGGTCATTTGTTTGTCTTGCTCTCCCATAAGAAAACATTTGTGCTGAACATCTGTGAAGTCTAGAAAGAAAAACTTAAACCAAACTTAGAGCAACATGAGTGAGTGTATCTTGATGATCAACAAAGTAATGAAAGTATCTAAATTTCTCCTCCGTTTTGTCATATAAGCAAAATAAGAGAACGGTACTCAGCACAAATATAGATAAAAGAAGCATTTATCACTGATACATAAAGAACTAAAACATGTTGACTAAAAGATACTCATAACTACTAAAGTAGGATAATGCTTGAAAGAAGCATTTATCACTAATACATGAAAAATATAACTAAAACATAAATAGTGACGCTGTATCACTAGAGAGCATTGTAACCCCTCTTCCCGGTATTTTAAAAATATTTTTTTATTTATTTGAATTAAATGAGAATTTTTTGAATTTAATAAATATTTTAATTAAATAGTTATTAAGATAGATGACCTTAGTCATGATTGAGATTTGGAGTGCAAGATGACTAGAAATCATGGTACGAATAGTGCAGTGGCGTGTCTTGACTAGTACTTTAGCCATGATCGGGAAGACCGAGCCATAAGTGTGTCCCAACTAGAAAAATTAGGCCAAGTTGTGACATGACCACTATAAATAATTTAATTATTAATATTATTTGATTTTTAGGTGACCCGGTTGTACCAAATTAGTCCGGACTGGACCCGAACCGAACCCAAGCCATGTAGACATTTAATGCATCCAAAGACGTCTATGTTGATATAATTTTGAGTGTATATTTGTACCTATTTTAAAATGGTCTATAAATATTTTCCTAAATAGTTGTTATGTATATATAATATCCATATTATTTGGTATTTAGTGGATATGTTATTTTGGGGAAATAGGATAACATGTCCCAAAACATTTTTAGATTTTTGGAATTAATAGGTTAAATGCAGACACATATAGTTTTAGTTAAATACTTATATACAAATATAGAATTATATATTATTGAGTATATATATATATATATATATATATACTCTATATATGCAATAGGAATATACATATGATAAATATGTATTGACTACTAAATTAAATACGTTATTTGTAAAGGTGATAAATAAATATTTAAATGCTATTTATATTGTTGGGGTTTATGGACTATATACACATGTATGTATGTAAATATATATAAGGTATATATATTAGGCTTATATATAAAGAATATAAGAGAAATAGAAAACAAAACAAGAACCTTCCCCCCCCCAGCACAGCTAATCCCGGCCCAGTCAAACCCTAGCCCAAGCCCACACAGCAAGGCTTTCCCCTACAGTAACCCGAAGTCGAGCCCCTTTTGCTCTGTTGTATACATATATGGATGCGAGAGAGAGAGAGAGAGAGAGAGAGAGAGAGAGAGAGAGAGGAATTCATGAGAACCTTAACCCTAATGCCACTCCAACCACTGGCAACCCCGACCCCAACCCTGCGCACCTCCATGCTGCCAACTACGACCACCAGACGCATGCCAGAGCGTTGGCCAGGGCCGCCGCAAACTGCACGCACGCGGCGATAGAACAGAGCAGCAGCAGCAACGGCGGTCAGGGATGGCATCTTCGTGGCTGGATTTCTTCCTCCCTGCTCGATCGATTTTCGAATCGATTTTATCGGTTCAAACCCAATATAACCACCTTCGACTTTCATTAATTATTTTTAATTTAGATACGCTAAATTGCTAGGGAAACCCCTGTAAAAATTGTAAAAAATTACGATTTACGTTGACAGTTTTAAGATCCAGGAACCTAGTTTGGAAGTCGAATTGCTGCCAAATCACACCGAGTTTTCAAAATCTATCTGATTGGTAATGTAGAAAATATAATCAGGAATAAAACCCTATCTTTAGTTTTAATTATAGTTTATTAGACAATAGGATAATCCTTTGTGAAAATCGAGAAAAACTATGAAAAACTGTCTTAAAAAACATAGAATTGTCCCGATACGGGGTCCATCCCGACAAATCGGGCGACGTAGCCGCGAATCGAAAGCGTCGAAAGGTGTGCATCAACTTCTTGGACATGTGGGCTTTGACGGAATTCAAATTGGTTGCGTGTGCACGACAAATTTGATGAGTATCCGTCGAAATTCATTGTATCAGCCCCATTGCAAACTAGTTAATTAGTTCGTGTAAGTTCGTCAACTCGAGACGAAACTTATGTCAACAGGACCGTATCATTTTTCTTGTCCTGTATGACAAGTTTGGTCCGATTCTGAGAAGGTCGACCGGAATGCTACTTTGGCGGACCCACGACCCGACTCAACGGACGAATTTGTGCACGGCCCGCCGGAATCCAACTTTGTACATACGGTTGGGTTCGTATCCTCAAAACGAATCTGTAGACATATAGTTTAATGACTTTAGAGACCGTAGATGCTGGCACATTGTTCGGTGCAAAGCGGGTCCAACATCGGATATCCTTTTGACCTGAAATGACCGTTTTACCCTTATATCCAGAATTGGACTTATAGGTAGGCTACCCTAGCTAATTTGAATATTCTAAACACGTTGGTAATATCTGTTTCAGCATCCAAAGTCGTTTGCAGGAGTTAGAGTTTTGTGGTTCATTGGTTGACGAGTTGCTTATTTAAACGTGATCGATTCTACACCAGGCAAGTGCTGAACTTATACAGTATTTACATGGTTTCTTTTTATATTGTACTTCTTTCCATATGGTTACATGCTTCTCAATTATGATTGGTTTGTCATCGACTGCTTTATTTGTTTTCTAGATTCACGTGCACGTATAGGACATTATTTATTTCCTTTGCTTGTCTATTGGTCTTCTTCGTGTTTATCGTATCTCGTGATAGAGTTGTCAATTCTACACCATGTTACCTTGATTGACTTGACCTGATTTTGATTGATTGACTTGAATATGACTTAACCTGACTTGACCATTCTCGACTGGGAGTATCTTGCATTGTACTACAGTTGAGACATACCATAGATTGGGAGTATCTTTCATTGTACTATGGTCTATAGGATTTTACTTGACCTTGTATTCCTTTAGGAGAGGAGATCGATACTAGGATTGGCTATTCTTGATTGGGAGTTTCTTGTATTGTACTACAATCGAAACATACTATAGATTGGGAGTATCTTGCATTGTACTACAAGCTATAGAAGTTGTTCGATTGATTGTTAGCCAAATCTAGTATTACCTTTCCATCTGACTTGTCGTCTCTTAGATGTTCTTCTTGCACTGTTCTTATCCTCCATACATGTTATTTACTGTTATATTAGTAGGCATGTTTTATGTATCTTGCTAGTCCCCTGAGGACCTGATGATCTCTTCAGGTAGCTAATTGCACGGAGTTAGTTAGCTGACCTTAATGGCAGTTTATTACATCTGTAGGATTCAGGTATTTTCTAGTGATATTATTTTATTATCCTCTCTGCTTTATATTCCTTATCATGATATGCTCTGCTTGTTAGCATAGTTTATAGACTCATATCATTTCTTGGAGTCTAATCGGACATATATACTAGTGGGCTACAGACCATGACCCATAATTGTTCATTCTTGTTTTATATGATTCTTGTGGTTTGAGATATAGAATTGCCTCGTCAGGATTAGACATATTACTGTAAAAGCATGAAAAGATCCATACCATGCACCCAAGTCAAGAAATTATATGCGCCCAAGTCAGAGAGTGGCAGACACCCACAATGCAAGCTCTATGCGCCCATATATAAAATACCTATGCGCCCATGTGCAGCAATGTCTATGCGCCCGCATGGCTCCTCCAGAAGAGGGCATATAGTCCTCTTCCCACATTATGTGCCCAAGTCAGAACAGCTCCACGACTCGTTCAACATCCACGATCAGTCGTACAACGAAACATACGGCCACGTCAGTCTCCACGAGCAGTCGTGCACTGAAGCATGCGGCCACGTCAACCCCACGATCATTTAGTCTTTATGCGCCTACACCCTATGCGCCCAAAGAAAGATTATACGTTGTCACGACCCGCACCCGCTATAAGGGCACATGTACGTAACAACGCCCAGCCCTCATCGTAAAAACGGCGTGGAACGCTGTAGGTTTTCTACTCTAACAACAGTTTATATATAATATCAAAACCTGTCGAGAATATGGTCAACTCCGAACGGAGGACAAGCAATGATAATATACGAGTGCTCAATCACAACTCTAAGATGATAAAGTAAAGACTGAAAGATAAAGACAACATGACGATGAAATATAACCTGTCAAGTCCAAACACAAATAATATACAAGTCCAAGTCCAAGTCCAACTCTCTAATACAAGCCAAAATGTAATAGTCTCAAAAGTAACTGGAGACAAGGTCCAGTACAAAATGTCTATTCTAACTAAACTAAGCTAGAGGCTCGTCGGGCGGAGCTAAGCCCTGTTGAACCAAGGTCTCCAAGTCTAGACCGACTATGTCATGAGGACCGTAGTAGGTAGGACAATCCTCCTCGCCATAATCTGTAAAATTTTGTCAACATATCCAGTCAGGATGGAACGAGCACAAATCTCAAATAACAGTTCTAGTTAGACGATATTGAAAATGTAGCAGTAAATAGAGAGAATATACGAGGTAAATAATGTGTACATGAATCATGGTAAGGCATGTCAAGACTGTAACTGAATGTAAGAACAAAAAAACAATATATATCATGTACAAAAAATCTGAAACTATATCTATGTGAGTTTAGTATTAGTTTCAACATGTGATCGGCTTAGAACTTGATACAATATTTGGCCTGGCTAATCATACGTGAGTGTATGATTAACACTATACAATGATGATACAATATAATACTGTAGGGTATTGATCACATATCTACGCTAACACCCCCATCCCTGACTAATATAGTGGATCCAGTCATGATACGTATTCTCTGAAGAGGTCGCGAGCCTACGTAGGAATCGTATCTATACAGTGAACAATAAACAATGAAGACTTGCCCAGTGTATACCATATATAAGAGAAATAATATCTTATGACGGGATCCAGACAATACCAATCCGTGTGCACCATGTGTCAAGAGAACAAGGATATCTACACTAAATACTAGAAACAAAGATGATATCATAAAACAAAAATATTATCAAAGAATGTACTCGCCTGTGATGTGATGGATAAGTCGAATGAGTCCAAGAACAGTGCCTCGAGGACCTATAGATGGAATATTGTATCAATATAATGGTTTGGAAGTAAAATTAAGTCATACTGAGTCAAACTAGGTCAAGACACGTCAAACTAAGTCAATCTAGGTCAAACAAGGTCAAACTAGATTGTACATGGTCGACCTAAGTCATTTTAGGCCTAACTAAGTCATACTAGGTCAATGCAAGTCAAACGGAATTAATCTAGGTCGATTTAAGTCAACGGTTGACTTACAGTTGACTTTTGGTCAACTGGTCAACTCTGGTCAACTCTAGGTCAACCCTAGGTCAATCCTAGG
Source organism: Iris pallida (assembly GCA_029216955.1). Classification (NCBI taxonomy): domain Eukaryota; kingdom Viridiplantae; phylum Streptophyta; class Magnoliopsida; order Asparagales; family Iridaceae; genus Iris; species Iris pallida. Next base: position 14,161,289 of record JANAVB010008798.1, read on the forward strand.
TCAATGGTGACTAACAGTTGACTTTTGGTCAACCGTTCAAGTCTAATGGAATTTGGGACTAAATTGGGTAAAGTGTTGACCCATAGATGACTTTTGGTTTAAAAAGTCAACCATGGTCAACCAAGGTAAAGACTAGGTCTAGACTACTATTTCTAATCATTACCAACCCTTACAACCCATATCCGAGTCCATCTTGGACTCCGAAACCCGTATCTTGGTCGTGGGCCAATATCCTAAATTTACCCTTTACAAAGGTAAATTTCTAGCCTAAGTGAATACCAAGTTAACCTACCTACGCTTGGTATTTCGACCCGTGCTCCCTAGGGTAGTAAGATACTAGCCTATACATTCATTAACTACCAAGATTCCTAGGCAGAGTGGACGTCCAGTCCATCTTACGGCCTATTGCCGATATCTTGAATATCTCAAGATACGCAATGGTACGGCGCGATACCGTCGTCCTAAAATCCCGATTTCAACTCGGGAGCCTACCCGCAAAATCTAATTCATGTATTCTAGGTCTCCTCCAAGTTTCAACTCATTCCGACGCTCGCGGCTTAATTTCACCCTCTAACTCGATCTCCTCTAAATTTCCTAATTTCCTACACTACCATCCTTCTAATTCCCATTCTTCTAATTCTTCTTCTTCTAGGTCTTCTAATCTTCTTCTCATTCTCCTTCTAATCTAATTCTTCTTCCTAATTCCCTTCTTCTAATTCTTCCTATTCTTCTTCTTCTAATCCCTATTCTAATTCTTCTTCTTCTAATTTCCTTCCTCTCATTCTTTCCTTCTAATTTCCTCTTCTTCTTCTAATCCCTTCTCCTTATCTCTATATAAATCCATCTATATACATATTATATATATATATATATATATATATATATATATATATATATATATAGGGAGGGTTATATAGGGGTTATGGGGGTTAAATGGGGGGCATTGGAGCACTGCTGCTGCTGCTATTCCTGCATTTGATATATATACATCTCTATATATATACATATATATACCTATAGGAGGGTTATATAGGGGTTATGGGGGGTTAAATGGGGGGCATTGGAGCACTGCTGCTGCTGCTATTCCAGCATTTGCTGCTGCTGCAGCTGCTCTTCTATTGTTGCTGCTGCTACTGCAGTGCTATCTGCTGCTGCTGGTGCTCTTCTATTTCTTCTTCTTCTTCTAATTTCTCCTCTACTTCTTCTCTCTCTCTCTCTCTCTCTATATATATATATATATATATATATATATATATATATATATATATATATATATATATATATATATATATATATATCTATCTATATTTTTTTTTTGAGTGTGTGTGTGTGTTTGTGTTTGAGTGTGTATGTGCCTATGTATATATGTATATAGATATATATATATCTATATAGATATATCTCTCTCTCTCTATATATATATATATATATATATATATATATATATATATATATAATATATATATATATATATATATATATATATATATATATATATATATATATATATATTTATATATATATATATATATATATATATATATATATATATATATATTTTTATATATCTATATAGATATATCTCTCTATATATCTATCTATCTATCTATATATATATATATATATATATATATATATATATATATATATATATATATATATATATATATATATATATATATATATATATATATATATATATATATATATTTTTTTTTTTTTTATATATATATTTTTTATATATCTATCTATCTATATATATAAATATATATATATATATATATATATATATATATATATATATATATATATATATATATATATATATATATATATATATATATATATTTTATATAACCATCTATCTATATATATATACATATACATTCACATACATATCTATATATAAATACATACACATACATAATTATATAGACACACACACATGTCTATATATATATATATATATATATATATATATATATATATATATATATATATATATATATATATATATATACATAGGCACATACACACTCAAACACACACACACTCACACACAAACGCACACACACTCTCCCTACCACTCTCACACACCACCACCATCTCATGACACCAATACCACCACCACTCTCTCACACAAACACAAATACATATAATTATATATACACATATATACATATATATACCACTCTAATGGAAAACCCCCAAATAAATCTCTAACCTAGATTTTAGGAAACCTATTAAAAGCTATGGGAAAAGTGTAGAGAATGAGCTCCTCTTCATTTATTGTGAAGGAGACAATTGAAAAAGAGAATTAATGAGGGATTAATGGCATACCTAGAAATGGGTTTGCTTGAAGAAGAAGGAGAAGCTTTTGGAAAGAAAATGAAAATGAAGAGAGAGATTTCTTAGAGATGAAGAAAAGAGAAGGAGGAGTGGTTATACATGGTCGGCCAAGTGGAGGTGGGGTTTAGTGGGTTTGGGTGTGGATCCACTAAGCCTCCAAACCCAATAAACTTAGTTTGGTTTGGTTCGGGTTTGGTTTGGTTCGGTTTGTTTCGGTTCAACTCCAAATTAACTAATTAAGCCTCTAATTGACTAGTTAAGCCATGGGAGTATGGTTTATTAGTTTCTAGCCTAATTAGGATGGCATGTGGGCCAAGCCCAGCTAGTATGTGGGTCCCACTAGTGTCTAGGCTATCCGGGTCTCCAACTTAAGTCCAAATTGGATAAAATTCAAACTAAATCAAACAAATCCCTAAAAATTATATAAAATCAAATAAAATTCCTAAAAATCATAAAACTTGAAAAATGACAAAAATACCCCTAATTCAAAAACTGGGGATGACAAATCTACCCTCCTTAAAAAATTCGTCCTCGAAATTTAAAACGGTCGTACTCTTCTCTAGGTCAAGCACCCAATAATCAAGGTCTACTAAATTTTATCCTAAGTTATATAACATGTAATCCAGGAAATTAGAACACATGCATAGTTTTAAATCTCTACAGTATCATGTTATTGTAGTCTTCATTGAGATTTTCTATTTAATCTAGCATGATCATCACATGTGCAAACTAAAGGTACTAAGAAAGCAATCATCAATCAATGGATGAAAAGAACAGATAAAAAGAAAGAGCAAGACCCTACCTCCTAGTCCAATGCCTGCAGGATCCTCAACTGTCATCGCAAAAGCCCTGGCCTGGCGGGGTATATCCCGCTGCTGGTGGGGGCGTGATGCGGTGCCATAGGTGGCCTACCCTGTGCTTCCTGAGCTGCACGGCGATGGTTTGAAGGACAATCCCTCTCCTGATGTCCCTCGGTGCCACAGTATAGGCATACACCCAAACGTCTCCTGCAAACCTCCCAGAGATGTCCAGACCTCTTGCAGTAGTGGCAAGTAGGTACCTGCTACGTCGGTCCCTGCTGCTGCTACCGGGGCACCTGCTGAATTGGTACCCTAATCGGAGAAGGAATCTGCTGCAGGCGTTGCGAAATAGAATGATGCTGGAGTTGAGGACGCTTAGCAGCCCCCGTGCTGCTAGTAGTCCCCGAAAACAGATCAAGGTCCCTCTTGGGCTTCAGGCCCCACTCCCGCTCTACCTTACGGGCCTCCGCATAGATCTGGGTATAAGTCTCATAAAAGGAGGGAATGAGGATCTTGATATCCCAGATCAACCCCTCTCTGAAACGGCTCGCCCTAATCTCCGGGTCACGAACCATGTACTCTGCGTATCGACTCAGACGGCCGAACTCTGCGGCGTACTCCTCCACAGATGAACTGCCCTGTTGCAGATCCTGGAACTGCCTCACCAGGTCGATCTTGTCCGTGGAGGAAAAGAACTTCTCCTTGAAGAGAAGCTTGAACTCTGCCCAAGTATGGCCCTCTCCAGCTAGGGCTGGCTCATTTCTGAACCAGGTGCATGAAATGTCTAGCAACTACAAACCCACCGCCTCGACCTTCAGGTCGTCTGCGAGGCGGGAGGCCCTCATCTGTCGCTCGATACCCTCGATCCAATCATCGGCAAAGACCACACCCTCGGTCCCGCTAAAGTCACGGGGCCCGAGCTTCTTGAAGTCCTGGATATCTCCGTACCTCGGACGTGTCCCATGATGTGGAGCCCTCTGCTCTACGGCTGCAAGGGCCAACTGATAGGCATCCTCTATGCCCTGATGCATCGCGTCTGTCTGCCTCTGCTGAGCCTCGACCTGGGCTCTCTGAGTCTCCAACATCTGCTAGAGGAAAGTAAGCATCTGCCCCATATCTGTAGGCAGAGGAGGTGGAGGTGGAAGTACGTCTGCAACTGGCGGAGGAATCCGCTGTGCAGGAGGAGGAAGAGCGCCTGTATCAACCACTGGTACTGCGGTCGAAAAGTCATAGCAACCCTGGGGTCAGCCCTCGTAACTGGCAGAGGAGCGTCCCAAGAGCTGCGGCCGATACCCCGACTACATCAGGGGTATTTGTATCAGGTCCGCGAGTCATAGCAGACCTCTCCGCGTCCACGGACTCAGGATGCTGGGACCTGGTCTTCCCCATCCTGAGGATAGAAATAAAGGAAGAAAATCAATATGGCACATGAAATATTATATCAAGGAGGACAATTAGAATGCAAAAATCAATATCAAAAAGGACAGTTAAAAGATCAGCAAGTGAAAGTTTTCCTATTTTGTGATTAAGTAACTTAGCCTATAGCCTATCCTAGATACGTACCGCAGGCTTGTAATAGCAATCTAAGTCGAGCGCCACTATGATATCGTACTAATTGCAACTTCAGGACCTGCATGGGCCACCACTAAAACGTGTCACGACCCGTACCCGCTATAAGGGTACGTGTACATAACAACGTCCGGCCCTCACCGTAAAAACGGCGTGGAACGCTGTAGGTTTTCTACTCTAACAACAGTTTATATATAATATCAAACCTGTCGAGAATATGGTCAACTCCGAACGGAGGACAAGCAATGATAATATACGAGTGCTCAATCATAACTCTAAGATGATAAAGTAAAGACTGAAAGATAAAGACAACATGACGATGAAATATAACCTGTCAAGTCCAAACACAAATAATATACAAGTCTAAGTCCAAGTCTCTAATACAAGCCAAAATGTAACAGTCTCAAAAGTAACTGGAGACAAGGTCCAGTGCAAAATGTATATTCTAACTAAACTAAGCTAGAGGCTCGTCGGGCGGAGCTAAGCCCTGCTGAACCAAGGTCTCCAAGTCTAGACCGACTACGTCATGAGGACCATAGTAGGTAGGATAATCCTCCTCGCCATAATCTGTAAAATTTTGTCAACATATCCAGTCAGGATGGAACGAGCACAAATCTTAAATAACAGTTCTAGTTAGACGATATTGAAAATGTAGCAGTAATAGAAAGAATATACGAGGTAAATAATGTGTACATGAATTATGGTAAGGCATGTCAAGACTGTAACTGAATATAAGAACAAGAAAACAGTATATATCATGTACAAAAATCTGGAACTATATCTATGTGAGTTTAGTATTAGTTTCAACATATGATCGACTTAGAACTTGATATAATGTTTGGCCTGGCTAATCATACGTGAGTATATGATTAACACTATACAATGATGATACAATATAATACTGTGGGGTATTGATCACATATCTACGCTAACACCCCCATCTCTGACTAATATAGTGGATCCAGTCATGACACGTCATGATACGTATTCTCTGAGGAGGTCGCGAGCCTACGCAGGAATCGTATCTATACAATGAACAATAAACAATGAAGACTTGCCCAGTGTATACCATATATAAGAGGAATAACATCTTATGACGGGATCCAGACAATACCAATCCGTGTGCACCATGTGTCAAGAGAACAAGGATATCTACACTAAATACTAGAAACAAAGACGATATCATAAAACAGAAATATTATCAAAGAATGTACTCGCCTGTGATGTGATGGACAAGTCAACTGAGTCCAAGAACAGTACCTCGAGGACCTATAGATGGAATACTGTATCAATATAATGGTTTAGAAGTGAAATTAAGTCATACTGAGTCAAACTAGGTCAAGACACGTCAAACTAAGTCAATCTAGGTCAAACAAGGTCAAACTAGATTGTACACGGTCGACCTAAGTCATTTTAGGCCTAACTAAGTCATACTAGGTCAATACAAGTCAAACGGAATTAATCTAGGTCGATTTAAGTCAACGGTTAACTTACAGTTGACTTTTGGTCAACTGATCAACTCTAGGTCAACCCTAGGTCAATCCTAGGTCAATGGTGACTAACAGTTGACTTTTGGTCAACCGTTCAAGTCTAATGGAATTTGGGACTAAATTGGGTAAAGTATTGACCCATAGTTGACTTTTGGTCTAAAAAGTCAACCATGGTCAACCAAGGTCTAGACTACTATTTCTAATCATTACCAACCCTTACAACCCATATCCGAGTCCATCTTGGACTCCGAAACCCGTATCTTGGCCGTGGGCCAATATCCTAAATTTATCCTTTACAAAGGTAAATTTCTAGCCTAGGTGAATACCAAGTTAACCTACCTACGCTTGATATTTCGACCCGTGCTCCCTAGGGTAGTAAGATACTAGCCTATACATTCATTACCTACCAAGATTCCTAGGTAGAGTGGACGTCCAGTCCATCTTACGGCCTATTGCCGATATCTTGAATATCTCAAGATACGCAATGGTACGGCGCAATACTGTCATCCTAAAACCCCGATTTCAACTCGGGAGCCTACCCGCAAAATCTAATTCACGTATTCTAGGTCTCCTCCAAGTTTCAACTCATTCCGACGCTCGGGGCTCAATTTCATCCTCTAACTCGATCTCCTCTAAATTTCCTAATTTCCTACACTACCATCCTTCTAATTCCCATTCTTCTAATTCTTCTTCTTCTAACTCTTCTAATCTTCTTCTCATTCTCCTTCTAATCTAATTCTTCTTCCTAATTCCCTTCTCCTAATTCTTCCTATTCTTTTTCTTCTAATCCCTATTCTAATTCTTCTTCTTCTAATTTCCTTCCTCTCATTCTTTCCTTCTAATTTCTTCTTCTTCTTCTAATCCCTTCTCCTTATATATATATATATATATATATATATATATATATATATATATATGCCTATAGGGGGGGTTATATAGGAGTTATGGGGGGTTAAATGAGGGGCATTGGAGCACTGCTGCTGCTGCTATTCCTGCATTTGCTGCTGCTGCAGCCGCTTTTCTATTGATGCTGCTGCTACTGCAGTGCTATCTGCTGCTGCTGGTGCTCTTCTATTTCTTCTTCTTCTTCTAATTTCTCCTCTACTTCTTCTTCTCTCTCTCTCTCTCTCTATATATATATATATATATATATATATATATATATATATATATATATATATAAAATATATATATATATATATATATATATATATATATATATATATATATATATATATATATATATGTATATATATATCCATCTAACCATCTATCTATATATATATATACATATACATTCACATACATATCTATCTATATATATACATATACATTCACATACATATCTATATAGACATACATATCTATATATAAATACATACACATACATAATTATATAGACACACACACACACATGTCTATATATATATATATATATATATATGTATATATATATATATATATATGTATATATATATATATATATATATTTTTTTTAATATAGACACACACACATGTCTATATATATATATATATATATATATATATATATATATATATATATATATATATATATATATATATATATATATATATATATATATATATAGGCACATACACACTCAAACACACACACACTCACACACAAACACACAAACACTCTCCCTACCACTCTCACACACCACCACCATCTCATGAACCAATACCACCACCACTCTCTCACACAAACACAAATACATATAATTATATATACACATATATACATATATATATATATATATATATATATATATATATATATATATATATATATATATATATTTTTTTTTTTTACATATATATATATATATATATATATATATATATATATATATATATATATATATATATATATATATATATACCACTCTAATGGAAAACCCCCAAATAAATCTCTAACCTAGATTTTAGGAAACCTATTAAAAGCTATGGGCAAAGTGTGGAGAATGAGCTCCTCTTCATTTATTGTGAAGGAGACAATTGAAAAAGAGAATTAATGAGGGATTAATGGCATACCTAGAAATGGGTTTGCTTGAAGAAGAAGGAGAAGCTTTTGGAAAGAAAATGAAAATAAAGAGAGAGAGATTTCTTAGAGATGAAGAAAAGAGAAGGGGGAGTGGTTATACATGGCCGGCCAAGTGGGGGGGGGGGGGGGGGGGGGGGTTAGTGGGTTTGGGTGTGGATCCACTAAGCCTCCAAACCCAATAAACTTAGTTTGGTTTGGTTCGGGTTTGGTTTGGTTCGATTTGTTTCGGTTCAACTCCAAATTAACTAATTAAGCCTCTAATTGACTAGTTAAGCCATGGGAGTATGGTTTATTAGTTTCTAACCTAATTAGGATGGCATGTGGACCAAGTCCAGCTAGTATGTGGGTCCCAGTAGTGTCCAGGCTACCCGGGTCTCCAACTTAAGTCCAAATTGAATAAAATTCAAACTAAATCAAACAAATCCCTAAAAATCATATAAAATCAAATAAAATTCCTAAAAATTATAAAACTTGAAAATGACAAAAATATCCCTAATTCAAAAACTGGGGGTGACATGCGCCTACGTGGAAATTAGTATATTTTCTACCTGTGTACACATAACAGTCATTTCAGTGCAAAACGACTATAAATAGAGGACATATGCCTCTTCAAATGAACAAACATAGAGCATTTCAGAGCCAAATTGCTGCCCTTCTTGCCAGTGAGCCAAGAGTTAGCAATTTTCTTATGTTTTCTCCCGCTTTTGTAAATCGGAGTGTCAACAGAGTAAAGGAGCAATTGCCGCTCGATCTCTATTGTCCCATTTCCCAGAATTCTTTTTGTACTCGGAGATTCTCAGTGCATGATCTCTCAGGTGTACTCGATTTGTAGTACCTTGCGCTAATAAGAAAAGATAGTAATTCTTCTCTTTTTATAAATGTCTACTAAAATGACGACTCTGCTGGGGACTACCTTTTCCTCTGACGAGAAGGTGGTGACGCAATCTCTCAAGGAATCCTAACTGTAATTGAGTACCTTCAAAATATATTATAATCCTACTGCAGGCTGTAGTGATACTCTAGTTCGAATACCACTACATAAACTCGACCTGCATGGGCCACCACTAAAAACGTGTCACGACCCACACCCTAGAGTAAGGGCACGAGAAGTGGGTACGTCCAGCCTACGCCGCAGTATCGGCGGTAGAACGCTGTCCTAGGTCACAATATCTAACAATATAAGGTACCTGTATAGTATATACACTCCGAGTGGAGGTGACAATACAGAATACAGTCTCAATCACAACTAAGGCAAAAATAGCACGATATCATAGATATGAAAATCACAAAGGAAGATACAAACAGAAGGAAAGTCTAAGTGTCTAAACGATACAACATCACAACATCCAGAAAATAATACAACTCTGAAGTCAATACAAATGACATAAGAAATAACATAAAGCCTAGTTAATCTAGTCTAAGCAGTAAGGATGACGTCCTCAGCTAGAGCTGGATCCTCATGTGGGTCCAACTCACATGTATCGTCTAGATGGGCTCCATAGTAGGTTGGGCAGAAGTCCTCGGTATCATCTGTAATATTTTTAACAGGTCCAGTCAGGACGGGAGCGAGCACAGTACATCTCATGCAGTTCATATCATGGCAGGAAATATAAAGCAAGCAATAGAGTAAGATACATGAAACGCTGTAAGAAGATGTACATAAAAACATGAGAGATATTTTATAACTGGAAATATATACATGATAAGTAAGAACTGTAAGTGACTAGTGATTTAGAGTACGAGATGGCATATAATTGGCTTAGGTTGAACATGATGTACATGAGTGAACATGAGGGACACTAGCCAGGAAGGCTGTGTTGCACATGATAAAACATGAAAAGTAACAGAATGAACATGATGGGTAAATCACATGACCATTTATACTCACCCCTACCCACAATCAATACACAAGGATCCAGTCAAGTTATGTTACTAACATGATGTTTTGGTTACACACGAAACACACGAGGAAACATGAACGTACACGAGAGCACATGAAAGTACATGAGCGTACATGAAAGAATATGAGAGAACATGAGTGTACATGAATAACGCAAGAGTAAAGAATACATGATGTACATGAAACACACGACATTAAGTATCCAATGCGCCCGCTAAGGGGGATAACATCCCAAGAAGAGATCCATATAGTACCAATCCGTGATGATAACATGACAGCATTAAGTAAAGTAATCTAGAGCAAGAATATAAGTCGTGACAAGTATGAAACGATCAGAGAATGTACTCGCCTGCGTTCTGAATGTCTGTGAGAATACACTGTCCGATATGAGATATCTGAGTCCTATTTAGAGCAACACAAGTCATGATGTATACAAGGGGGTTATAAATGAAGTGTACAATGCATCTACATGATTTCTAGGCCAAAGTCAACTCTTGGTCAACTCTGGGTCAAACCAAGTCAATATCTAGTCAAATTAGGTCAAACTAGTTAGGGCTTGGTCAATCTTGGTCAACTAGTCTAAGTTAGTCTAATCTAGGCTTAATCAAGTCAATTCTAGGTAAACTCTAGTCAAGCTAGCCTATTGTGTTCAATACCAAGTCATTCTAGGTTTTGGGCTAGTCAACTAAAGCCTAAACAATCAATCCTATAGGGTAAACTATACACTAGGTCTATATACCATTTACAATGTACAAACCTATAGATACAATACATATTTAGATACATACTTGCATACATATCATGTTTGCATTCATGCCTACATACATATTTACATATATACATTTTATATATATATATATATATATATATATATATATATATATATATATATATATATACATGCATTATGCATTATATACTTTCAAGGATTTTAAATCAAAGTGAGAGTGTGTGTGTGTGTGTGGTTGAGGTGTGTGTGTGTATGTGAGAGCTTGTGGGTTCATTCATACATACTTGTGTTCATGGATTATGGACTGAATTTAAAAGCTAAAGGACAACATGACATATGAATTAAACCGGTATCTCAGTTTTCATGTTGTTCTCAGGTTTTCAAGTTAAGGTCATCAGATTTGAAATAAAATTCATGTTTTACTTAACATCAAAAGTTCCCAGTTTCATGCTTAAATCTCAGTTTCAGTTTACATTCCTCTTTCCACAATCAATCCCAAAATCAATACACAATCCCATTAACATTCAAATTGAATCTCAGGTTTTCTTTATTCATTCTCAGGTTAATATCAGTTTCATCTAGAAATTTTAAATTTGAAATCAACCAATAGTGAACCAAGCTTAGAACAACAAAATCCATATATCATCCTAGCATCTAGCATTGCATCACATTTAACTTATACTCCAAAATCAATTTCAGTTTTAACCCATAGAACATGTATTACAAAACAAAACTCAAATTCAGTGTACAGTTAAGAACATGTAGGAAAGAAATCCTTAGGTTTTCATTTGAGGAAATCACAGTTCATCCATTTTCAGTTTTCAACCTATAAACCAAACAACCCTTCTAAAGTTCACATGCAACAGTCCTATCTCATATTTCTGTTAATGAATCTCATGTTTTCTTTCATTTTCATTTCAGTTTTCAGTTTGTGTGTGGATGGAACATCATGTCAAACTCAAAACAGTGTACCAATGTGTGCACTTGACAGTTTTTGCAGTTCAATGCAATTCACAAACCCAATCAAATTCTCATACATTAACCTAACATGTTGTCTATATATATAGAAATGAAACAACATGTTTAAATATATGAAATTGGCATATCAACTGGGTTATCATTCGAAAATCAGTGAACAACCTATAATTATACAGATATTCTGAAATGGCCAATCAAAGCATCATATGAACACAAAACACAAACAACAACTCATGAAATAAACCCTAACTCATTACACATATATTCAGCATGCTTTAAAACATACAAGCACATAGTTTTACATTTGAATTTGAACTAAACATTCGAATAACAGAGTATAAACCCTGACACTCGAACCCGTATCAAAAATTTGGGTTAAATGCAATTTGATTGATAAGACATGTTAACATGGAATTTAATTAGTTGGTAATCATGGCATCACATATGTACGTGTCCAGCAGACCATAATGTGTCAAAAATCTGGACACAAACGTGTCCAAATACTCATGCACACACGTAGACACATGCGCGTGCACACGACATTGTGCAGCGAGTCCATGGACTCGTGTACTCGACACAGGCCACGTGGAGCCACGTGGCCGTGCACACGTGTAGCCCACATGTAGGGCTACACGATCGACACCCTGCATCGTGTCCACGTGGTGACAGAATACGACACGAAGTGCGTGTCAGTACTGATTTTTTGCGTGCACAGTACAATGTAAAGTCGGTACGATCGTGTTTTCATATCCGACACGACACGACGTGTCGTGAAACTTAAGAGGGGTCTGTCAGTCATGGCCCCCTCCTCTGTGTCAAATTGCACGTGTCCACGTGTCCTACACAGAGAGATATTTGGGTCGGGTAGCAGGGCATGTGTACGGGGGTGTCGTGCAGTGAGTTCGTGTCTGTTTTGGACACGGACACGACTTGAAAATCAACTCAGTCTTCACTAATATTAATTAGAACCTAAAGGCCTAAAAATTTGTTCAAACACAATTTGAAATTAACAATATTTATTTCTAACAATCATTTCATCGAACACCATTCCTACACACCGATACGTGTCCGATACGGACACGTAATGGACATGAACTCCTACCAAACTTAGGCTATACCTAGGGAAACCCTAAATGAATGCATCCATGGAAAGAAAACTAGAATTTGAATAGGTTTGATGGGTTTTACCTATTGATGGTGAAACCTTAATTTAGAGCTATTTGAATGAGGGCTCCTCTTCAACTTGCAATGGTTCCAAGCCCCCAAATCCTTGCTAGCTAGTCTCCAATAGCATCCCTTACTATTGAGGAGTCCAATGCAATTGGTTTAGTCCAATTTGGAGGAGAAATGGAGAAATGGAGAAATGGTGAAGAATTGGAGAAGAACACTAAAGGGGATTTTTGTAGAGATTAACAAGAGGCCAATATTTGTGAAGAGATGATTACAATGGGAAGAGGGGCTCATGATAGCTGTGATAAAGCTAGGGTTAGGGTTTTAGATGAGTGGTTGAGGCTTCTCCAACAAGTTCAAGTCAAATCAAAGGCTCACAACAAAAGTAGGTTTCTTACATAATATCTCTTAACAAAATATCTAGATATTTATCCAACTTAGCCATTAAGTCTTCTAATCTTCTAACTAAGCCCCCATGAACATTATTAACATCTAGGTTAGGTCCAAACTAGGTTAGTCTCTAATAAAATGATTAGCATCATAATAATCAATCAAAATTTATTTTCATAAATAAGTCAAAATGACCAAAATACTCTTAGGCTAAAAAGTAAAAATATGAAACTCTAAACACATGATTAGGTCTCAATGATCATGATTAGTCTTCTAGGTCATGCATGACTAAGGTTACACTTATCAAAACACCAATTTCACATATCACCATTTTAAATAGTTTTAAAATAACTAAAAAACACCAAAAATCATATCATGACTAAAATCTAATATTTTAATAATTTAAAATACAAAAGTTCAAAATTACCTTTATTTTAGAAAACTGGATGTTATACAAACCCATATGCAAAGCTTGGCAATGCATGTGAAATGGGTTCTAAGGCGAAGCTCCCTTCTGTCGATTTACGCGACATGATAAATCACAAGCATAAAGCGAGGGAAATCATTACTACTCATGAGGTGCCTCTACCGAAGCACCCGTGCACTAGTATTATCATCAACTGTTGTTGCTCCAAAACAACGAAAGTTCCTCCAAGACAGTCCATGTTTCGACGACTGCAATGTTCACTATGTGTTTCATCTAATATGGCTTCATGGAGTCCTCCCTATGGAAGCCCCAATCAAAGAAGGTGGATCACTAATCCAACTTTTTCTTCCAGTTCTGCGAACATAAGAAGAAGAAGTCTGCCAGCAAACAGCCGGCGAGCTGTTACATCTGAAGGAGTATATGGGTACTCGGTCAAGGATGAGATCCCTTATAGATGGTGAGGACTCTCAAGCTGGGGGTGGTGTTCCTTTAGAACTTTAAACTGGGGGTAGCATTCCTTCAGAGTCTGAAGTGGATGACCTCTACGTCAGGGGTAGCCTTACAGATGACGATGATCTCTTCGAGTCTGACGGTGACTATCTACTTCCTCTGCCTGAAGATGAAGGCCTCCTCAACACTGAGATAGACAGTACCAGCACTAACTGTATTGTTCATCCTTGCATGCTATCGACGTACATGACGGATGGAGAGAAACCTGAAGAAGCTAATGATCAAACCAACAAGCGGCTGAAGAATCTTGAAATGGCATTCGCCAAGATCACTGACATGCTTACCAGCATCATGGCTGTCCAAACTGCTGGTGTTGCTCCCCTACTTCAACCAAACGTCTCAGTACACGCTAGTCCGGTTCATAGCAATAACCCTCCTTCACTACAAAAGTAGTACCATTCCGTTGCACCTCCTCCAAATCCCATAAATGCTGGAAGTGGTCCTTTGCCGACAGCATTTGATAACCGTACAACAGTCTTTTTTCAATATCTGCTCAATTAGCAGGATACAATTGATTCTCTTGTTGCCCGTCTTGATACCATCTCACACAAAGACGAGCTTCAGAAGATGGGGATTGTGGACACACACAAAAAAAAACATTGTCTTTTCTTTATTGGCGCAAGGCACCATAAATCGAGTACGCGTGAGAGATCCTACACTGAGGATCCCCGAGTACAAAAAGAATTCTGGGGAATGGGATGATGGAGATCGAGCGGCAGTTGCTCCTTTACTCTGTTGACACTCTGATTACAAAAGTGGAAAAAAACCTAAGAAAATTGCTTACTCTCGGCTCACTGACAAGAAGTGCGGCAATTTGGCTCTTGAAAATGCTCTCCGTTCTCTGTTTTGAAGAGGGATGAGGCCCCCTTTTTATAGTCGTTCTTGAGCTAGAATGATGTTATGCACCCACATGAGGAAACACACTAGTTTTCATGTGGACGCATGGTCCTACTTTGGGCGCATAGGGTGTAGACGCATGCAGGCTGCATGATCGTGGGTTGATCGTGGTGCTGACGTGGCCGCATGCTTCGGTGCATGACAGTTTGTGGAGACTTACGTGGCTGTATGCTTCGGTGCATGATTGATCATGGGTTTGACCGAGTCGGAGGCTGTTCTGGCTTGGGCGCATAGCCTGAAACAGAGCTATGTTCCCCCTTCTGGAGGAGCCTAGAGTGGGCACATGGGCGCATAGCCCACTCTGGTGACTTGGGCGCATATGTCTTCACTGGTGACTTGGGCGCATATGTCTTCATTGCTGACTTGGGCACTTATGACTTCATTGGTGACTTGGGCGCACGGTTATCCAGTCTGCTGAAATTTTCATGCTTCTACAAGACCTCCTTCAAAGTTTTCGATACTTGAACGAGTTCGAAATACTTTGAAAGAAGCATGGACCGTCTTCTCGTGATGCAGTGGACGCATAGCATGGCTCTCTCTCTTTGGGCGCATAGAGTTTGGCCAGTCTGTCAGAGAGATGGCTGTTGTGATCTTCCTCGAAAATTTGAACTGACAGATTCATCGGGGTGGAATTTGAATAGGTCTATCCTTTATGCGTTGTCCATGTCAGCACGTGGCAGTCGCATAATGTCCAAGAGAATGGGTCTTCACGTGGGCACATAAGTCATAGTGGGCGCATAGTGCTCAGTGGGCGTATAGGAGTAGTGGGCGCATAGCATATGGCCCATGTCTATAAATAGGCTTTTGAAGAGAGAGAAAGCTCATTATTCTCTTTTCTCTTAGAATTTTTCAAAAAGACTTTTCATCTTCTTTCTGCACGAACCATGTCTTCCAAGGCCGCCAAGAGATCTGCGAAGGGCAAAGAGGCTGCACCGAGTGGCTCTCCTCCTGCGACAATGTCCTCGCCAGTCCAAGACCCGATCCTGGGTGAGGCTGTGCCTCAAAACAAAGTCTTGAGCGTTAATTTGCGATGCTCAGACTTTTCTTCTACCTGGGCATATGCGCCCAAGGCAACATGCTTCTGCGAGCATTTATATGCGCCCACAGAAGCATGCGCCAACACTGTGGTGTGTTATGCGCCCACATGTTGCTATGTTATACGCCCATATGCTGCTGCATGTTATGCGCCCATACACTGCTGTACGTTATACGTCCACTGTTTGCAAAAACAAAAGTTTTATTACAAACTAAGAAAAAGAGTACAGGAGTACAATTGATTTTTGGGGAAGTACAACTATAGAAATCTGATCAGAAGACGATCACTTTATCCCTTGGACTATGTGAACTTGAAGACTAGAGCCTCTGGAGAATGCAGCAGCAATTTTGCAAGAGTATTTGATCTCTGTGATGCTTTGATAATGATTGGAAACTCTATTTATAGAGTTCTGAAAATAACTGTTTTAGCAGTTATTCTGATGTGCTCGAGGCTGGATTGCGCCACTTTGGATTACGCCAACCTTATGTTGTGCTAACTTCTATTCAGTTAACAATCGTATACTAACTGTATTTAGACACATGGCATCATATGATTGAGATGCGCATGGTCGTGTACAAAATAGTAGACATGTTTTGAGAGATTAGTGGCATGTGCGCCACGTCATCCTGCTTTAGAATGTAAGTTGTTTCAACTTTATCAGGTTGTGCGAGCTTCAGTCAACGAGTCAAACTGTGCCTGATTGGGCCGCGCCTAGACACGTGGCAGCTTTTGAATATATGAAAATGATTTATCCGGATTGCGCCTAGGCGCAACTAAGGAATTTATTTTAGATTGCACCTAGGCGCAACTCACAAGATGTGCAGGACAGCTATCAAAATTTCCTCGAGCGACACATTTTGAGGGATTCGAAGAGATTTTCTTTGTTTACTGTGCTGTCAACTGTCAGTGATGTCAGGTAATAATGGCAATTAAATGTCAGATGCCACGTAGACTTTAGCGTAATATGACTGAGCGCAGTCTGAGATGTGGCGCAGTTTGATCTCTGATCTTCATAACAGTAGCGCAACTTGATTGTTGGGGTGCAACTTGATTGCTGAGTGGTAAAAACATGGCACAACTTAATTTTTAGGCCCTACAAGATCCCCTTCAAAGTTTTCGAAACTTAAGAGTACTTCAAAGTTTTGAAATACTTTGAATTATGCTTCTGACTGAGTCAAGTTTTGCTTAGATTGCGCCAGTCAATGCCCAGCCATGATAATTAAATTTCTTTCTCAAAAACATTCGATCTCCTCTTCATCTTCCCGGGTTTCATTGATGATTTTTGATTTCCCATGAGGAATATGAAGAGTTGGTTTGATTCTATATATAAGGGCTGGTCTTTATACTCATTTTTTACTTATGTACTTCGATGGCACCTAAGAAGAAGGAGATGGAGACCAATGTTGACACTGAAGTCAAGTCCCCTGAAGCAAAACCTGATGTCATGCCTACGACTTATTTGTTGGAGGCTGACCCGTCACTGAGGGCGGTGAACTTCTTAGACTATTTTGGTTTAAACCCCACAGTCTTCAATCACTCGAATGGTGGGCCATCACTTTTCTCTGACGAGCGCAGCGATTCGGAGGGATTCTTTAGTCTGATGCGTCGCTCGGGGATCCACAACATGCAAGAGTTGGACGCTGCCCTTCGTCAGACCAATGATGAAGACGAGAAAAAGAAATAATGTTAAGCGTGCCAGCTTTTTATTTTCTTTTTATGTGTCCTTTCCTACTTGTCTGTAGGGGTCTACCTCTCTTTATGAAATGAAATTTATAATTTCTGGCATTTTTATGGCTGTGATTTCAAGTGACGCATAAAAATGTGCTCCTTTAACTAATTCAATGCTTACTGTTTCTTTGAGAGACACATGGCATTCATCATGTGGTTCATAAGCGCCTATTATTTAGTTCTTTCCCGAAATAAACTCCTAGAACAACGTATTGTTCACATCTTCAACGCTTTTTAAAGGATAGCCAAAACGGAAGGAAAGAGACATTCAGGCTTTCTCATTTTATTAAAAGATGATTTCTCACAAGGTCCCACTGTCCAGCAAAAATTCAACATCTACAAGTTCACTTGTGTCGTTTCAACCTGATGTTATTCTTTTGCATGCCGCACCTTCGGATGTTGGTTTGCTGTGCTCTATATTATTGACTTCTTTAGCACACACGCCGTTGATTTTGATGGTAAGTCCCAACAAAGAATCAGTGGTTTCCATTCACAAGCGTCATTCATGAGTTATGTTTACTTTGTGCCACTTTTTACTAAGACAGTCTTGAAGATAGGTGCTGACTTGTAGAAATAAAGCGCATATTGTAGATGCGCACCTGAAATTCTGAGAAGAAGCGCACACTGCGATCCAGTGCCTGACTTCGATCAGAGGTACGCACTGTAGATATGCGCCTGTTTGTTCTGAGAATAGGCGCACAGTGCAATCCAGTGCCTAACTTCGATCAGAGGCGCGCACTGTTGATATGCGCATGTTTGTTCTGAGAATAGGCGCGCATGTTTGTTCTGAGAATAGGCGCGCAGTTTTGATAGATTTTACTAACTTTTTCTTCTTTGTTAATATTTGCAGAAGTTTGGTTGGCAAGCTTCTTCAAAACTGGCATCGGTGACCTGGATGCTATGAAGGGCATTCTTCTGACACCCACATCAGACAGCTCATGTGATTCTGACACTCAGATCAGACAGCTCAGGACTCTCTATGTTCCAGAAGGGTCTTCCTCGGATGGTAGGAAGAGCCTTTATCATGAGAGTTGGATGGTGGAGAGACAGAATTATGAATCGTATCACAAGGGTGATCTCATTCCTAGTTCTCATGACGGGCCGTCTCTTCTCCACCAGTTGTATTGACAGCTGCTTATCTTTGAGCTGCTGTACTCTGGGATTCTCCTCTCGTCTTTCTGAGAGAGAATACCAGAGTTGATTCTGTTGCCTTGCTCGCTGCTTCAGGACGAGATGACAAGGAACAAGCATTAATAAGAAGATCCAAAGATGTAATAGACCTTCATTTGTTATATTTAGAATAAAAATCTGGGATGTAGTAGATTTCCATTAAGATGTATCTATGTTTTTAAAGAAGGAATAAAGAATGATTTTCTCTTCTTTATGATTTTGATTTTGATATGATGATATGGAGAATAGAATTCAGGAGAAATATGGATGTGACAAGTTGCTGATGTAAATAATCAGAATTCAGAGGTATAGAGGACGCGAATTCATATTACTTAAGATAAGAGATAATCAATGCCAAATGAATGATAAGTCAAAAGAAAGTAAATGAATGAACAGTCACTTCGGTTTTCGAGGAAAAGGTGCTGAATGAACAAATAGTTGTCTCGATTCTCGATGAAAAGAATAAATGAATGAACAGTTATAAATGAATGAACCGTTGGACTTCTTTCAGAAAGTCGCATCAGTTCTCGAAACCAACTATCTAGTCATTATGTCTATAAATAGAGCAAAACTTTCGTAGATATCGTTAATTTCTTTTCTTTCTGTACAAAATGTCTTCCAAAGATTTGCTCACTCCGAAGATCGAAGGAAAGACCGATACGCCTCCTGCTGAGCCTCCGAAGCCTCCTCAGAAAGAAAGGGGTGAAGGCTCAAATGCTCCAGCACCAGGACAGGACTTAATTGCCAAGCTAGTGAAGCCTGGAAAGACTGCCGAAGAAGAGACATTAAGGATGGCCGCTTGTGAATTTCTGGTGCGTTCAGACAATGAGATGTTTGAACTGTTGGCAAACTATGTATTTAATCATGAAGGATCGGGGCCTCCTCCCCGTCCTTAATATTATGTAATTCCATTCTGCTTTTGAATAAAATAAACTTTATTTACATTATTTCTCTGAAATGAAGTATATTTTGCTTTTATACATAATATTTCTTGAGAAATTTGCCATTAATAAGCATCATAGCAACTCTACCATCCATATCTGATAATTGATAGGCTCTATTTAAGAAAACCTTATTTACAACATACGGCCCTTTCTATTTTGCCTCAAACTTGCCTTTGCTCATATGAGTCATAGTCATAGGACGTTTGACTGTAAGAACTAGCTCGCCTTCCTGAAATGTTAGTACTCTAACTTTGCAATTGAAAGCTTTTGAAATATGGGCTTGATAAAGTTCGATATGTTGTTGAGCCAGTAGCATTTTCTCGTCGAGCGCCTCCAATTCTTGAAGCCGAAGATGATCATTATTTTCTGTAGTAAGTTCATTAGCAATAGCGATTCTCAATGAAGGAATTTGAATTTCCAATGGTAAGACAACTTTACATCCACATACTAGAGAAAAAGGTGTGCAACCTGTGGGATTATGAAATGTAATGCGATAAGCCCATAGACATTCTCTAAGTTTCTCACTCCAATTACGTTTGTTAATAGAAACAAACTTTTTAAGGAGCTTGATAATAGTTTTATTGAATGCTTCGGCTAACCTGTTAGCTGCAGGATTATAAGCTGTAGAAGCAACATTATTGATTATGTTGTCATCACAGAACCTAATAAACTTCTGACTGACGAATTGTGGCCCATTATCATGGATAATTCAACGAGGTATACTGTAGGTCCTAAAAAATCAAGTTGCACCTATTAACAAAGTCAAAAAATCAAGAAATACAACTTTCAAATGAACTGCGCAGACATCATATTGTGCATCATTCAGATTGTGCACACCAGACTGCACACTTTCAACTACGCAGGCTGATGTGGCAATGTCATCATTATCTAATAAAATCAAATCTTTCTGACAGCTGACAGTACAAAGAACGAGGAGTCTGTTCGTTTATTGCGCCGCACAGCGCTCGAGGACAGCTGTACATACAGCGCAATCCAGTGCCTGTGCAATCCAGTGTCTGCGCAATCCACTTCAGCGCAATCCGAAGTCAGCGCAATTCATGTGGCGCACTTCATCATATCAACTGACAAAAGTACACGTGGCATTCATGCCATCAATTGCTCGTTACGTGGCAACCATCTTCATACGATCATGCACATTTTAATCAAATGATGCCATGTGTCCAAGACAGTCAGCCCATAACCAGACAACTGCCTGCACAGTCTGATGCTACGCAATTCAGTTCCTGTGCAATCCAACTTGCGCCATTCAGAATAACTAAAAATTAGTAATTTCCAGAACTCTATAAATAGAGTTTCAAGTCTTCATTCAAGGAGATCAGAGATAAGGGGATCAGAGATCAGATAAAGAGAGATCAGACATAACAGTTCAGAGAGTTCAGGAGTTCTTGCCCAAGTGCTGCTGCATTCTTCCGAGGCTTTTGCCCTCAACTTTCGAGGCTTTTGCCTTCAAGTCAACTTCAGAGGCCACCATCTTCAAAGTTCACATCGTCCAAGGGATAAAGCAATCGTCTTCTAGATTGGATTCCTACAGTTGTACTTTTCCAGAATTCTTGTAATCTTTATAAAGTTTGTATCAATAAAGTTTCATACTTTTGTTTTTGCAAACAAAATTCTTGTAGGTCCTAAAAAATCAAGTTGCACCTATTAACAAAGTCAGAAAATCAAGAAATACAACTTTTAAATGAACTGCGCAGACATCATATTGCGCGTCATTCAGATTGCGCACACCAGACTGCGTACACTTTCAACTGCGCAGGCTGACGTGGCAATGTCATCATTATCTGACAAAATCAAATCTTTCTGACAGCTGACAGCACAAAGAACGAGGAGACTATTCGTTTATTACGCCGTACAGCGCTCGAGGACAGCTGTACATACAGCGCAATCCAGTGCATGCACAATCCAGTGTCTGCGCAATCCACTTCAGCGCAATCCGAAGTCAGCGTAATTCATGTGGCGCACTTCATCATATCAACTAACAAAAGTACACGTAGCATTCATGCCATCAATTGCTCGTTACGTGGCAACCGTCTTCACACGATCATGCGCATTTCAATCAAATCATGCCATGTGTCCAAGACAGTCAGCCCATAACCAGACAACTGCCTGCGCAGTCTGATGCTGCGTAATCCAGTTCCTGCACAATCCAACTTGCGCCATTCAGAATAACTAAAAATTAGTTATTTCCAGAACTCTATAAATAGAGTTTCAAGTCTTCATTCAAGGAGATCAGAGATAAGGGGATCAGAGATCAGATAGAGAGATCAGACATAAAAGTTCAGAGAGTTCAGGAGTTCTTGCCCAAGTGCTGCTGCATTCTTCCGAGGCTTTTGCCTTCAAGTCAACTTCAGAGGCTACCGTCTTCAAAGTTCACATCGTCCAAGGGATAACGCAATCGTCTTCTAGATTGGATTCCTACAGTTGTACTTTTCCAGAATTCTTATAATCTTTACAAAGTTTGTATCAATAAAGTTTCACCAGACAACTGCCTGCGCAGTCTGATGCTGCGCAATCCAGTTCCTGCGCAATCAAACTTGTGCCATTCAGAATAACTAAAAATTATTTATTTCCAGAACTCTATAAATAGAGTTTCAAGTCTTCATTCAAGGAGATCAGAGATAAGGGGATCAGAGATCAGATAGAGAGATCAGACATAAAAGTTCAGAGAGTTCAGGAGTTCTTGCCCAAGTGCTGCTGCATTCTTCCGAGGCTTTTGCCTTCAATTCTCCGAGGCTTTTGCCTTCAAGTCAACTTCAGAGGCTACCGTCTTCAAAGTTCACATCGTCCAAGAGATAAAGCAATCGTCTTCTAGATTGGATTCCTACAGTTGTACTTTCCCAGAATTCTTGTAATCTTTACAAAGTTTGTATCAATAAAGTTTTATAATTTTGTTTTTACAAACAAAATGGCGACTCTGCTGGGGACGACTTTCTCCTCCGACGAGGAAGTGACAACTCAATGTGACATAGCGTCTATCGGAAAGACGCAGAAGACTCTAGTTGTGAAGGTCAACCTGACAGCCTATGAAGCCATGATCAACTCGAAGACCACTCCTTGTACTGCAACCACTTCTGCCACGAGCAAAGTGCGCCCAGTATGGGTCTTCAAGACTGCTGTGCAGTCCATTAACTCTGCCAGCAAGACTCCTGCGCAGTCTGCCAAGAATCCTGCTGCACAATCTGCTGCATAGTCTACAGTTGCTGTCACTAAGACTGTTGCACAATCTGTCTCAACTACTCATGCACAATCTGCTTTTGCCAGTGCACAAGAGACTTCATATGCTGCCCTATCAAGGTGCAAGACTCCTCTACCTCTGGCGCAGTTGGCTGCCAATCTTCCTGCGCAAACCAACATTCCAGCAACTAGAGTGCATCCCAAACACTCTGTGGCCAGAACTCCTGAAGCGCAAACCACAGTGTCTGTGGCCAAAACCATAAAGTCCTCTGCCAGAGACTTTCTTGCGCAACCTGCCAGTGCGCCATCCATTCATGCGCAAACTGTGTCCGCGCAATATAAGAAAGAGAGCCCTTTGGCTAATCTTTCTTCTACTCACAACAAAGGGAAGAGTGCTGCTCAGCTCCAACACCCTGCTGCTCCTGCGCAATCCACTGGGGGTAGTCTTTTGGCTATTCCTCTTCCTCCTCAAAACAAAGGAAAAGGCCCTTTAGTCTTTTCTCAAACTTCCTCGTCTCTTGACTTAGAAGACAACAGAGGGAAATGCTCTTTAGCTAACCCTTCTTTACAAAACAAAGGAAAAGGCCCTTTGGTCTTTTCTCAGTCTTCTTCGGTCTTTACCGTAGAAGATCATACTGAACGTGCTTCGACATCAGTCAGTACAAAAACTCTTTCAAACAAGGATTCTTCTCTCTATGTTAAAAGAACTTGTACTGATCAAAGAGGTATTCTGCCTACTCCGGTAGTAGAGTTCCAAGATCTCCCAACCCTCAAGATCTCCCGTACAAGACAGAGAAAATTGCTGGTGTCTCAAACAGAAACCCCTGGGGGAGAGTTTGCAGATCTAAGAACTTATCTCAACAGGCCAACTTCGGTGAAACGTAAACAGCCAATGCCGAAGACCAAACATCATCAGAAGCAGACTTCCAGGATCAAGAATCCGGACACATATGTCAATGAAATGAGCACTTCTCTGTACACTCAAGGGACAAAATATTTGAAGAACCGGAACCATGTTCCGAATGTTATCAAAGAACACATCCCTCGCACTTTTGCTCGTCCCGTTGCTGTTCCCGATCTCCAAGGACACCTCAAGCAAAGGCGGGAAAACACTTCATCACTTCCAATTCAACCAAGTGATCATCATCATTGTAAACACAAGGTTGTTATCAAGTGTTGTTGTCAAACAATTAGACAATCTGTCTTCGATCGTTTGAACTTTTCTAACTCTGAATCTATGTCGGAAGATGAATATGAGGTTCTGTACGCTTCCGTCAACATGACGTCCAGAGACACTGGGGGTAGGAAGTGCTCTAAGCACGGGAAGCCTCACAAGCCAAGCCAACGGTATTTGGATCTACTTCAGGAATCTTCTGAAGGAGTACTCCAACATACCAGATCCCGAAGCCGAGACACAATCGGTCAAAGGAATCTTCAAGATCCTTCTGAACGTCTTCTTCCTTCTCACTCAGAAAATGACTCTTTCTTCGACTATGATGCATATAGCGAAAGCTCAGAATAGACAGTGTCTTCCACTGTACCCAGAGAAGTGACAGCTTACGTTGTCAATGAAGATCCTGATGCTTCCAGTTCAGCTAGTCAAGAACAAAGAATAGCTGCACTAGAAGATAAGTTGAAAACAATGGCAGAAATGGTCGCAAGCATGCATTCTATATTGTAGCCCAGCACACAGTACCACCGACCGTACCGCCTACAAATCCCGAAATCATAGCATCGTCGGTGCCTGTTAATGCAGGGCTGGGGGTAGCATCCCTTCTAGTACCTCCTGTACAAGTCCAAACTACACCCAGTCAGTCAGGGGCTGGGGGTAGTGCTTACAACGTTGTTCCTCCTCCTACCACTCTGATTCAGCCTGCTCCTTCTACATCAGTGGAAGATGCCAATGATGCTGTAAAGCTCCTGCGAACACAGTTCGAAGCTTTTAAGGAGAAGGACAACTTGCAAAGGTTGGGGATCAAGCAACCTTACCCAGTTGAATGGAAGGAAGTCTCGTTTCCTCCAAAGTACAAGATCCCAACTATCTTGCTGTTTGATGGCAGCACATCTCCCAGTCAGTTCATCAACCATTTTGAGGTTATGACTGTTCAACTTCAACCAAATGACGCTCTTCTTACTAGAGTATTCGTTGGCTATTTAGCTGGTGTAACATACGATTGGTATAGAAGCTTGCCCGATGGTTGTATCACCTCCTTCTCTGGCTTAAAGTAAATTTTCTTGGAACGATTTTACGAGGGGATCAATGACATGAATATGTCAGCCCTCAATAAAATCAAAACAAAGGCATAATGAAACTGCTGAAAGTTTTATCGAAAGATTCCATCGGAAAGCTTTAAAAATGCCACCAGGAACTCCGGCTGCTGTCACCAAAGACACCTGCAAGGCAAATCTATTGCCTATCATCAGCATGTGGACGGGGTCTACTCAATTCCAAGACTGGCCATCCTTCATTGTCAACGCTAAAGCAGCTGAAGTTAGCGCCGACAAATTAAAGCAGCTTGGGGTACAAATGTCTAACCCCGACCGGGATGAACATCAAACATCAGGTGGTGGCAATCGCCAGAACAACCGCAAACCAAAAGAAACTTTAAACATCAATTTGAATAAGAACAAAAAATCTCTGGCGGTTAACGTAGCACCTCCTACGTCTACTTCTACTCCTTCAGCCCCTCCACCAAGGGAACCTCGTCCTAAAGTAGAGTATTCCTTTGACGAGAATGAAACTGCTAGCATCTTTGATTGCTTAATCAAAAGAAATAAAATCCAACTTCCAGATCCAAAGACGCCCGATGAAGTCGGTAAGACTGATCTTCCCAAGTACTGCATTTATCACAGGTTCATCGGACATCCCACTCGAGCATGTTATGTGCTCAACGGCAAAATCTAGGAGCTGGTCAATGCTGGTGTCGTCACTCTGCAACAAGACGAGAAGACTGTTACTGCAAACATGGTATCAGTTTAGTTCGGTGACTTCCCACCTCAGATGGTGCAGCATGGCGTCATTCCTATCCCTAAAGCTACTCTCGAGATCGAGAATCTCCCTCCTCCATGAAGTGAAGGTCTCATCCCCTTGTCTTTTGACAATGGCGAGATTATGTGGTTTCATCCGGATCTTGCTTCAGAGTTCGAACTTCCCTCTTCCTCCAAGAAGAAAGACCGCTCCAAGGGCAAGACAAAGATTTACAATATGGTGTCTTTTGACCCCATAGTTGACGAAGAAATTCTGTTGGGCACCAGATCAGGGAAAGCTTATCTAAAGAATTATCCTGAAGCCCAATAGAATCCTGCTTCTTCCTCTGAACCTGCTCCGGTGCAGCCTGCTTCCACTGAGGATATTTCTATTACTTTCTCACCGGTGGTGATACCCATTCCTCCCAAGCCGACGGTCGCTGACAAAGGCAAACAGCAAGTTCGCTTCGATAAACCTTTGAAGAAGACATCTCCTTCTGGACTTGAAAAGCCTTACAACTTTGATATCTTGGCTCAGTTGGCTAATACACCAGCCCGGTTGTCAATTTTCGAGCTCTTGCGCCTCTCTAAAGAGACTCGAGAAACTCTGAGTGAAGCTCTCATGCAAGCTGAAACTTGTCTAGCCCTTCTGAAGAAGCCTACAGCAGAGCCTGTCTCTTGCCTCCATTGTCATAGCGTGTTGGAGTTAATTCCAAACATAACTTTCACTCAAGATGACTTGTTAATGGAAGACAACAGGCATGACCGTCCTCTCTACTATACAGGATATGTCGACTCGATGAAAGTCGATCGTATTCTGATAGACCCAGGGTCTGCCCTTAGCATCATGCCGAAAACAATGATGCGTTGAAGATCCCTTTACATAGTCTCTCTAGTACAATCACAACCATCCTTGGATTCAATCAAGGAAGAAGTGAACCTTTGGGCAAGATTCGTCTAAAACTCCAAATAGGCAATCTTCGCACAAAAGTGACCTTCTTTACCATCGACAATCATGGTTGTTCTTATAATGCTTTATTGGGAAGACCATTCCTACATGAACACAACATTGTTCCATCAACTCTTCATCAATGTTTTAAATATGTTGATGACAATAGAGAAGTCCAGAAGGAGGTTGCTGATCTCTATCCTTTCAAAGGCATTGAAGCGTACTGCAACGACGCTCACATGTACAAAGATGAATTCATGAAGGTTGTCTTGTCTTAGGATATTAAAGAAGAATCAGAAGCAGTGCCCAAAGATACCCTCATCATTCCTGTCAAAGGACGTGTTTCTCATCCTCAATCCTCCAAGCCACTGGCTATTCACTTGCCAGTTCAGAAGAAACCAACAAATGATGATCAAAATCAAAGGGAGCTCAACTCTTCTGAGCCGCTTGTTATAGACTTACGTCGTAACAAGGACAAAAAGCAGCTCACTTCTTCTGAGCCACTTGTTATAGATCTACCTCATAACAAGGAAAAAAAAGAGCTCACCTCCTCTGAGCCGCTTGTTATCGACCTCCGTCGTAACAAAGCCAATCCTCCTCCACGTTCTTCTTCTCCCCCTCTTGTAATCAATCTGACCAAGCCTGCTAAGGCTAAAGGTCCTGCTGTAAATACCAATGTACAAATCAATGAAAAAGCATCTACTTTCGAGTATACTGATGTCATTTATCATACTAAATGCTATTTGGATATGTTGGATAGCTTTCAGTCATTTACAGTGGGAGTTGTACAATCTCTTCAAACTGAAGTTTCATTTGAACACCCAGATGATTCATATCGAATTGTTCCTGCTCGAAAGAAAGGCAAAAGTCCAATACTTTTTAGTAAAGGACCAGAATAACAATTTAGCTATACGGATGATAGCAAAGTTAACGACACGGGATATCTTCAACTCCGTCGTTACAGTCAACAATCAAAAGACATCATCCGAAAGACGGGTTATGACTTCAAGAGCGGCCTCAACTATGGTAAAGGACGGAGAACTCCTATCCGTACGACTGTGCCGAAAGGAAAGTCAGAGATGTACTACAGCAGGACCAAAAGAGGTCTTGGATATGCTTCTCCTCCAATGTTATCCCCAGTAGTTTCCGAATCTGATAGTGAAGAACGCTCTAACTCTTCTGATTCCAGATCATGGGATTCTGACACCAGTATCGGTCAAGTTCATCGACTAACTGTATCTTCTAACATGGTCTCCGTTGAACTTCCAGAAGGTTACGACGAGGATATCGAAGAAAGTTCTGAAACAGATCCTTGGGCTCAACGAATGGATACCCAATGGAAACTCTGATTCGAACAAAGGGAACCTCCTACCGAATATTAATTGGTTCAAATTGATGTAGGAGAGAACGGATCACCTCGTCCAATTCATCAGCAAGAACCTTCCAGAAGAGGATAAACAAGAATTAATTCTTCTGATTAAAGAATATATTGATGTCTTTGCCTGGAGCTATGAAGACATGCCAGGACTGGTCCCACTTACCGTGAATCTCTGCAGCTATGAAGACATACTGGCACCACTTAATATATGGGATTCCTACAGTTGTACTTTTCCAGAATTCTTGTAATCTTTACAAAGTTTGTATCAATAAAGTTTCATAATTTTATTTTTGCAAACAAAATGACGACTCTGCTGGGGACGACTTTCTCCTCCGACGAGGAAATGACAACTCAATGTGACGTAGCGTCTATCGGGAAGACGCAGAAGACTCTGGTTGTGAAGGTCAACCAGACAGCCTATGAAGCCATGATCAACTTGAAGACCACTCCTTGCACTGCAACCACTTCTGCCACGAGCAAAGTGCGCCCAGTGTGGGTCTCCAAGACTGCTGTGCAGTCTATTAACTCTGCCAGCAAGACTCCTGCACAGTCTGCCAAGAATCCTGCTGCGCAATCTGCTGCACAGTCTATAGTTGCTATCACTAAGACTGTTGCACAATCTGTCTCAACTACTCATGCACAATCTGATGTTGCCAGTGCACAAGAGACTTCATATGCTGCCCTATCAAGGTGCAAGACTCCTCTGCCTCTGGCACAGTTGCCTGCCAATCTTCCTGCACAAACCAACACTCCAGCAACTAGACTGCATCCCAAACACTCTGTGGCCAAAACTTCTGATACGCAAACCACAGTATCTGTGGCCAAAACCATAAAGTCCTCTGCCAGAGACTTTCTTGCGCAACCTGCCAGTGCGCCATCCATTCATGCGCAAACTGTGTCTGCGCAATATAAGAAAGACAGCCCTTTGGCTAATCTTTCTTCTACTCACAACAAAGGGAAGAGTGCTGCTCAGCTCCAACACACTACTGCTCCTGCGCAATCCACTGGGGGTAGTCTTTTGTCTATTCCTCTTCCTCTTCAAAACAAAGGAAAAGGCCCTTTAGTCTTTTCTCAAACTTCCTCGTCTCTTGACTTGGAAGACAAAAGAGGGAAACGCACTTTAGCTAACCCTTCTTTACAAAACAAAGAAAAAGGCCCTTTGGTCTTTTCTCAGTCTTCTTCGGTCTTTACCGTAGAAGATCACACTGAACGTGCTTCGGGATCAGTAAGTACAAAAACTCTTTCAAACAAGGATTCTTCTCTCCATGTTAAAAGAACTTGTACTGATCAAAGAGGTATTCTGTCTACTCCGGTAGCAGAGTTCCAAGATCTCCCAACCCTCAAGATCTCCCGCACAAGATAGGGAAAATTGCTGGTGTCTCAAACAGAAACCCCTGGGGGGAGTTTGCAGATCTAAGAACTTATCTAAACAGGCCAACTTCGGTGAAACGTAAACAGCCAATGCCGAAGACCAAACATCATCAGAAGCAGACTTCCAGGATCAAGAATTCGGACACATATGTCAATGAAATGAGCACTTCCCTGTACACTCAAAGGACAAAATATTTGAAGAACCGGAACCATGTTCCGAATGTTATCAAAGAACACATCCCTCGTACTTTTGCTCGTCCCGTTGCTGTTCCCGATCTCCGAGAACACCTCAAGCAAAGGCGGGACAACACTTCATCACTTCCAATTCAACCAAGTGATCATCATCATTGTAATCACAAGGTTGTTATCAAGAGTTGTTGTCAAAAAACTAGACGATCTGTCTTCGATCGTTTGAACTTTTCTAACTCTGAATCTATGTCGGAAGATGAAGATGAGGTTCTGTACGCTTCCGTCAACATGACGTCCAGAGACACTTGAGGTTGGAAGTGCTCTAAGCACGGGAAGCCTCGCAAGCCAAGCCAACGGTATTTGGATCTACTTCAGGAATCTTCTGAAGGAGTATTCTAACATACCAGATCCCGAAGCCGAGACACAATCGGTCAAAGAAATCTTCAAGATCCTTCTGAACGTCTTCTTCCTTCTCACTCAGGAGATGACTCTTTCTCCGACTATGATGCATATAGCGAAAGCTAAGAACAGACAGTGTCTTCCACTGTACCCAGAGAAGTGACAGCTTACGTTGTCAATGAAAGTCCTGATGCTTCCAGTTCAGCTAGTCAAGAACAAAGAATAGCTGTACTAAAAGATAAGTTGAAAAAAATGGCAGAGATGGTCGCAAGCATGCATTCTACATTGTAGCCCAGCATACAGTACCACCGACCGTACCGTCTATAAATCTCGAAATTATAGCATCGTCGGTGCCTGTTAATGCAGGGCTGGGGGTAGCATCCCTTCCAGTACCTCCTGTACAAGTCCAAACTACACCCAGTCAGTTAGGGGCTGGGGGTAGTGCTTACAACGCTGTTCCTCCTCCTACCATTCTGATTTAGCCTGCTCCTTCTACATCAGTAGAAGATGCCAATGAAGCTGTGAAGCTCCTGCGAACTCAGTTCGAAGCTTTTAAGGAGAAGGACAACTTGCAAAGGTTGGGGATCAAGCAACCTTACCCAGTTGAATGGAAGGAAGTCCCGTTTCCTCCAAAGTACAAGATCCCAACTATCTCGCTGTTTGATGGCAGCACATCTCCCAGTCAGTTCATCAACCATTTTGAGGTTATGACTGTTCAACTTCAACCAAATGACGCTCTTCTTACCAGAGTATTCGTCGGCTGTTTAGCTGGCGTAGCATACTATTGGTATAGAAGCTTGCCCGATGGTTGTATCACCTCCTTCTCTGGCTTAAAGCAAATTTTCTTGGAACGATTTTACGAGGGGATCAATGACATAACTATGTCAGCCCTCAATAAAATCAAACAAAGGCATAATGAAAGTGCTGAAAGTTTCATCGAAAGATTTCGTCAGGAAGCTTTAAAAATGCCACCGGGAACTCCGGCTGCTATCACCATAGACACCTGGAAGACAAATCTATTGCCTATCATCAGCATGTAGACGGGGTCTACTCAATTCCAAGACTGTCCATCCTTCATTGTCAACGCTAAAGCAGCTGAAGTTAGCGCCGACAAATTAAAGCAGCTTAGGGTACAAATGTCTAACCTCGACTTGGATGAACATCAAACATCAGGTGGTGGCAATCGCCAGAACAACTGCATGAAGAACAGATGGCAACTCTAGAGGGGGGTGAATAGAGTTATAGTAATAATAACCAATTAAAAATCAACTCTTTCATAATCTAAAATTAATCAGAGTAAATACGAAAAATAAATAAGGAGCAAGAGAGCATACGCAAACACAGCCGATTTTAACCTGGTTTCCCTCGTGGAGGACTAGTCCAGGCCTGAGAACTCTAAATCAGGATTAAATCCACTATTTGTGAAATAGTAGTTACACCCCGTGCCTTTACTTCAGAAGAGCACGTCAACTTCTTACAATGGATCGCAGTGGCGATGCTTGGAATTTTCTAAACTACTTCTTGAACTCTTGCACAAGACTCCTAACTGAGAGATGCTGAGCACTCGAGACTTAGGAAACTTGTGGCTAGTAGATGAAGAAGGGTATGGCTTATATTGAGCTTAGGAGAGAAGAGAAGAGAAGATTGGATGATTGAAAATGAGAGAATTCTTGGCCTATTTATAGGTTTTTATTAGGCAGAATTCGGCCAGAATTCTGGTAGGAATTTTCAAAAATTTGGCCATTGGACAACTAGCAGCCAGCAAACCCTAAAATTTTGGATGCTGATTTTTAGGGGACAGAGTTCGGCCCGAACTCTGTGTGGAGGCAGAGTTTGGCCCGAACTCTGTCTCCAGAGCACAGAATGGGTCCAAGGGTCCTGTGGGCTAATTTTGGATGAGCTTTATGGATTTGGATAGGTTATGGGTTGAGTCTCAAGCGCCCAGCATAACTCAGCTTACAATCATTCTAGACTCAATAAAATATAAAAGTACAGACTCAAAAAATGACTCGTATCTGCAAAAATGAGCTGTCGTCTGGCTTGAACTGATGTAGTCGTCGTGTGTCGTATTAAATTATCACAAGTATTATTTAGTCAATGTTATCAATATTTGGTTGACTGTGACTTTGTGTCAACACTGCAAACCAAAAGAAACTTTGAACATCATTTTGAATAAGAATAAAGAATCTTTGGCGGTTAACGTAGCACCTCCTACGTCTACTTCTACTCCTTCAGCCCCTCCACCAAGGGAACCTCGTCCTAAAGTAGAGTATTCCTTTGACGAGAATGACACTGCTAGCATCTTTGATTGCTTAATCAAAAGCAATAAAATCCAACTTCCAGATCCAAAGAAGCCCGATGAAGTCGGTAAGACTGATCATCCCAAGTACTGTGTTTATCACAGGTTCATCGGGCATCCCACTCGAGCATGTTATGTGCTCAAAGGCAAAATCCAGGAGCTGGTTAACGCTGGTGTCGTCACTCTGCAACAAGACGAGAAGACTGTTACTGCAAACATGGTATCAGTTCAGTTCGGTGACCTGCCTCAGATGGTGCAGCATGGCATCATTCCTATCCCTAAAGCTACTCTCGAGATCGAGAATCTCCCTCCTCCACGAAGTGATGGTCTCGTCCCCTTGTCTCTTGATAATGGCGAGATTATGTGGATTCATCCGGATCTTGCTTCAGAGTTCGAACTTCCATCTTCCTCCAAGAAGAAAGACCGCTCCAAGGGCAAGACAAAGATTTGCAATATGGTGTCTTTTGACCCCATAGTTGACGAGGAAATCCTGTTGGGCACCAGATTAGGGAAAGCTTATCTAAAGGATTATCCTGAAGCCTAAGAGAATCTTGTTTCTTCCTCTGAACCTGCCCCGGTGCAGCCTGCTTCTACTGAGGATATTCCAATTGCTTCCTTACCGGTGGTGATACCCATTCCTCCCAAGCCGACGGTCACTGACAAAGGCAAACAACAAGTCTGCTTCGATAAACCTTTGAAGAAGACATCTCCTTCTAGACTTGAAAAGCCTTACAACTTTAATATCTTGGCTTAGTTGGCTAATACACCAGCCCGGTTGTCAAATTTCGAGCTCTTGCGCCTCTCTAAAGAGACTCGGGAAACTCTGAGCGAGGCTCTCATGCAAGCTGAAACTTGTCTAGCCCTTTTGAAGAAGCCTATAGCAGAGCCTGTCTCTTGCCTCCATTTTCATAGCGTGTTGGAGTTAATTCCAAACATAACTTTCACTCAAGACGACTTGTTAATGGAAGACAACAGGCATGACCGTCCTCTCTACTATACAGGATATGTCGACTCGATGAAAGTCGATCGTATTCTGATAGATCCAGGGTCTGCCCTTAGCATCATGCCAAAGACAATGTTAGATTCGTTGAAGATCCCTGTACATAGTCTCTCCAGTACAATCACCACCATCCTTGGATTCAATCAAGGAAGAAGTGAATCTTTAGGCAAGATTCGCCTAAAACTCCAAATAGGCAATCTGCGCACAAAAGTGACCTTCTATATCATCGACAATCATGGTTGTTCTTATAATACTTTATTGGGGAGACCATTCCTACATGAACACAACATTGTTCCATCAACTCTTCATCAATGTTTCAAATATGTTGATGACAATGGAGAAGTCCAGAAGGAGGTTGCTGATCTCTATCCTTTCAAAGGCGTTGAAGCGTACTGCAACGACGCTCGCATGTACAAAGATGAATTCATGAAGGTTGTCTTGTCTCAGGATATTGAAGAAGAATCAGAAGCAGTGTCTAAAGATACCCTCATCATTCCTGTCAAAGGGCATGTTTCTCATCCTCAATCCTCCAAGCTACTGGCTATTCACTTGCCAGTTCAGAATAAACCAACAAATGATGATCAAAATCAAAGGGAGCTCACCTCTTCTGAGCCGCTTGTTATTGAATTACGTCGTAACAAAGACAAAAAGCAGCTCACTTCTTCTGAGCCACTTGTTATAGATCTACCTCATAACAAGAAAAAAAGGGAGCTCACCTCCTCTGAGCCGCTTGTTATCGACCTCCGTCGTAACAAAGCCAATCCTCCTCCACGTTCTTCTTCTCCCCCTCTTGTAATCAATCTGACCAAGCCTGCTAAGGCTAAAGGTCCTGCTGTAAATACCAATGTACAAATCAATGAAAAAGCATCTACTTTCGAGTATACTGATGTCATTTATCATACTAAATGCTATTTGGATATGTTGGATAGCTTTCAGTCATTTACAGTGGGAGTTGTACAATCTCTTCAAACTGAAGTTTTATTTGAACACCCAGATGATTCATATCGAATTGTTCCTGCTCGAAAGAAAGGCGAAAGTCCAATACTTTTTAGTAAAGGACCAGAATAACAATTCAGCTATACGGATGATAGCAAAGTTAACGACATGGGACATCTTCAACTCCGTCGTTACAGTCAACAATCAAAAGACATCATCCAAAAGATGGGTTATGACTTCAAGAGCGGCCTCAACTACGGTAAAGGACGGAGAACTCCTATCCGTACGACTGTGCCGAAAGGAAAGTCAGAGATGTACTACAGCAGGACCAAAAGAGGTCTTGGATATGCTTCTCCTCCAATGTTATCCCCAGTAGTTTCCGAATCTGATAGTGAAGAACGCTCTAACTCTTCTGATTCCAGATCATGGGATTCTGACACCAGCATCGGTCAAGTTCATCGACTAACTGTATCTTCTAACATGGTCTCCGTTGAACTTCCATAAGGTTACGACAAGGATATCGAAGAAAGTTCTGAAATAGATCCTTGGGCTCAACGAATGGATACCCAATGGGAACTCCGATTCGAACAAAGGAAACCTCCTATCGAAGATCAATTGGTTCAAATTGATGTAGGAGAGAACGGATCACCTCGTCCAATATTCATCAGCAAGAACCTTCCAGAAGAGGATAAACAAGAATTAATTCTTCTGATTAAAGAATATATTGATGTCTTTGCCTGGAGCTATAAAGACATGCCAGGACTGGATCCTAAAGTTGCTACTCACAAACTGAACATCTTACCGAATGCAAAACCAGTCAAACAACAACAACGGCATTTCAAGCCAGAAATGATAGACGCAATCGACGATGAAGTCAAAAAGCTCATAGCTTGTGGCTTTATCAGAAAAGAGCAGCATCCTGATTGGGTAGCCAATGTCGTCCCAGTTCTAAAGAAAATCGATAAAGTTCGAGTTTGCATCGACTTCCGGGTTCTTAATGAAGCACGTCCAAAAGATGAATTTCCTCTCCCTATCACGGATGTCATGATCGACAATACGTGTGGGATCGAAAGAATATCTTTCATGGACGGATTCTCCGGATACAATCAAATTCGGATAAATCCTGAAGATGAAAAGCATGCTTCTTTCCGCACTCCTCGTGGAGTCTATTGTTATACTGTGATGTCGTTTGGTCTCAAGAACGCTGGTGCAACATATCAACAAGCCATGAGTACCATCTTTCGAGATCATCTGTACAAGACTATCGAATGCTATGTCGACGATATTGCTGTCAAAAGTTGTCTAAAGAAAGATCACATCCAAGACCTGAGAACTATCTTCAACCTCATACGCCAAAATCAACTCAAAATGAATCCCACCAAGTCATTCTTGGATGTCTCTAGTGGTAAATTTCTCGACTTCGTCATTACCTCTAAGGGTGTACACATGGATCCCGAGAAGATCAAAGCCATTCAAGAGATGCGTCCTCCACGCAACCTAAAAGAGCTACGAGGATTCCAAGGTTGACTTGCGTACATCAGGAGATTTATTTCGAATCTGTCTGGACGCTGCAGACCATTCACTCAACTCATGAAGAAGGGTGTATCTTTCGTTTGGACCGAAGAATGTCAACGAGCATTTGACGACATCAAACGGTATCTCATGAATCTACCGATTTTAGTGCCACCAATCTCTGGCATACCATTCTTAATGTATGTCCGTGCTATGGACTATTCATTGGATGCTTTACTTGCCCAAAAGAACAAAGAAGGCCACGAATAGGCTATCTACTACCTTAGCTGTACTATGATTGGTGCTGAACACCGTTATAGTCCGGTCGAAAAAGAATGTCTAGCTTTTATGTTCGCTGTTCAAAAGACTCGGCATTACATCATTGGTCAAACCATTCATATCATATCCCGAGTCAATCCTCTTCGGGTACTCATAAAGAAGCCTAGCACACTCAATTCTCGGCTAGCTACATGGGCCATTCTTCTAGCCCAATATGACATGGTATATGTTCCACAAAAGTCTGTCAAAGGTCAAGCACTGGCGGATTTCTTAGCAGCCCATCCTTTTCCAGAGACATCCAAACTCTACGATGAAATTCCAGACGAGACTTTGGAATCTAACACAGTCTCTGAAGAACTTCCTACTTGGCATCTATTCTTTGACGGAGCATCCAGAATCGGACCCAATGGTGCCATTGTAGCAGGAGTCGGAGTTGTTCTCGTCTCTCCAGACGGATCAACTATCCAAAGAGCCTACTCTCTAGATGAGCCATGCTCCAACAACGTAGCAGAATACAATGCTCTACTCATCGGCCTTCAATTAACCAAACAATTGTACATCGAGCATCTTGAAGTCTATGGCGACTCTAAGCTGGTTGTTAATCAGGTTAGAGGAACCTATGAAGTTCGTCATCAAGATCTAGTGTCTTATCATGAAGCAGCAATCAACATGGCTACGTCATTCAAAGCCTTCTTCATAGACTATGTTTGTCGAGCTTGTAATACTGAAGCAGATGCCTTGGCCAATCTTGCGGCAGTCTTAGCTATCCCTATCAAAAGATAGCAAGTAGTGGTTATTTCCAATCGTGAGTTGTTTTGTATTGAAAACAGTCGTAATATCGAGTTCAGTAATTTTACTAAAGTCAATGTTATCAATGAAGATTGGAGAACTCCCTTCATCGACTTTGTAGTTCATGACATACTCCCTGAAGATCCAAAAGAGGCCACGAGTATTCGTCGACGATCTTTACGATTCTACTACAACCAAACCACCAAGACTCTCTATCGACGGACTTATGACGGTCTTCTTCTACGCTGTCTAGTTGGTGATGAAGCGAAACAAGTACTGCGTGAAGCTCATGACGGTATCTGTGGAGCACATCAACCCGATCCTAAGCTACAGGATCGCATCCGGCGTATGGGTTACTATTGGCCCTCTATGGTTTCTGATGCCATTGATTATGCAAGAAAACGTCGAGCTTGTCAAATCCATACAGATTTCATTCATCAACCTTCAGAATTCCTTCATCCGACTGCTGCTTCCTGGCCTTTTGAAGCTTGGGATATGGACATTATAGGTCCTATCAATCCTCCTTCTTCTAGAGGACATCGGTTCATATTAGCAATAACCGATTATTTCTCCAAATGGGCTGAAGCTATACCTTTGGCTGAAGTCAAGACTAGCAGCGTCATTAACTTTGTTAAAAACCATGTTATCTATTGATTTGGTGTCCCTCGAAGGATCATTCATGACAACGGACCATAATTCATCAGCCAAAAATTTACAAGATTTTGCGATGATCATCGGATTGACAACATCGCTTCGACAGCCTACAATCCTGCTGCTAATGGATTAGCTGAAGCTTTCAACAAAACCATCATTAAGCACCTCAAGAAGTTTGTATCCACTAACAAACGGAATTGGAGTGAAAAGCTTGGTGAATGTCTTTGGGCCTATCGAACTACAGTCCGCAACTCCACATGCTTTACACCTTTCTTTCTGGTATACGGTTGTGAAGCCGTTCTTCCTTTGGAACTTCAAATTCCTTCTTTAAGGATTGCCATCGCCAACGAGCTTACTACAGAGAACAACGATCTTCTACGACTTCAAGAATTGGAGGTACTCGATGAAAAGCGGCTATTAGCTCAACAGCATATTGAGTTATACCAAGCCCGCATCTCAAAGACTTTCAACCGCAAAGTTAAAGTTAGAGCCTTTCAACAAGGAGAACTCGTTTTAGCAGTCAGACGCCCTATGACTATGACTCACTCAAGCAAAGGCAAGTTCGATGCGAAGTGGGAAGGACCTTATGTTGTCAGTAAAGTCTTTTCAAATGGAGCATATCAACTTACAGAATTAGATGGTCGAGTTGCTATGATGCCTATCAACGGCAAATTCCTTAAGAAATATTATGTATAAATGTAAATATTTGTAAATCATCAGACAAGTTCGAGTTCATGAATAAAATTCAATTTTATTTTATCATAAGTGATGTTACATGATATCAAGGAAGATCACTGTCATCCTTCTCGACATTGGGACGGGGACCACTGCCGTCCTTATCAAAGACATAATCAGCAAAAGAGCTGAGAACATCTTTGCTGGAACCCACGAGGAACTTGCAGGAAGCCATCCTCATGGCCTCTTCCTCTTCAGTCTTTCCTGGTTCAAGCAGGAAGTCCAGGATATCTTGCGGTGGTTTGGGTGCAGACGAACCTTCGCCTGCCTCTGCCTGCTTTGGCTGGACCAGTTCGGCCGGATGTTCTTCAATGCCCGCTTCAACCTTTGGGGTGACTTTGACTTTCTTGGATGCATCTCTGGACGACATCTTTATGCTGAAAAATAGAAATAATCATTCCTTCCAGATTTCTGTTCTATTTATAGGCAGAGATTCTCAAAATAATGAAACGTCACATTCATCGGACGGTTCGTCCGTTCATTCATCATCACCTGACGGTTCATCCATTCATTAATATCAGACGGTTCATCCGTTCATTCACATTCATTCGACGGTTCATCCGTTCATTCACATTCACCTGACGGTTCATCCGTTCATTTATTATCACCCGACGGTTCATCCGTTCACATTCATCCGATGGTTCGCCCGTTCATTCACATCCATCTGACGGTTCGCCCGTTCATTCATTATCACTTAACGGTTCATCCGTTCATCATTATCCGACGGTTTATCCGTTCATTTTGACGATTCATTTTTGTTCATTTAATCATCCACATCAGTAACTTATCATCCTTGATTAAGTTATCTATTGAAATAATAATATTCGATAAATTATATTCTGCCACGTCCATATTACCTCTGAGCAGATATAATGAATATAATTATTTTCTATAAAATTATCAAGAAATATATCATGTCCTGCACCTCTGAATATATTTTCTATCGCTATTATTTATATCTGAATAAGATATGCAAGAAATAATAGAGCCACAACAAAATATCTTTATTGATCAAAAATTTAAGACATTACATACATAGCATAAAGAAAGACAAAAAGATACAAGATGTTCTTTCTACTGAGACGGAGGCACCATCAGATTAGCAATCTGTTGTTTCAAAAGCTGCAACCGTTCTTCGCGAGATGCCATCACTCTCCTCCTGGCCTCTTCCATCCCAGATTCTTCATTAAAAACGGGCATGGATACCATTCGGCGAGTGATTTCAGCAGCATGAGTTGCTACATACTCGTTTCTTTCCTGAGTTAGAGCATCAATTTATTGGACTGCAGTCTGATGCTCTGTAACTTCATTTTCTAGCTCCTCTTGGAGACGAGCAATCTCCACTCTCAGCTCGGCAATCCTTCTCTCTCTTCTCTCAGCAGTTGAGATCACCGATTCCAACTTGGAATTATATTCAACAGATTTAGTAGTATAGGCATCCAAGAGATTCTGGAGATTCACTCTTTCAATTGCAGCTGCCTGAGCCATTTGTTCAAACTCTGCCTGCACTAAAGGTTCCACTTCCCCTTTGTTGAGATCTTTATAGTTCTTTATGGAGATTTCTAGCTCATTCAATATATGGTCAAGGAAAGTGGCATGAGCCTCATCACCTTGCTTCCGGATGGCCTTCACCAAGAAAGAGGTCGGACCTCTAACCATGTAAAAATTAGCGTCTTCTTTGTCCATCATTCTATTGATCAGAGGTCCCAAGGACTCGAAGAAGCATTTGGTGAATGATTGGATGACAAGCTGATTAATCGCCAGAGCACCAGGAGTTGCAGCTACTCCTGTTGATGACGAAGCAGCAGGATGCTCAATTTCTCGTATCTGAACAGCAGGCTCTTTGAATAAGGGAACCAAAGTGGAGCTGGTTGCTCCTCCTGGTTGTTCCTCTGCAAAATCAAATACTGTCACTTTACCTGTCATTGGCTATTGATAAAAAGAATCAAAAGTAAAAACAGTCTTACCATGGGTGGATCCAGCAATGAGCCTATCATCTGCAGGAACAGACTTTAGCTGAGCAGAAGTAGCTTCAGACGCTACTGCCTGGCTACTACCTGCTTCAGAGCCACAAGATAAATGGCGACTACTAGCAATTATCGTCGCCAGTACTATATCCATACATGTTGGAGGAGCGAAAGGAGATCCGGGTTCTGTATGAATAAAAGTAACGATGTTAGCTATCAAACTACTTATTAAAAGAAGATCGCTAATTTTATTACAATATCTTCGGGAGCAGCAACTGGAGTTTTCTCCACATCCACCTCTTCATCAGTAATCTTCTCTGGAGATATTGGCACTTCAGCCTCCTTTTCAGGAGTCAGAGCGTCATCAATAGCTCAAAGAGATGTCTGGATCTCAACATTCTCTTCCGGATTTTGTGTCTTATCAGCAGCTTCTGATGAGGTGCTCTCCTCGTTCTCGCTGTCCTCGGGAGCCTCTTCACTAGCAGCAGCAGTGGCATGATCAGTTTCTTCTTGATAACCGAAGTCACAGCCATATAGAGCTTCGATCATCAAACGATCTTCCTCCTCACGGTTTGCTCCCGGTGTGGCAGGAAGATGAGTTTTCGCTGCTGTTGGCAATAGAGATTGCAAAAGTTCATGCTCTTCCTCTGCAATATTGTCTCTAGGCTCTTCAGCCTCATTTCTCTGGTCCAACTCTTCCCTCTGCTTAATTTTCTCTCTCTGCTCTGGACTGGGAGTTTTATTCCCAGACTCAGAAACAGGAGTGGGAGAGGGCATGGTGAGTCCCGCTGCAGCGTCTATCACGATCGAAGACAAAAATTGTCTTCTGCGGACCAACCTTTTCCTTCTACGCAGAGGTCTCTCAGGACTCTCTGCATTTATTGTCTCGACTTATTTTTAAACAGTGGTCGGTATGACAGCTTCTTCCTGCTGAATTGTCTCGGCCAGCTGCCGAGATTGAGATCTGGTAGTAATCTTTTTTGAAGAATGATCCAAGATCAGTTTCTTCTTTGCAGCTGGGACGGAAGTCCCCTCTCTCCTTCTCTTCTTGGCCGGAGATTTAGCAACCTTCAAAGAAACATGCAGTGGCACGTTAATCTCTTCAGAGAACATAACGTCCCTCGAAACTTCTAAGGGTGCATCCACTGGCTCGTGCACCTCATCATTACCTGGAAGTGACATGTTGACTCCTCCCTTCTTCAATCTCGTTGCAGATGCGAAGCTATTCGCAAGATTGAAGTTCTCGGCAAAAGTGTTCGATGATGTATAAAACACCGAATATGTGAACAGCATACGAGGGCCATGATTACTATTCACCAGCATCGAGAACGTTGCTTTCGTATCTCGAGCGTTATAATAAGCCCAAGCTCGGGCTCCATCTATCAAGAAACCTTTTCCTTGTAGGCATGAGATAGCATTACCTACGTGGAATTGGTCATATCCAAACTTCCGAGCAAACCGGCTGGGAAGATATGGCTCCAAGTAGCATTCTTCTTCAAACCGATACACCAAGTGGGATGGACGAATTGTCTTCAACCAATTAAAAGCTGAACGGCTCAAAGGTTGCATCTTTGAGTCAACCATGTTGGTCGGCATTTGTTCATATTCGGCGGGAGGAGGAGTGCAATAGAAGTTCCATCCTTTGCCAAGGTTCAAAGCATATCTGCAATCTCTCAAGGAAGTGTATTTCCACTTACCGTGGGAGAATCTTCGTAAAAAGCTGCCACCGACTGGTCCCATGTCGGAGTCCATCAAAGTAGGATGGTGTAGAAGCACCCACCCGAACAAATAAGTATACAGCAATTCTAGCCGAGGAAACTCTTTCTCGCCCTTAGCTTTCAGCATCAAATCGACGTGCAGGCGGAGACTGGCGTTCATTCTACAAGTCATCACCGATAAAAGATCCATCTTGTAGCCGAAGACTAATCGAACGGCAGCAAAAAGAACACCGCGATGGAAGCGGTCTATGGCACTTGATCTGGGAACGACGAATCTACGGAGCCAGTATGTCAAAAAACCTGCCAGTTGGGCTTCTTTTGACATAAATCGGTATCCCACTCTCATATAACTCTCAAGAATGTCTCCTTTCTTTAGAGGAGGACATTGATAATCGTCCTTGATCTTGACATCCAAGTCACCACTTCTCTCCATTAACTTTACCACTTCAGTGCTGCTCAGTGGTTTAAAGAAGTCGGGATAGCAGTTGTCATATTCCTTGGTCTTCTTTTCTTCAATATGGTTGAGGAACAGATAAGGCAACCATTTAGATGAATAACAGGTACCAGATGTACCACTTTGGTAAAATAAAGAGCAGATTTTATAATGACACAGGAGTTCTTCGAAGACTGCTACCATGGCTGCATTCTCTTTTTGAAGTTTGTCCAACTCATCATTAGTTGGGACAAATTCCTCATACGGGGCATCCTCCATCGGCAGGTAAGAGATATACTGCATCTCGTGAAGGGCAAACCCGATCTCTTCGCAGGGAGTCATAAAAGTCCCTGTCCTGTAGTTGTATCTTTCTGCTAGAGCCAGAAATAGATGCAGATTGGGGGCAAAACCGTAAACAGTGGCATGCACTGCTTGATACAAGTTAATCTGCTGAAGTTTATCTTCAAACTTAGTCAAAATCCAGTTTGCTATACAACTCCATCTCTTATAGTCTGGGTTCACCAGTCCAGTTAATCTAAGGTCTTGATCTAGATACTTCCCTTTGACCTTCGCGAACTCATTCGTGAATATTGGAATTCTCATGGGCAATAACAAAGAAGAATTTTCCGGCGGAATACAACCGGGCTTTAAACCTCTGAGCAAGACACTGTATCGTTCTGAAGAACTGTAAAACATGTCTTTCTTGTTAGGCCCCTTCTTCACATAAATCTTTCCTGGACGGGCATCTTAAAAAGGTATGAGATTCCATTCTATTTTCCTCGGATAGCTTGCATGAG
This sequence comes from Iris pallida, assembly GCA_029216955.1. Lineage (NCBI taxonomy): Eukaryota > Viridiplantae > Streptophyta > Magnoliopsida > Asparagales > Iridaceae > Iris > Iris pallida. The sequence goes on from JANAVB010008798.1 coordinate 14,205,009, forward strand.
CATATCGAGATAAGGAAAGGCAGCAGGAGACATCTGGTATCGAGATTGTCCTGTCTTTCTGTTGGACAATTTGTTCTTCCATCCGTAGCCTCGGCTGAGAGCTCTTCTCAAAAGCTTCGCCAAACAGAAATAGAGGCTTCTTGTGAATGATGGCATCTGCCGACTCCAAAGGTTGCCCATTCATCAGACATAACAGGGTTTCATTATCTTGGGTTACCAAGATAGCTTGGCAGAAAGCTGGCAGATCATACTGTGGATAGTGCACATGGGACAGGTCCTCTTTGAATTCTGATTCTGAAAGAGTTCCTACAAAGTTCTCATATCCCGGATCTTCTCTGGTATTAACTGCATCAAACAGAGAAAACAAAAATTCAGCACAAGAAAAAATCAAGGATGCTACCATCAGACTGCGCAACCATCAGACTGCGCAACCATCCGACTGCACAACCATCAGATTGCGCAACCATCAGACTGCGTAACCATCAGATTGTGCAACCATTAGATTGCGTAACCATTAGATTGCACAACAAACAGTCTCGCCAACATCAGATTGTGCTGGTAGTCTCGCGCAAATCAGCAAATTGCGCTGACTTTTGCCAGCGCAGTTCAACCGATTGTGCAAGAAGTTATTCTTCATAAAAATAAAGAATAGACTGTTTCGTGCAAATCAAAACCCTAAAAAGGGTGGCGCAGTATGATCACATCTCTAAAAAGAGATGGATTCTAAAAATCAGTGAAGTCGAAAAAAACCTAAAAAGGGTTTTTCGATTGGGTCATCTACCTTGCAAAGGAGGATGCGCAGTCTCATGTCGAGAAGGACGTCGTGCAAACCTAGCCGAAGGCTCGACGGGGGCCTTGCCCTTGGCAGCGGCGGAGGAATGCTTGGGGGCCATGGAAATTCGATGGAGAAGAAAGGAGGAATAGGCTCGAGACTTCTCTCTTAAATCACAAAAGTAAAGTAAAGAATAAAATGAATATTGAAGAGAACTATTTATAGTTTTTCGAAGAGTAACGGCTGCCTCAGACTGCACCGAAAAAGTCAGACTAATCCATTCGATTGCGCAGACAGCTCATGCGCAACTTGATTTAGAATTCAAAATTCAAAGTATTTCGAAACTTTGAATAAATTCAACTTTCGAAAACTTTGAAGGGGGTCTTATAGGTCCTAAAAAATCAAGTTGCACCTATTAACAAAGTCAGAAAATTAAGAAATACAACTTTCAAATGAACTGCGCAGACATCAGATTGCGCATCATTCAGATTGCGCACACCAGACTGCGCACACTTTCAACTGCGCAGGCTAACGTGGCAATGTCATCATTATCTGACAAAATCAAATCTTTCTGACAGCTGACAGCACAAAGAACGAGAAGATTGTTTGTTTATTATGCCGTACAATGCTCGAAGACAGCTGTACATGCAGCACAATCCAGTGCCTAAGCAATCCAGTGTCTGCGCAATCCACTTCAGCACAATCTGAAGTCAGCATAATTCATGTGGTGCACTTCATCATGTCAACTGACAAAAGTACACGTGGCATTCATGCCATCAATTGCTCATTACGTGGCAACCGTCTTCACACGATCATGCACATTTCAATCAAATGATGCCATGTGTCTAAGACAGTCAGCCCATAACCAGACAACTGCCTGCGCAGTCTGATGCTGCGTAATCCAGTTCCTGCGCAATCCAACTTGCGTCATTTAGAATAACTAAAAATTAGTTATTTCCAGAACTCTATAAATAGAGTTTCAAGTCTTCATTCAAGGAGATCAGAGATAAGGGGATCAGAGATCAGATAGAGAGATCAGACATAAAAGTTCAGAGAGTTCAGGAGTTCTTGCCCAAGTGCTGCTGCATTCTTCCAAGGTTTTTGCCTTCAATTCTCCGAGGCTTTTGCCTTCAAGTCAACTTCAGAGGCTACCGTCTTCAAAGTTCATATCGTCCAAGTGATAAAGCAATTGTCTTCTAGATTGGATTCCTACAGTTGTACTTTCCCAGAATTCTTGTAATCTTTACAAAGTTTGTATCAATAAAGTTTCATAATTTTGTTTTTACAAACATATACCAAATCTGTATATCATATGATGTTTGATGAAGTTGATGATACTACTAGTTTTTACTTCAGCCAGAGGTATAGCTTCAGCCTATTTAAAAAAATAATCGGTTATAGCCAGGAAGAACCGATATCCTTTAGATGAAGGAGGATTAATGGGACCAATTATATCCATGTCCTAAGCTTCAAAGGGCCATGAGGCAGCAGTCGGATGAAGAAACTCCGACGGTTGGTGATTGAAATCTGCATGAATCTGACATGCTTGGCATTTCCTTACATAGTCAATGGCATCTGATACCATAGAGAGCCAGCAATAGCCCATACGTCAGATACGATCCTGTAATTTAGGACCAAGCTGATGTGCTCCATAAACGCCATCATGAGCTTCACGTAATACCTGTTTTGCTTCATCACCGGCAAGACATCTCAGAAGTAACCCATCAAAAGTCCTTCAAAAGAGATTTTTAGTAGTATGATTATAATAGAATCGAAGTAATCGGCGACGAATACTTGTAGCTTCCTTAGGATCTTCTGGCAATATGTCATCATGTACTGCAAAATCAATGAAAGGTGTTCTCCAGTCCTCGCTAATGACATTAACTTCAGTTGAATTGCTGAATTCAATGTTATGGTTGTTTTTGACACAAAATAGTTCTCTATTAGATACGACAACCATTTGTTGTCTTTTAACTGGAACTGCCAATACCGCAGCTAAGTTAGCTAAGGCATCAGCTTCTGTATTGCATGCGCGACGTACATGTTCGATAAAGAATCCTTTGAACGAAGAAGCTATTCTGATTGCTGCTTCATGGTATGGTACCAGATCTTGATATCGGACTTCATATATGCCTCTAACCTGGTTAACAATCAGTGTAGAATCACCATATACTTCAAGATATTCAACATCTAGTTGTTTGGCTAATTAGAGTCCAATGAGCAAAGCATTGTATTCTACTACATTGTTGGAGCACAACTCATCTAAGGAATAAGCTCTCTGAATAGCTAATCCATCCGGTGAAACAAGAATAATTCCTACTCCAGCAACCAAGGTGCCTCCAGGTAAAATTCTAGATGCTCCGTCAAAGAATAAACGCCAAGTAGGAAATTCTTCTGAGATCATATTTGATTCTAACGTTTCATCTGGAATCTTGTCATAGAGTTTAGATGTTTCAGGGACAGGATGAGCTGCTAAGAAGTCAGCAAGTGCTTGACCTTTCACAGACTTTTGAGAAACGTACACCATATCATATTGTGCTAATAATATGGCCTATGTAGCAAGCCTAGAATTGAGTGTACTTGGCTTCTTCATTAAGACCCAAAGAGGATTGACTCAGGATATAACATAAATAGTTTAGCCTATGATGTAATGTCTTGTCTTCTGAACGGCAAATATTGAGGCTAAACATTCCTTCTCTACCAGACTATAACGATGTTCAGCTCCAATCATCGTTCGGCTAAGGTAGTAGATGGCTTGTTCATGACCTTCCTTGTTCTTCTGAGCTAGCAATGCTCCCAATGAATGGTCCATTGCTGGGACATACATCAACAAAGGTATTCCTGAGATCGGTGGTACAAGAACCGGTGGACTCATTAAATACCGTTTTATGTCATCAAATGCTCGTTGACATTCTTCCATCCAAACGAAAGATACACCTTTCTTCATCAACTGAGTAAATGGTCTGCAACGTCCAGATAATTCGAAATGAACCGCCTGATGTACGCAAGTCGACCTTGGAATCCTTGTAGCTTTCTTGGGTTGCATGGAGGACTCATCTCTTGAATGACTTTGATCTTCTCGGGATCAACGTGTATACCCTTAGAGGTAATGACGAATCTAAGAAATTTGCCCCTAGAGACACCCAAGAAAGACTTGGTGGGGTTCATTTTGAGTTGATGCTGGTGCATTAGATTAAAAATAGTTCTTAAATCTTGAATGTGATCTTCCTTTAGACGACTTTTGACAGCAATATCGTCAACATAGCATTCGACAGTCTTCCGCAAATGATCTCGAAAGATAGTACTCATAGCTCGCTGGTAGGTTGTACCTGCGTTCTTAAGGCCGAACGGCATGACTGTATAACAATATACTCCACGAGGAGTGCGGAATGAAGTGTGTTTTTTATCTTCAGGATTCATCCGGATTTGATTATATCTAAAAAACCCATCCATGAAAGAGATTCGTTCGAATCCACATGTATTGTCGATCATGACATCAGTAATTGGGAGAAGGAATTCATCTTTAGGGCAAGCATCATTGAGATCCCGAAAGTCTATGCAAACCCGAACCTTTCCAGTCTTCTTCAAAACTGGTACAACGTTGGCTACCCAGTCAGGATGCTATTCTTCTCTGATAAAACCACAAGCTATAAGCTTTTTGACTTCATCATCAATTGCATCCATCATTTTAGGCTTGAATCACCGTTGCTGTTGTTTGACTGGCTTAGCATTTGGCAAGATATTAAGTTTATGAGTTACGACTTGAGGATCTAATCCCGGCATATCTTCATAACTCCAGGCGAAGACATCAATATATTCACGAATAAGGTGAACTAATTCTTATTTATCATCCTCCGAAAGGTTTTTGCTAATGAAGATTGGTCGTGATACGCCCTTCTCTCCAATATTGATTTGGACTAGTTGATCCTCGATAGGTGGCTCTCGTTATTCAAAACGAAGTTCCCACTGATTGTCCATCCTTCGTGCCCACGGGTCCACTTCAGGAGCTTCTTCCATATTTTTATTATCTTTCGAGAATTCGGCAGACACCATGTTAGAAGATATTATCACCCGATGAACATAACCAATGCTGGTATGAGAATCCCATGAGATAGAATCAGAAGAGTTAGATCGTTCTTCTTCATTAGATTCGAAAGGTTCTGAAGTTGGAAGTGGTGAAACATAACCTAATCTCCGCTTCGTTTTACTGTAGTATTGTTGTGATTTTCTTTTTGGAACAGAAATACGAATAGGAGTTCGCCTTCCTTTACCGTTGTTGAGGCCTGTTCTGAAATTATAGCCCATTTTATGGATGATTGCTTTGGATTGTGGACTATAACGACATAATTGTAATCTTCTTGTATCATCTCTTTTATCATTATAGAGCATGATTTTTTGTTCCTCTCTTTTAATAAAAAGTATAGGCCTTTCATCTTTCTTTCGAGACGGTACTAAGAAGTATAATTCTTGTATTGAATCCAATGATACCACATTTCACAAAGATGATACGAATCCTATTGTAAGTGGTTTAAAGCTATCTAGCATATCCAAGTAACATTGAGCATAATAAGAGACATCAATATACTGCAAAGGAGATACTTTATTGATTTTTACACCATTATTTACAACAGGACTTTTAGCCTTAACAGGCTTAGTCAGATTGATAACCAGAGGAGGAGAAGAAGAGCGAGAATGAGGAGGAAGCTTTTTACGACGAAGGTTGATTACAAGTGGCTCAGAAGAGGTTGTAGGTCCTAAAAATCAAGTTGTACCCATCACCAAAGTCATGAAAATCAAATTAAACATCCTTCAAGTGAACTACGCAGAAGATAGATTGCGCAACCATCCGATTGTGCAGGCTGAACTGCACACGCATCCAAGTGCGCACGCTGACGTGGTCTCGTCATCATTACCTGACAGAGAAATAGATCTTCTGACAGCTGACAGCACGGAGAACGAGGAAACTGTTCATTTATCGTGCAATACAGCGCTCGAGGACAGCTGTACATGCAGCGCAATCTGCCTACAGCGCAATCCAGCCCAGCGCCGTCCATCCTAGCGTAATCCGAAGCCAGCGCAATTCAAGTGGCGTACTTCATCAACTGACAAAGTACACGTGGCCTTCATGCCATCAATGACTCAATACGTGGTAACCGTCTGTACACGATCATGCACATTTCAATCAAATAATGCCATGTGTCCAATACAGTTGGCCCACGATCAAGCAACTGCCAGTACAGTCTGATGTCTGTGCGATCCAATGCAACGCAATCCAACTTGCGCAGTCCAGAATAACTAAAAAGTAGTTATTTCCAGAACTCTATAAATAGAGTTTCAAGTCCTTCCTAGGGGGATCATACACGCATACAGAGATCAGATATCATCACCAGAGATCAGGAGTTCTTGCCAAAGTGCTGCTGCAATCTTCAGAGGCTACCGTCTTCAAAGTTCACATCGTCCAAGGGATAAAGCGATCGTCTTCAGATCGGATTCCTATAGTTATACTTTTCCAGAATTCTTGTAATCTTCTTTACAAAGTTTGTTAAAATAAAGATCAATTGTTTTTGCAAACAAAATGGCGACTCTGCTGGGGACGACTTTCTCCTCCGACGAGGAAGTGACAACTCAATGTGACGTTGCGTCTATCGGAAAGACGCAGAAGACGCTGGTTGTGAAGGTCAACCAGACAGCCTATGAAGCCATGATCAACTCCAGGACCACCCCTCGCACTGCAACAAATTCTGCCACGAGCAAAGTGCACCCAGTGTGGGTCCCCAAGACTGCTGCACAGCCTGTTGATTCTGCCACCAAGACTGCTGTGCAGTCTAATGTCTCTGCTATTGCACAGTCTGTTGTCTTTGCTGTTGCACAATCTGCCTCTACTAATTATGTGCAGTCTGCTGTTGCCAGTGCACAAACCACTTCATATGCTGCCCTGTCAAAGTGCAAGACTCGTATTCCTCTGGCGCAGTTGGCTGTAACTTTGCCTGCGCAATCTACTACTCCAGCAACCAGAGTACAACTCAAACACTCTGGCAATAAGATTTCTGCTGCGCAAGCTACTGTGACTGAGGCCACAAGACTTTCTGCCGAAACTCCTCATGCGCAACCTGCCAGTGCGCCAGCAACCCATGCGCAAGCTATGCCTGCGTAATCCAAGAGAGACAGCCCTTTGGCTAATCTCTCCTCTTCTCACAACAAGAGGAAAAGCTCTGCTCCTCCTCTCAAGCACCCTCTTGCTCCTGCACAATCCACTGGGGGTAGTCCTTTGGCTATTCCTCTTCCTCTCCAGATCAAAGGAAAAGGCCCTTTGGTCTTTTCTCAAACTTCCTCGTCCCATGACTTGGAAGACAACGGAGGGAAACGCTCTTTAGCTAACCCTTCTTCATAAAACAAAGAAAAAGGCCCTTTGGTCTTTTCTCAGTCTTCCTCGGTTTTTACCGTTGAAGATCAATCTGAATGTGTTCCGGCACCAGCCAGTACAAGAATCCTTTCTCACAAGGATTCTTCTTCCCTCCTTGCCAAAGGGAAGTGTATTGATCAGAGAGGTATTCTGCCTACTCCGGTAGCAGAGTTCCAAGATCTCCCAACTCTCAAGATCTCCCGCTCTAGACAGGGAAAATTGCTGGTGTCTCAGACAGAAACCCCTGGGGGTGAGTTTGCTGATCTAAGAACTTATCTCAATCGACCAACTTCGGTAAAACGCAAACAGCCAATGCCGAAGACCAACCAGCATCAGAAGCAAACTTCCAGGATCAAAAATCCAGACACCTATGCCAATGAAATGAGTACTTCCTTGTACACTCAGGGGACAAAACACTTGAAGAACCGGAACCATGTTTCGAACATTGTCAAAGAACACATCCCTCAAACTTCTGCTCGTCCCGTTGCTGTTCCCGATCTCCGAGAATACCTCAAGCAAAAATGGGACAACATCTCGACATCCCCAATGCAACCACTTGGACACCATTGCAATCACAAAGTGGTCATCAAGTGTTGTTGTCAGACAACAAGACGATCTGTCTTTGATCGTTTGAACTTTTTAAATTCTGAACCTATGTCGGAAGATGAAGACGAAGTTTTGTACGCGTCTGTCAACGTGACTTCCAGAGACACTGGGGGTAGGAAGTGCTCCAAGCACGGGAAGCCTCGGAAGCCGAGTCAACAGTATTTGGATCTACTCCAAGAATCCTCTGAAGGAGTGTTCCAGCATACCCGATCCCGAAGCCGAGACACAATCGGTCAAAGGAATCTTCAAGATCCTTCGGGTCATTCCCGTCCTTCTCACTCAGGAGATGATTCTTTCTTCGACTATGATGCATACAGTGAAAGCTCAGAACAGACAGTGTCCTCCACTGTACCCAGAGAAGTGACAGCTTATGTTGTCAATGAAGATCCCGATGCTTCCTCTTCCTGTTCAGCCAGCCAAGAATAAAGAATAGCTGCGCTAGAAGACAAGCTAAAGACCATGGCTGAAATGGTCGCAAGTATGTATTCCATCATTGTGGTCCAGCACACAGTGCCACCGACCGTACCGCCTACAAATCCTGAAATCATAGCATCGTCGGTGCCTGTCAATGCAGGACTGGGGGTAGCATCTCTTCAAGTACCTCCATTACAGATGCAACCTACATCCAGTCAATCAGGTGCTGGGGGTAGTGCTTATCATGCTGTTTCTCCCCCTAATACTGTGATTCAGCCTGCTCCTTCTACATCAGTGGAAGATGCCAATGAAGCTGTCAAGCTCCTACGCACTCAGTTCGAGGCCTTCAAAGAAAAGGACAATTTGCAGAGGTTGGGGATCAAGCAACCTTACCCAGTTGAATGGAAGGAAGTCCCATTTTCTCCTAAGTACAAAATCCCAACAATCTCGCTGTTCGATGGCAGCACTTCTCCCAGTCAGTTCATTAACCATTTTGAGGTTATGACTGTCCAACTTCAACCAAATGATGCTCTTCTTACCAGAGTATTCGTCGGCTGTTTCGCCGGCGTAGCATACGATTGGTACAGAAGCTTGCCTGATGGTTGTATCACCTCCTTCTCTGGCCTAAAACAAATCTTCTTGGAACGATTCTATAAGGGGATCAATGACATGACTATGTCAGCCCTCAATAAAATTAAACAAAAATGAAACTGCTGAGAGTTTCATTGAAAGGTTCCGTCGGAAAGCTTTGAAAATGCCTTCTGGGACTCCGGCCGCTGTCACCATAGACACCTACAAGGCAAATCTGTTGCCTATCATCAGCATATGGATGGGTCTACTCAGTTCCAAGACTGGCCATCCTTCATTGTCAACGCTAAAGCAGCTGAAGTTAGCGCTGACAAATTCAAGCAGCTAGGGGTACAAATGTCTAACCCCGACTGGGATGAACACCAAACATCGGGTGGTGGCAATCGCCAGAACAACCGCAAAGGAAAAAAAACTTTGAATATCAATTTGAACAAGAACAAAGAATCTCTGGCGGCTAACGTAGCTCCCCCTACGTTAACTTCTACCCCTTCAGCACCTCCACCAAGAGAACCTCGTCCAAAAGTAGAGTACTCTTTTGACGAGAATGACACAGTGAGCATCTTTGATTGCTTGATCAAAAGCAATAAGCTCCAGCTCCCAGATCCCAAGAAGCCTGATGAAGTCGGTAAGACTGATCATCCTAAGTACTATGTTTGTCATAGGTTCATTGGGCATCCCACTCGAGCATGTTATGTGCTCAAAGGCAAAATTTAAGAGCTGGTCAACGCTGGTGTTGTCACTCTGCAGCAAGACGAGAAGACTGTTACCGCGAATATGATCTCAGTTCAATTCGGTGACTTCCCGCCCCAGATGGTGCAGCACGGTGTCATTCCTATCCCCAAAGCTACTCTTGAGATCGAGAATCTCCCTCCTCCACTAAGTGAAGGTCTCGTCCCCTTGTCTCTTGATAATGGCGAGATTATGTGGATTCATCCGGATCTTGCTTCAGAGTTCGAACTTCCCTCTTCCTTCAAGAAGAAAGACCGCTCCAAGGGCAAGACAAAGACTTGCAATATGGTGTCTTTTGACCCCATAGTTGATGAAGAAATCCTGCTGGGCACCAGATCAGGGAAAGCCTATCTAAAGGATTACCCCAAAGCTCAAGAGAATCCTGCTTCTTCTTCTGAGCCTGCTCCAGTGCAACCTGCTTCTACTGAGGATATTCCTACTGTATCCTCACCGATTGTAGAGTCTACTCTTCCCAAGCCGACGGTCACTGACAAAGGCAAACAACAAGTCCGCTTCGACAAACCGTTGAAGAAGTCATCTCTTTCTGGACTTAAAAAGCCTTACAACTTTGATATCTTGGCTCAATTGGCCAATACACCGGCCCGGCTGTCCATCTTCGAGCTCTTGCGCCTCTCCAAAGAGACTCGAAAAACTCTGAGCGAGGCTCTCATGCAAGCTGAAACTTGTCTAGCCCTTCTGAAGAAGCCAAAAACAGGACCAGTCTCTTGCCTTCATTGTCATAGTATGTTGGAGTTAATTCCAAATATAACTTTCACACAAGATGACATGCTGATGGAAGACAACAGGCACGATCATCCTCTCTACTATACAGGATACGTCGACTCGATAAAAGTCGATCGTATTCTGATAGATCCAGGGTCTGCTCTCAGCATTATGTCGAAGACAATGTTGGATGCGCTGAAGATCCCAGTGCATAGTCTTTCCAGTACAATCACCACCATTCTCGGGTTCAACCAGAAAAGGAGTGAGCCTCTGGGCAAGATTCACTTAAAACTTCAAATAGGCAATCTTCGCACAAAGGTTACCTTCTACATCATTGATAACCATGGTTGTTCTTACAATGCTTTGCTGGGAAGACCATTTCTACACAAGCACAACATTGTCCCTTCGACTCTCCATCAATGTTTTAAATATGTTGATGACAATGGAGAGGTACAAAAGGAGGTTGTTGATCTCTATCCTTTCAAAGGCGTCGAAGCATATTGCAACGATGCTCGTATGTACAAGGATGAATTCTTGAAGGTTGTCCTGTCTTTGGATACTGAAGAAAAGCAAGAAACAGTGCCTAATGACACCCTCATTATACCTGTCAAAGGGCATATTTCTCGTCCTCAATCATCCAAAACACTGGCTATTCACTTGCCAGTCCAGAAGCAATCGACTGATGATGATCATGATCAAAGGGATCTCACCTCCTCTGAGCCACTTGTTATTGACCTCCGTCATAACAAGGAAAAAAGGTAGCTCACCTCTTCTGAGCCACTTGTTATTGATTTATCTTATAACAAGGAAAAAAAAGGGAGCTCACCTCCTCTGAGCCGCTTGTTATCGACCTTCATCGTAACAAAGCCAATCCTCCTCCATGTTCTTTTTCTCCTCCTCTTGTAATCAATCTGACCAAGCCTGCTAAGGCTAAAGGTCCTGTTGTAAATATAAATGTACAAATCAATGAAAAAGCATCTACTTTCCAGTATACTGATGTCATTTATCATGCTAAGTGCTATTTGGATATGTTAGATAGTTTTCAATCATTTATAATGGGAGTTGTACAATCTCTTCAAACAGAAGTCTCATTCGAACACCCAAAGGATTCATATCAGATTGTTCCTGCTCGAAAGAAAGGCGAGAGTCCAATACTTTTTAGTAAAGGACCGGAACAATAATTTAGCTATACGGATGATAGCAAAAGTAACGACACGGGACATCTCCAACTCCGTCGTTACAGTCAACAATCAAAAGACATCATCCGAAAGATGGATTATGACTTCAAGAGTGGCCTCAACTACGATAAAGGTCGAAGAACTCCTATCCGTACGGCTGTTTCGAAAGGAGAGTCAGAGATGTACTACAGTAAGACCAAAAAAGGTCTCGAATATGCTTCACCTCTAGTATTATCCCCAGCAGCTTCTGAATCCGATAGTGAGGAGCGCTCTAACTCTTCTGATTCCAGATCATGGGATTCTGACACCAGCATCGGTCAAGTTCATCGACTGACTGTATCTTCTAACATGGTCTCCGTTGAACTTCCAGAAGGCTATGACGAGGATATTGAAGAAAGTCCTAAAATAGATCCTTGGGCTCAACGAATGGACACCCAATGGGAACTCCGATTCGAACAACGGGAACCCCCTACCGAAGACCAATTAGTTCAAATTGATGTAGGAGAGAGCGGGTCACCTCGTCCAATATTTATCAGCAAGAACCTCCCAGAGGCAGATAAACAAGAATTAATCCTTCTGATTAAAGAATACATTGATGTCTTTGCTTGGAGATATGAAGACATGCCAGGACTAGATTCCAAAGTTGCTACTCACAAACTGAATATCTTGCCGAATGCAAAACCAGTCAAACAACAACAACGGCGCTTCAAGCCAGAAATGATAGACGCAATCGACGAAGAAGTCAAGAAGCTCATCGCTTGTGGCTTTATTCGAGAAGAGCAACATCCAGATTGGGTAGCCAATGTCGTCCCAGTTCTGAAGAAAACCGGAAAAGTTCGAGTTTGCATCGACTTTTGGGATCTTAATGAAGCATGTCCAAAAGATGAATTTCCTCTTCCTATTACGAACGTCATGATCGACAACACCTGTGGGTTCGAAAGAATATCTTTCATGGACGAATTCTTCGGATACAATCAGATTCGGATGAATCCTGAAGACGAAAAGCATACTTCTTTCCACACTCCTCGCGGAGTCTACTGCTATACAGTCATGCCATTTGGTCTCAAGAATGTTGGTGCAACATACCAACGAGCCATGAGTACCATCTTTCAAGATCATCTTCGCAAGACTGTCGAATGCTATGTTGACGATATCGCTGTCAAAAGTCGTCTGAAAAAAGATCACATCCAAGACTTGAGAACTATCTTCAATCTAATGTGCCAATATCAACTCAAAATGAATCCCACCAAGTCATTCTTGGGTGTCTTTAGTGGCAAATTTCTCGGCTTCGTCATTACCTCTAAGGGTATACACGTGGATCCCGAGAAGATCAAAGCCATTCAAGAGATGCGTCCTCCACGCAACCTAAAAGAGCTACGAGGATTCCAAGGTCGACTTGCGTACATCAGGAGATTCATTTCGAATCTGTCTGGACGCTGCAGACCATTTACTCAACTAATGAAAAAGGGTGTATCTTTCGTTTGGACCGAAGAATGTCAACGAGCATTTGACGACATCAAGCGGTATCTCATGAACCTACCAGTCTTGGTGCCACCAATCTCTGGCATACCATTCTTAATGTATGTCCGTGCTATGGATCATTTATTGGGTGCTTTACTTGTCCAAAAGAATAAAGAAGGCCATAAACAAGTCATCTATTATCTCAGTCGTACTATGATTGGTGCCGAACACCGTTATAGTCCGTCGAAAAAGAGTGCCTAGCTCTTATGTTTGCTGTTCAAAAGACTCGGCATTACATCATTGGCCAAACTATTCATGTCATATCCCGAGTTAATCCTCTACGGGTACTGATGAAAAAGCCTAGCACACTCAATTCTCGGCTGGCTACATGGGCCATTCTGCTAGCCCAATATGACATGGTATATGTTCCTCAAAAGTCTGTCAAAGGTCAAGCACTGGCAGATTTCTTAGCAGCTCATCCTGTTCCAGAGACGTCCAAACTCTATGATGAAATTCCAGACGAGACTTTGGAATCTAATACGATCTTCGAGGAATTTCCTACTTGGCGTCTATTCTTTGATGGTGCATCCAGGATTGGACCCAATGGTGCCATTGTCGCAGGAGTTGGAGTTATTCTTGTTTCTCCAGACGGGTCAGCTATTCAAAGAGCATACTTCCTAGATGAGCCTTGCTCAAACAACGTGGCAGAGTACAATGTTCTACTCATCGGCCTTCAGCTAGCCAAACAACTTGACGTATATCTCGAAGTCTATGGTGACTCTAAGCTGGTTGTTAATCAGGTTAGAGGAACCTATGAAGTTCGCCATCAAGATCTAATGCCTTATTTTGAAGCGGTAATCAACATGGCTACATTATTTAAAGCCTTCTTTATCGAATATGTACGCTGAGCTTGCAATACTGAAGCCGACACTTTGGCTAATCTTGCAGCAGTCCTAGCCATCCCTATTAAAAGACAACAGGTGGTGGTCATCTCTAATCGGGAATTGTTCTGCATCGAAAACAATCGTAATATTGAGTTCAGTAATCTTACTGAAGTCAATGTTATCAATGAAGATTGGAGAACTCCTTTCATCGACTTTGTGGTCCATGACATACTTCCTCAAGATTCCAAGGAGGCTACGAGTATTCGTCGGCGGTCTCTACGATTCTACTACAATCAGACCACCAAGACTCTCTATCGGCGAACTTATGACGGCCTACTCTTACGCTGTCTTGCTGGTGATAAAGCAAAGCAAGTATTGCGTGAAGCTCATGACGGTGTCTGTAGAGCACATCAACCCGGTCCTAAACTACAGGATCGTATCCGACGAATGGGTTATTATTGGCCCTCTCTGGTGTCTGATGCCATCGAATATGCAAGAAAATGTCAAGCTTGTCAAATCCACGCAGATTTTATTCATCAACCATCGAAATTTCTTCATCCGACTGCTGCCTCATGGACTTTTGAAGCTTGGGGCATGGATATCATCGGTCCCATTAATCCTCCTTCTTCTAGAGGACATCGGTTCATACTGGCAATAACCGACTACTTCTCTAAATGGGCCGAAGCTATACCATTGGCTGAAGTCAAGACCAGCAGTGTCATCAACTTCGTCAAACACCATGTCATCTATAGATTTGGTGTACCTCGACGAATCATTCATGACAACGGACCTCAATTCATCAGTCAAAAGTTTACAAGGTTCTGTGACGATCATCGGATTGACAATGTCGCTTCGACAGCCTACAATCCTGCTGCTAACGGCTTAGCTGAAGCTTTCAACAAGACTATCATTAAGCTCCTCAAGAAGTTTGTGTCTACTAACAAACGAAACTGGAGTAAAAAGCTTGGAGAATGTCTTTGGGCCTACCGTACTACGGTCCGCAATCCTACAGGCTGTACACATTTCTCTTTGGTATACGGCTGTGAAGCAGTTCTACCTCTGGAACTCCAAATTTCGTCTTTGAGGATTGCCATCACCAATGAACTTACAACAGAGAACAACGATCTTCTCCGACTTCAAGAGTTAGAAGCGCTCGATGAGAAGCGGTTAATGGCTCAACAGCATATTGTGTTATACCAAGCCCGCATCTCAAAAACTTTCAACCGCAAACTTAAGGTCAGAGCCTTTCAGAAAGGAGAGCTTGTTTTAACAGTCAGACGTCCTATGACTATGACTCACTCAAGCAAAGGCAAGTTCGATACAAAGTGGGAAGATCCATATATTGTGAGCAAAGTCTTTTAAAATGGAGCCTATCAACTCACAGAGCTAGACGGTCGAGTTGCAATGATGCCTATCAATGGCAAGTTCCTCAAGAAATATTATGTATAAATGTAAAAGACAGTGATTGTAATTATTAGACAAGTTCATAAATAAAATTCAGTTTTATTTTATCTTGAATGATAGTACATAATATCAAGGAAGGTTACTATCATCCTTCTCAAATTTGGGACGCGGACCACTACCGTCCTTATCAAAGACATGATCAGCAAAAGAGTCAAGAACATTTTTGCTGGAACCCACCAGGAACTTGCAAGCAGCCATTCTCATAGCTTCTTCTTCTTCAGTCTTCCCTGGTTCGAGAAAGAAGTCCAAGATGTCCTTTGGCGGTTTGGGGGCAGATGAACCTTCGCCCGCTGTCATCTGCTGAGCCGGTTCGACTGGACATTCTTCAGTACCTGCTTCCACTTTCGAGGCGATCTCAGCCTTCCTGGATGCATCTCCAGACGACATCTTTATGTTGAAAAGTACAAGTGACCATCTTATCTAATTTTTTGTTCTATTTATAGGCAGAGCGTCGTAAGACTATGAAGCGACACATCCATCTGACGGTTCATCCGTTCATCATCCGACGGTTCATCCGTTCATTTAATCCATCTGACGGTTTACCCGTTCATCATCCGACGATTCATCCGTTCATTTAATCCATCTGATGGTTCACCCGTTCATCATCCGACGGTTCATCCATTCATTTAATCCATCTGACGGTTCACCCGTTCATCGTCCGATGGTTCACTCGTTCATTTAATTCATCTGGCGGTTCACCTGTTCATTTCATCACCATTTCATCTGACGGTTCACCCGTTCATCCCGACGATTCATTTCGTTCACACATTTTGACGAATCATCCAGTTCGTTCTTATCAGCAACTTGTCATCTTTGATTAAGCTGTCTATTGAAATAATGATATTCAATAAATTATATTTGCCACGTCCATATTACCTCTGAGCAGATATAATTGAATATGATTATTTTCCAGAATCTAGAAATATATCATGTCTTGTACCTCTGAATATATTTTCTATCGCTATTATTTATATCTGAATAAGATATGCAACAAATAATAGAGCCACAAAAATGTATTTTTATTTATCAAAGATGAAAGACGTTATAAAGACACATATCATGACAAAACAAGAAGATACAAAAGATCTTTCTACTCAGCCGGTGGTGTCATTAAATTGGTCATCTGCTGCTTCAAAATTTGTAGCCGCTCTTTACGAGATTCCATCACTCGTTTCCTAGCTTCTTCCATCCCAGATTTATCATCGAAGGTTGGCAGGGTTACTAGTCTACGAGTAACTTCAGTTTGGTGAGCTGCAGCATATTCATCTCTCTCGCGAGTCAGAACACCAAGTTGTTGAATTGTAGTTTGATGTTGGGTGGCTTCATCCTCCAGAGTTAATTGAGCAAGTCTCAATTCTTTCTGAAGACGAGCAATTTTTGCTTGCAATTCAGCAACTCTTCTTTTTCTTTCTTCAGCGACAGATGCCACTGTTTCTACTTTGGAATTGTACTCAGCGGACTTGGCAGTGAAAGTATCCATGAGAATTTGGAAGTTAACTTTCTCAACCGCGGCCTCCTGAGACATCCGTTCAAATTTAGCTTTCACAAGAGGCTCTACTTTTCCCTTTTTTAGCTCTTTATAGCTCTTAACTGCAGCCTCCAACTCATCTAATATATGAACAAGAAAAGTAGCCTGGGCTTCATCCCTTTGGCTGCGGATAGCATTTATCAAGTAAGAGGTTGGACCTCTAACTGTAGAAAAAGGAGCCTCTTCCTTCTCTATCACCCTATCTATTAAGGGTCCCAAAGAATTAAAGAAGAAGTTGGTGAATGAGCTGATAACAAATTGGTTGGTAGCCAAAGCACCAGGAGTAGCAGCGACTCCTATTGATGATGAAGCAGTGGGACGTTCAGCCACTTGGACGGAAGTCTCTTTAAATAAGGGAGCTAGAGTAGAGTTGGTTGCTCCTCCCGGTTGTTCCTCTGCAAAAATAGATAAACTTTATCATTTTGTCTGTCGTTTGCAGCTATTGAAAAGATCAAAAATGAAAGCAGTCTTACCATGGCTTGGTTCAGTGATGATTCGGCCATCTGCTGGCCCAGATTCCAATCTAGCAGAAGTAGCCTCAGACATTACTGCCTGGCTACTGCCTGCCTCAGAGCCACCTGACAAATGACGACTGCTGCTAGCTATCGTCATTACAGGTACTATATCCGTGCACACTGGAGGAATTGGAGAAGATTCGATTTCTGCATGGATCAAAGATAAAGATGTCAGCTATTAATCTATGAAAACAAGATTGACAATTTCATTTTATACCTTTGGGATCAACAGTAGGAGTTTCCTCCAGGGCTACTTCCTCATCTGCAATCTTTTCAGGAGATACCTACACCTTAATATCCTTTTCAGGATCCAGGGTGTCATCAGCTGCTTTGGGAGATATATGGACTTCAATGTCCTCTTCGGGATTTTGTGTACCATCAACAGCCTCTGATGATGTACTCTCATCACTTTCACTATCTTCAGGAGCTTCTTCGCTGGCAGTTGCAGTGGCATGATCAGCATCCTCTTGCAGACGGAAGTCGCAATCATTTAATGCCTCAATCATTAGGCGATCCTCCTCTTCGCGGATTGTCCCTGGTGTAACAAGAAGCTGAGTCGTTTCTATTACTAGCGAAGGATATCGTAAAGCTTCATCTTTCCTAGGTACTTGTAAAACCCCCTATTTTTTAATTATTTTTTTATTTTTTTATTAGACTTAAAATGAATTTATACAATTATTGGTTTTATTTATTTTTTTTACAATGACCTTAGCCATTGTTGAATTTTGGAACACGAGACTACCATAAATTTTGGCACGGAAGATGTAGCAGTGTGCCTTGACTAGTGTACCAGTCATGCCGGGGAAAGTCTAGCCATGGTGATCTCCAAACTAGGAAAACTAGACCAAATTGTGAATTTACTTATTTAAAGTATTTTAATTAAATATTATTTCATATATTGATTTTTAGACGGCCCGGTTTGCCCAGTTCAGCCCGAATTGGGCCCGAACCGAATTTAAGCCCATGTAAGCATGTGGGATGACAAAGATGGCCATGTAGGAAAATTTCATGTGTGGGCAAATATTTTAAATAATTTTGAGACTTGATTGAATATTTATTGGCTTTTGGTACAAATTTTATGTTTTATTAATAAAATAATATTTTACAAGATGGTACAATTTTTCTGGACCCATACATGGGTGAGCGGTAAAGTTCACCCATTGGAGCAATTTTATTAATTTATTATTATTAAAGTTATTTTGTGGAGATTTAATAAACATGAATATTCTATAGATATATTATTATTATTTTTAGTTGATTATTGCGATTTGAATTTTATTTATATGTAGATATGTGTAAAAATATTAAATAATTGGGTAGATAATATTTAATTTGGTATTTAAATTTTTAAATAAGATTTATGGATATATGCATATATATGTACATGGTTATTAAATATATAGATACGTAAATATATTTAAATGTATTATATATATATTTTTTTTTTAAATGTATTATATATATATATATATATATATATATATATATATATATATATATATATATATATATATATATATATACCAAAAATTTATTTAAAATTCAAATACCATTTATATATGCTCAAATAGATTAAATAATTGGATACTTGACTTTTAAATGGTATTTGAATTTTAAATAAATTTTTGGTATATATATATATATATATATATATATATATATATATATATATATATATATATATATATATATATATATATATATATATATATATATTATATTTAAAAGATTGTAAAGAAAAGAGATTAGAAAAAAAATATCAAGGAGTGGTCGGCCCAATGGGGTGGGACCGACCACCCCCACCTACAAAGAATAAGCTGCAGCAGCAACTTTAGCGTGCGCCACCACAACCTTTAAAGCAAGCAGCATCAGCTTCCATGCAAATAAGAGAGGGGGGGGGGCGACCCCCTTACACAACTTCTCCCTCCTAACTCTTATATATATATATATATATATATATATATATATATATATATATATGACTAAAAAGAGAACGTAAACTCTAACCCAATCCTCTCTTCCTCATTCTCCTTCCTCCTACCCTCTCTCCGGCGTGCTGTCCGCGAGCACAGCAGCACAACGGCAACGGAGACAACAATGACAACAACATCGACAGAATTTAAAACCGAGGTACCTAACTTTACCGTGCGATTTCTCTCTCAGTTCTTGTTCGTTTTTTATTCCGTAAATTCGTGTAGAAAGCCCACATGACCCTCTTTGAGATCCTCTAAGTGGATTTCGATATGGCCATCCAACTTGCTCGAAAAATCGAGACGAAGTTGGAGAAAAACCACTTTTCTGAAATATAAAAAACTGTTTCAAAATACCAACTTGTCGGCCACTTTTTTCGTTGTCCATTAAACTTTCATAAAAATTAATTGAAGGCAGTCAAAGAAAACCTAACCGAGATTGTAACGCACCTTTTGGATTCACTTTTCATCTAGTATATAGAAAGTTACACGTTGTTAAAGTTTCACGAAAAACTGCAAATTCTATTTTCAAAAAGTGGGAAAACACCCGATACGGCGTGCGCCCCGACAAACCGGACGACATGGTCGCGCACTATATGCATCGAAAGGTGCGTATGGATGTTGTCGACGTGTTGGAACTGACGGAACCCGATTTCGTTGCATATGCGCGACGAAATTAGTGCGTATCCGTCGAGATACCCTTGTATCAACCCTTTACAAATTAAGTCACAATTGTGTGCACACTCATCATATCGTGATGAAACTTGCACCATTGGACTCGAAATATTTTTCTGGTCCTGCGAGCCATGTTTGGTCCGATTCTGAGACCGTTGACTGGGACGCCATTTTGGTGGGCCCACAATCCCACTCAACGGGCGATTTTGTGCACAGCCCACCGGAATCCAAAATTGGACATACCGTTGGGTTCGTCTCATCAAACAAATATGTAAACATGTAGTTTGACGAATTTAGAGACCGTAAACATTGGCACGCATTTCGGTGCAAAGCGGGTCCAACGGCGGATAATCGTTTTGACCCAAAATTATGATTTTGCCCCTGTTCCAGAATTTAACTTTTGGACAGGCGTTTCCTAGGCATATCTTTTATTCCAAACTCGTTTGTGATGTTTGTTTCAGCATTCGGAGCTTCTTGTAGATTTTGACTTTCGTGTTGACGATTCTGATTGATTGGATTTTGCTGCTTCTCGCACCATCCGCAGGCAAGATACCTTGCCATTATACTGTTTATATTCAGTTGCATTTTATTACATATCACTGTTCATTTATTTCCAGTTCTTACCGTTACCGATTTACTGTCTGCTCAGTGATATTAGATATACTTTGTTATTATCCTTTGATTTGCATGTGGACTTAGAGTTAAGAGACTACCGTATGTAGTGTGTTGCATATACCTTGACACAGTTATACCACGAGGATGTGTGAGATGAGTAGCATGTAGAGGTTCTTGTGTGTGGGTTGATCCCCCATGCGCATGCGTTAGGGCTAACTGCTAATATAGGCATGTTAGGAGACTTAGCAGTTAGTAGAGGTTTATGAGACATGGATGTGACTCTGTTAGGCATTGGGTGGGAAGAACAGTTCCTTGACGTATGGGCCAAGTATGTACTTCCCTATTGCCGATTATCTCTGCGGAAGATACGGTCCTGGATCCTGATACTGATTTACTGCTGGCCTCTGACATTCGATGAATGTTATGCTTTGAGGTCCCTGGTATCCTGATGGGCCATACCTGAGATTACTGCTACTGAGCCAGAGTGCCCATGCGTTGGATGTTTGTTTTTAACTGCATAAACACTGTAGTACGGTTAGATTACCTTATTGTCGTCTTGTCACTTATTTCGGTTTGTGACATATTATATATTCAGTTTATTATGGCATGTTCTTTGTGTATCTTGTTACGTCCCTCTGAGGACCTGGTTATCTCTCCAGGTGTGTGCTTCTGTGAATTTGCAGGTGTTCTAGCCAAGGCCATGATCTTCTCCATTCTTTCGAAGACGATTGCGCTCGGTTCGACTCGTTATTTTATCAATTATTTCTTGTATATTTTATTTGAGATAGTTGGTAGTGGACTTTGTCTCCGCCCAACGATTGTATACATGACAAATTCAAAGTTGCTTTTATATCATTTATTTATTTAGTGGATGAGATTTAGTTATTATGGTTCTACTGCATTTTACAGCTTATGTATTCATACGAGGTTTCCATATATTGGGGTATACTTCGTATATATACAGCTGGTATATCAATGTACCTAGTCCTACGTATTTTGGGACTGGGACATTACAGGTTTTTGTGGTGGCCCATGCAGGTCGAGTTTATCACTTCGGTTATGTTACTGTACCGATGTGAACCTGCAACATAGGATTAGAATTATAGGAATCTAATCCATACAGCTTGACCTCTTCCCTTGGCTTCAAATTTCGAACTCTCGTTCGACTTCCTTGAGTTGTATCTTGCTTGATTCCTTTCTACAGTTGATTCTTATTTTCGTGCTTAGTGTCAACTAGGAAGATGACTACACTAGTATATGCTCATAGGTCAAACACATGGCTAGAATGGTTATATTGGCAATTGGAATACATTCAAGACTCTAATTGAGTTAAAAATATATTTTTTTTGTGATTTAATGATTAGTAATTGGTAAAGTAGTATATTACCACGGAAAGTTTTTACCTTGAGATTTCTAAATAGTAAAAACCAGAGGATTTATAGAATTTCATACTTGGTTTAAAAAATTGATTGTCTTTTTGAGATTTAATATTTATGATTTATTGGGTTATAGTTATAATTCTTTGCACAAGTATAAAATTGATTTGCTTTTCGAGTTGTGATATTTATGAGTTTTGGGTAATAGATATACATCTTTGAACAATTATAAAATTTATTTGATTTTCGATTTTTGATGTTTATGATTATTGTATTATAGTTATACGCCTTTGAACAGTTATAAATTTGGTTTGAAAATGATCTTAGCTTTTAAAATTGGCCATAGGAATTATTTAAATTTGAGTTGTACAACTTACGATTTTTGTGTTTAATAAATTTTGAATATTAAGTGGAAGTAAGGATGGCAAATTTTGGGTTAAAATATTTGAAAGTTATGAAAATGATTTTTGAGAAATTTTTATTTTAAATTGTGTCCTATGATTGAGGATTTACAAATCTATTTAGATTTTTGGTAAAAAAAGAAGAAGAAGATTTTGACTGATAAGATTATTTGAAAATTTTAGTTTAATGAAGGATTGCTAATATTAAAAATTTTGGGAGAATTTTGAAGGATATGATGGAAAGTTATTTGATTTATTTAAAGGAAGTAACCATTTAAAAGTTGTAATTTTGTTGGAGTAACTTAGCATGAATAGAAGTTAAAATTGATGAGAGCATTGAGCTTAAATTTTTTTGAGATTGCTTTTAATATGTAAGAGTTTTTATGAGTTGTTAGAAACATTTTAGAGTGTTAAATTTTTGATTGATTGTGAAATTTTTATGGATTCGTAAATTATGAACTCTTGAGTTAAAAAGTTGAATTTAAACGTTAATTTTGGAAAAGGTTAGTAGTATCGTGAAAAAATTTTGCTTTGGGATTTATGAGAGTAATTTAAATTTTTATGATGAATTTGAACGGCTTGGAGTGAATACAAATTTTGGTGGTTTATTTTTTTTTTAAGTTTAATTTTGAAACTTTTGGAGAAAACCTGAGTTTTCAATTTTAATATTAGGCCACCAATATAGCCCTAATAAATTGGAAGTATTCCATACTAAATGCCATGTTACTCATGACCATGATAGTAGTATATACACAAGCATTGCTAGTCATCTACCAAACTATATTGTATCTCAATCTTTACTTACTCGATTTTTCCTCGAATCTCGATCTTTTATGGCAACCTTCTAACCCAGTTGCAATTTGAATAATGATTTAATGGTTCCTTAACTATATTCATCTATGAGACTATCTTCTCTCCGGAGTTGTGTTCCTAAATTACTTTTACTGGATTCTTTAATTAATTTTATCTCGTGCTTTAACTTGACCTCCTTTATTTTTGTGCATTAATATTACCTCATAAACTCCCACTTTCTATTTTAGATCTTTTGGCGTCCCTTACCATGACTTGGATATTTGGAGCACAATACTACACTTTTCCTTCCAACAAATTTCACATATAAGACCTAGACAAGCCCACCTTCCCGTAGACATATCATGTCCCACCAAAACCCATCTCCTTGTACTCTA
Source organism: Iris pallida (assembly GCA_029216955.1). Classification (NCBI taxonomy): domain Eukaryota; kingdom Viridiplantae; phylum Streptophyta; class Magnoliopsida; order Asparagales; family Iridaceae; genus Iris; species Iris pallida. Next base: position 14,228,498 of record JANAVB010008798.1, read on the forward strand.
TTTCTTGATATGACCTTATGGTCAAAATGGCCAAACTATAATCTTTACCATGATACCGATATTTTTTTTTGACCACAGATAGGGATTCAACCTCGACTCAAATCTTTCGACCGATATATGATTTTGTTCTACTTAATTCCTTAAATGCTTAAATATTTGTTTTATCTTGATTGTTTGACTCATTGTCCCATCACACTACTAGTTTAACTCTTATAAGTTGGGTAGAATACCTCACCACCTAACAAACCTTTTTTCTTGTGAACCACATTGGTAAGTTCACTTAGACTCTAAATTTAGAGGACCCTACCTTATCTAGTCTACCAAGCCATAAATGAAGAAACACTAGGACAACTGTATAGGCCCAAACTTCGGGCGAGCCTTGATTTTAAAAGATCTTGGACTATTTAATTTCCTTCATCATTACCTTCATTACTCATATTTTGACAATCTCATGCTGCTAAATTAGCTTCAGTTTTCAAGCTTATTTCTTTATCAAGCTTGATCATGACATATTTTATTGGGTGCATCCAATATCATATTGTCTAATCAGAACCGGTGCATGATGGTATGATCAACCTATTGCACTTTGGTTCGCTTATCACATATTATTCTACATGAATGAAGACATAGTAAACTTGCCTTAGAGTCTCATCCGCGACAGTCTTGGCAATTCTCTTTTGAATTATTTTCGCCGCCTATGAACCCCGTAATTCGTACTCAATATATAACACCGTCTTTGAAACCTTGTTGTTCTTGTCTTTTACTCATTTTAGAAAGACAAGGCACTGTACCTGCTGAGATAGACTCAAGGTATCATCTTTGATTGCCCAATTGGTTAATAATACACAAATGAAGATAGCCACCGACCGACTCATGTGGCTGAATCCTCGCCTTTAACTACCCTCATTCTTTAACTCTAGAATTGTTATCGTGCCCTCCCAAGTATTCTTGAGCACTCGAGAATGATTCTAATCGTTCACTTAATCAAACCCCCGACCAAGATGATTAGTATCTAGTTCTCCCTTGAGGAACCACATCTCTCAAATGTCTAAATTATTATCCTTGATCTACTCAATTCCTTATTATTCTCCAAATTGGATTATCGAAATTTTGCTACCTTCACTGGCAACCCTTATTCAATTCCCTAACCATGATATATTATAGTATATATCGACTCCACAATTTTCTATTACATGGTGGGTTGAACGTCGTTTTATCGCATCCTCCAAAATTTAATGGTATTTTGGTATTGACGAACTCTTCCTATCCCTCAACCCTATCTACCCTATTAATCCTAAATTTCGAGGACAAAATTCTTGTAAGTTGGGTAGGATGTAAAACCCCCTATTTTTTAATTATTTTTTAATTATTTTATTAGACTTAAAAATGAATTTATACAATTATTGTTTTTGTTTCTTTTTTTTACAATGACCTTAGCCATTGTTGAATTTTGGAACACGAGACTATCATGAATTTTAGCACGGAAGATGTAGCAGTGTGCCTTGACTAGTATACCAGTCATGCCGGGGGAAGTCAAGCCATGGTGATGTCCAAACTAGGAAAACCAGACCAAATTGTGAATTTACTTATTTAAAGTATTTTAATTAAATATTATTTTATATATTAATTTTTAGACGGCCCGGTTTGTCCAGTTCAGCCCGAATTGGGCCCGAACCGAATTTAAGCCCATGTGAGCATGTGGGGTGACAAAGATGGCCATATAGGAACATTTCATGTGTGGGCAAATATTTTAAATAATTTTGAGACTTGATTGAATATTTATTGGCTTTTGGTACAAAATTTATGTTTTATTAATAAAATAATATTTTACAAGATGGTACAATTTTTTTGGACCCATACATGGGTGAGCGGTAAAGTTCACCCATTGGGGTGATTTTATTAATTTATTATTATTAAAGTTATTTTGTGGAGATTTAATAAACATGAATATTCTATAGATATATTTTTATTATTTTTAGTTGATTATTGCGATTTGAATTTTATTTATATGTAGATATGTGTAAATATATTAAATAATTGGGTAGATAATATTTAATTTGGTATTTAAATTTTTAAATAATATTTATGGATATATGCATATATATGTACATGGTTATTAAATATATAGATACATAAATATATTTAAATGTATTATATATATATATATATATATATATATATATATATATATATATATATATATATATATATATATATATATATATATATATAGATATGCTCAAATAGATTAAATAATTGGATAGTTGACTTTTAAATGGTATTTGGATTTTAAATAAATTTTTGGTATATTTATGGATATATATACATATATATTATATTTAAAAGATTGTAAAGAAAAGAGATTAGAAAAAAAATTATCAAGGAGTGGTCGGCCCAATGGGGTGGGACCGACCACCCCCACCTACAAAGAATAAGCTGCAGCAGCAACTTTAGCGTGCGCCACCACAACCTTTAAAGCAAGTAGCATCAGCTGCCATGCAAATAAGAGGGGGGGCCGACCCTCTTACACAACTTCTCCCTCCTAACTCTTATATATATATATATATATATATATATATATATATATATATATATATATATATATATATATATATATATATATATATATATATATATAAACAAAAGCATTTTTTATTGAAAATAAAGGTGGGCTCTTGAAGAGCAGTACAGGTGCAGGGCTGGAACACACAAAAAAAGTCCTGAATAACAAAAAGATTAAAGCAACATAAGGAAATACTAAATAAAGGGTTTATCGAATAGCATAGACCGCAGCACGTGAGGGGGGTTGCCGTTCGCGCACCAAGCGTGAGACTGTCATGAGCGCTCGGCCCAAGGGGATGGTGAGGGCACACTGTCCCTAAGGTGGTTTTTTTTTTTTTTGAGGGCACACAGTCCCTAAGGATTTTTTTTTTTTTTTTGGAAAAATCGAATTTTCAAAGTTTGAAAATTCAAAAAGGAATCCGAAACCCGAGGGGGTGGAGGGAACGCCGCCCGAGGTGCCAGAGCGGCACACTGCCCAAGGGGGGCTCCCTGCCCAACGGGCGCGCGGTACGAGGCCAGCTCGTGACCCCCCACAGCGCGTGGCCCGAAGCCCATGGGGGGGCGCGTCAGCGGAGAAGGCCGACGGGGAGGGCGTAGGGGAGGGAGCTCCGGCGATGGGGACGGCCGAGGGGCGGGGGAGGGAGGACGGAGTGGAGGGAGCTCCGGCGAAGGTGGGGGGCCGAGGGGCTGGGGAGAGGACCGCCGGAGGGTGGCGCCGCCGCAGGAAGGGAGCGAGCCTAGACTCTAGCCGGGTAGGACGCTGGGCGGTTGGGAACCGCCGGGGAGAGGAAAGGAACTGGTGGAGGGGGCGGTGGGGCGCCCGATGGGGGGAAAGCCGCCTGGGGGGCAGGGAGGCGACGCCGGCCGACGGAGGGGGCGAGAAGGGGGGGGTCTCCAGATGGAGGGAGATCCTGCGAGCTCGCAACGGAGAGGAGGGGGGCCGCCAAGAGAGGGGGAGACGGCGCGGCCTACCACCGCCGGCGGGGGGGCTCCTCCAGCATGAGACGGAGGGATCGCCGAAGGCCATCGGAGGGAGGGGGAAAGGGGGTGGCCTGGGGCGACGGCGCCGCCGGCGAGGAGATCGATGCTGGGGAGGGAGCCTGCGCGGCCACCAGGGCCCAGGAGGGTGGGGAATCCGCCGCCAGGGAGAGGCCAGGTCCGCCGAGGGTGGCGGGGACTGAGAAGGAAGGAGCCGGCGCAGGGAGGGAGCCGGAGGGGGGGGCCTGCCCGGGACCGCGGAGTGACTCCGCCGGGGGGCTGAGGGAAGAGGTGGCGGAGTTGGGCCACCGCAGGGCGCGGGTGGCCAGGGCCGAGGGGGGACGCCACCGAGGGGATGGGCGAGGGAGGGAGGGTGGTTACCGGCGTCGGGGCCGACGCCGACGGAGGAAACAGGGCGGGAAGAGGGGGAGGGTCCTCCGATGACCCCGAGACGACGGGGTGGAAGGGGGAGACGCAAGGGGCGGGCGCGGGGTGCTTCGGCGGAGACGCTGCCGGGGACTGCGCGTCGAGAGGAGCGGCGGAGGGAGCCTTCTTGCGTCTCGCGCGGGAGCGCCGGGGACGGCGCCGAGGGCGGCGCCGAGGGGGTGGAGAGAGGGAAGCCCCCACGGCGAGAAGAAGACGCCTATGAGGGGGAAACCCCCCCACAGGGGGGGCGGCCAGGTTGCCGGACGACCAGGGAGAGGGGTCCGGTGGGAGGAGACGCTACAGTGGCACGGGGGGAGGTTGGGGGCCGGGCCGAGGAGGCCGGCCGACCAGCACGACCACGCCGGCCGAGCGTACGCAGCGGGGAGACCAAAAACTATATATATATATATATATATATATATATATATATATATATATATATGACTGAAAAGAGAACGTAAACTCTAACCCAATCCTCTCTTCCTCATTCTCCTTCCTCCTACCCTCTCTCCAGCGTGCTGTCCGCGAGCACAGCAGCACAACGGCAACGGAGACAACAATGACAAAAACATCGACAGAATTTAAAACCGAGGTACCTAACTTTACCGTACAATTTCTCTCTCAGTTCTTGTTCGTTTTTGATTCCGTAAATTCGTGTAGAAAGCCCACATGACCCTCTTTGAGATCCTCCAAGTGGATTTTGACATGGCCATCCAATTTGCTCGAAAAATCGAGACGAAGTTGGAGAAAAACCACTTTTCTGAAATATTAAAAACTGTTTCAAAATACCAACTTGTCGGCCACTTTTCTCGCTGTCCATTAAACTTTCATAAAAATTAATTGAAGGCAGTCAAATACAACCTAACCGAGATTGTAACGCACCTTTTGGATTCACTTTTCATCTAGTATGTAGAAAGTTACACGTTAAAGTTTCACGAAAAACTGTAAATTTTGTTTTCAAAAAGTGGGAAAACACCCGATACGGCGTGCGCCCCGACAAACCGGACGACATGGTCGTGCACTATACACATCGAAAGGCGCGTATGGATGTTGTCGACGTGTTGGAACTGACGGAACCCGATTTCGTTGCATATGCGCGACGAAATCAGTGCGTATCCGTCTAGATACCCCCGTATCGACCCTTTACAAATTAAGTCACAACTGTGTGCACACTCATCATATCGCGATGAAACTTGCGCCATTGGACTCGAAATATTTTTCTGGTCCTGTGAGCCAAGTTTGGTCCGATTCTGAGACCGTTGACTGGGACACCATTTTGGCGGGCCCACAATCCCACTCAACGGGCGATTTTGTGTACAGCCCACCGGAATCCAAAATTGGACATACTGTTGGGTTCGTCTCATCAAAAAAAATATTTAGACATGTAGTTTGACGACTTTAGAGACCGTAGACATTGACACACATTTCGGTGTAAAGCGGGTCCAACGGCGGACATCGTTTTGACCAGAAATTACGATTTTGTTCCTGTTCCAGAATTTAACTTTTGGACAGGCGTTTTCTAGGCATATCTTTTATTCCAAACTCGTTCGTGATGTTTGTTTCAGCATCCGGAGCCTCTTGTGGATTTTGACTTTCGTGTTGACGATTCTGATTGATTGGATTTTGCTGCTTCTCGTACCACCCGCAGGCAAGATACCTTGCCATTATACTGTTTATATTCAGTTGCATTTTATTACATATCACTGTTCATTTATTTCCAGTTCTTACCGTTCCTGATTTACTGTCTGCTCAGTGATATTAGATATACTTTGTTATTATCCTTTGATTTGCATATGGACTTAGAGTTAAGAGACTACCGTATGTAGTGTGTTGCATATACCTTGACACAGTTGTACCACGAGGATGTGTGAGATGAGTAGCATGTAGAGGTTCTTGTGTCTGGGTTGATCCTCCATGCGCATGCGTTAGGGCTAACTGCTAATAGAGGCATGTTAGGAGACTTAGCAGTTAGTAGAGGTTTATGAGACATGGATGTGACTCTGTTAGGCATTAGATGGGAAGAATAATTCCTTGACGTATGGGCCAAGTATGCACTTCCCTATTGCCAGTTATCTCCGTGGGAGATACGGTCCTGGATCCTGATACTGATTTACTGCTGGCCTCTGACATTCGATGAATGTTATGCTTTGAGGTCCCTGGTATCCTGATGGGCCATACCTGAGATTACTGCTACTGAGCCAGAGTGCTCATGCGTTGGAGGTTTGTTCTTAACTGCATAAACACTGTAGTACGGTTAGATTACCTTATTGTCATCTTGTCACTTATTTCGGTTTGTGACATATTATATATTCAGTTTATTATGGCATGTTCTTTGTGTATCTTGTTACGTCCCTCTGAGGACCTGGTTATCTCTCCAGGTGTGTGCTTCTGTGAATTTGCAGGTGTTCTAGCCAAGGCCGTGATCTTCTCCATTTTTTCGAAGACGATTGCGCTTGGTTCGACTCATTATTTTATCGATCATTTCTTGTACATTTTATTTGAGATAGTTGGTAGTGGACTTTGTCTCCGCCCAAGGATTGTATACATGACAAATTCAAAGTTGCTTTTATATCATTTATTTATTTAGTGGATGAGATTTAGTTATTATGGTTCTACTGTATTTTATAGCTTATGTATTCATACGAGGTTTTCATGTATTGGGGTATACTTCGTATGTATACAGCTGGCATGTCGATGTACCTAGTCCTACGTATTTTGGGACTGGGGCGTTACAGCTCTGCAGCAGCATCTCTTTCTGCAGCCTCTTCTCTCTGTTCCGCATCCTCTCTCTGCTCAGTCTCCTCTCTCCGCTCTGGACTAGGCTCAGAGGCAGGAGTAGGAGATGACAAGTAATCCCAGCAGCAGCATTCACCACCACTGAGGACAAGATCACCTTCTTTCTCTTTCTAATAGCCTGCTTCTTTCTATGAAGAGGCCTTTCTGGGCTCTCCACATCGACTACGTCAACCGGCTTTTGAATAGAAGTCGACGTGGTTGCCTCTTCTCGTTGAATTGATTCGGCTAGCTACCGAGATTATGATCTAGTCGTAACTTTCTCTGGTTGATCCAGGATAAGTTTCTTCTTTGCAGCTGGGGAAGAAGGTTCATCAATCCTTCTTTTTCTCTCTCTGGCCGGAGATTTAGCAACTTTCAGAGAAATTCTCAGTGGTTGATTTACTTCCTCAGGAAAGTTTGCTTCCCTGGAAGCTTCTAATGGATCATCTACCGGTTCATGTTGTTCATTATTTGCTGGAGCTAGTGTAGCTGTTGCTCCTTTCTTCAGACGCGTCGCTGTTGCGAAGCTGTCCACCAGACTAAAGTTCTCAGCAAAAGTATTTGCAGCTGTATAAAACAGCGAATATGTATACAACATTCTAGGGCCATTATCATTCTTGTTTGGCATCGAGAACACTGTCCTAGTGTCTCGAGCGTTGTAGTAGGCCCATGCTCTAGCACCGTCAATCAGGTACCCCTTTCCTTATAGGCAAGTTATAGCGTTGCCCACATGGAACTGGTCGTAACCAAATTGACGAACGAAGCGACTCGGCAGATATGGTTCCAGATAGCACTCCTCTTCAAATCTGTATACCAAATGCGATGGTCTGATCGCCTTCAACCAGTCAAAAGTTGCTCGACCCAGTGGTTACCTCCCAAGGTCAACCATATTTGTCGCCATAAACTCGTAATCAGCTGGAGGGGCAAAGCTATAAAAATTCCTATTTTCTATAAATAAATTTACTTTATTTATTTTGTATCTGAAAAAATTACAACTGTAGGAATCTAATCTAGAAGACGATTACTTTATCCCTTGGACGATGCGATGAAGAAAACTCGAACTTCGAAGAACTTGGACAGCAACTGGGCAATCTCTCTGTTCTCTCTGAAAAATGACCTGTCTTCATGAAGGTGAAGAAACTCTCTTTTATAGAGTTCTGGATAACTGTCCTGAACCATACGCTCAGGTAGTTACTTGACGTATGCAAAACTGCAGGGACGCGTGGCAAATTCTGACGAAGACACGTTGGCGTGCGGTTGAGAGTAGTGGAGCACATTCAGGAGAGATTGATGGCATGAAGGCCACATTGCATAACTTCTAAATAAATGAGTAACTGAGTACAGGACACGTGAGAACGTGTGTTGACTGTACGTTGAAAATCATCCTGGATACAACTGCTATAGAGTCATACGCTAGCTTTTGAAGAGGAGTCATACGCTGATTTGGACAGCGTAGTGCCATAGGAAATCCATACGCTCACTTTATGGGCAAGGAGTCGTATGGAGATCATACGCTCGCTTGGTTAGCAAGGAATCATGTGAGGTCCATACGCTCACTTGGCTGGGTGAAGAAGGAGTCATGTGAGGTCGATACGCTCATTGGAGAAGTGGCCACGTGGCTATCATCAATCTTCTTTGGTACACCATATCTTCCCATAACTGACAAAATCTTCTCGAGCGTCGTGACTGCAGATTTGACGGCTGACAGACTGTCAAAACTGACAGTAATGATGGCTTTTGTATTTATGAAGGCTGCTGAGTTATCCTCGTAAAAGACAAAACCGACTCTTCGAAAACCTATACGACGGTTACTTTTCTCGTGACAGCTGTCTTTGCACGAAAGATGAAGTGTCAGATTCATTCCTCATTTAAACATATGATGTGCTGTCACTTCAGTAAATAATAAAACATTTACTGAGCGTATGGCTTTTGAATGAGCGTACAACTCTGAACTGAACGTATGGCTCTTAACTGAGCGTATAGCCTTGGGCGTATGACTTCTGTTTGAGCATATGGCTTCAACTGACATCTGTCTTTAAGCGTATGGATGAAAATGACAGCGTGTCATAATTTTCCACATCCTACAAGACCCCCTTCAAAGTTTTCGAACTTTATGAGTTTCAAAAGTTCGAAATTACTTTGAACAGAAAGTGGGAATGATTCCTGACACGCTGGCATGAAGTTCATTAAATGTCATAATGACTCTTCATTTTTCGAGATTGATTGAATCTGATGGAAGAATATGAATAGCCAGCAAGCTCTATTATATAAACCGAGAGAATTCAATTTTTGACTTTCATCTTTTGAAACCATGACTCCAAAGGAAGCCGCTGAAGAAGAAGCACGTAAGTTGGGATTCTGTTCCCATGGTGACCCCACTTTTGGGGGCCAAGAACCCGAACCTGTCGTCATCGAGCTCAAGGACGACCCTACGCATTTAGCCAAGAATTTCTTGGGCTACTTTGGTCTGGACGGCTCCTCTTCTTCTGATGGGCAGAGCCTCGCAGAGAAGCGTAAAATGTTCGTTGCTCTGTTACACCGCATGGGGGTCCAAAGCGTAGAAGAGTTAGGCGTCAAGCTTAGTCGTTCTGGAAAATAGAGCGTGACTTTATTGCACTCCTTTCCTTTTCCTCCTTTTTTTTTGTAAGGCCATCAGTGCCTTAATGAAAAATGAATATTCAAGAATCCTCTGTTTAGTCCAAATCTGTGTTGAAAACCAACGTGCACTGATGAATAACTGTAGAATACGCCGTCTTCCAAGTTGTAAGTTACGCTAGATAGCGTATGCCAATGAAATAGCGTATATTACGCTATTTTCCAATGTTTTGTGAATTCCGCTGAATAGCGTATGTCAGCGTATGTTACGCTATAAATTACGCTGTCCTTTAACGTTGTGAATTACGCTAAATAACGTACGCCAATGAATAGCGTGCACCAATAAACAGCCCGTAAGTTACGCTATCTTCCAACGTTGTGGAAAGCACTCTTTGAATATTTCCAAGGCTGTGCTGGTTTCCAAAGTACACGTGTCATTCATTCCACGTTTACGAGCGCTATTCATGCGGATCCTTTCCAAGAATAGGTTCATGCTCCATACTTTAAATAGATAGAATAGTTTCACAGAACTCATTTCCATCTTCCTTTTCTCTTTCTTTTCTCTGAGAACCAACGTGAGATTTTAATCTCAAATCAGAAAGCAAATGCTCCAAAACATTCAAATTCTGAGCAATATGTCAGACATCAGTTTGCCAATTCTCAATGTCAATCCTGAAGGTAAATCCAGTGTAATACACATACTGTTTTCGTTGTTTTGGAAAATAGGCTTTCTGTTTCTGAGCGTATATGGCATTTCTGTTGATTTAATTCTTTTCCTCTTGCTGTTTTCCGCAGAAACTTGGCTAAGTCTTTTCTTCAACTTCAGAACTGGCATTGGCGATGTGGATGCTATGGAGAATGTCCTTCTGACATCTACATCAGAGAGCTCATACGCTTTTGACGCGTACATCAGACAACTCAGAACTCTTCGTGGGATAGAAGGGTCTTCCTCAGATGGTAGGAAGAGCCTTTATACACGGAGAGTTGGACGGTGGAGTCAACTCTTACCCGAGAGATTGGGTAGTAGAGTTCCTTTCACGGCAGAACTAGGAATTGTATCCCAAGGTTTGGATACATTCCTATCTGCTTGAGGTGCCGCCGTTCCTCCACGCGCTGTATTGGCAACAACACGCCATCGTGTTGCCATACTCTGTGGTTCTCCTCTCGTCTGAGAGATAAGACCAGAGTTTGATTCCTGCTGGACACCCAGGAATTGCCACAAACAACGAGATTGCCAGAGAAGATCCAAGAAGAAATAGATCTCAGTTGTACATAGAATGAAAATCCAAGATTTGTAATAGATTTTCATTATGATTTGTAAGAAAGTCTGAGAAAATGTAATAGACTTTTTGTGGTGAAATGGGAATGGAAATGACAATTCTTCTATGCTCAATGATTTGTATTTATGGATGAATTGTGGACATGATAGATAATAAAATCATCTTTTCTGTTTTTAGAGTATATGATATTATCAGAGGTATTATGGACGTGATAATATGTATGAACTCAAAAGAAAATAGATTGATTTCTATACAGAGGTCAAAAATGACAAATGAGTAAGTAGATTCGAAATTGATTCAGAGGTTATGAAAACATGATAAATAACGAATCCCCACTTGATAAATTGATAAAAGATTATGAACGGATGAACTGTTAGGAAATAATGAACAGATAAACTGTCGAGTGAATGTAATAAATGAACGGATGAACCGTCAAGTATTAATGAACATGTGAAACGTCGGATGAATGTGAGAAATGAATGGATGAAATGAATATCGGGAAAGAATACGTTCCTTCGATCCTTGTAACCATATGCCTATAAATAGAGCACATATTTGAGTAGAAGGATCACACATCATCCTCTTTTATCCACAATGTCTTCTGAAAAGAATACAAAGAAGACTGAGGTCGTCTCTGAAGTTACTGAAGGTGCTAGAGAGCATCTACCTCCGCAGAAGAAGGAAATGGGCGAAAGCTCATCTACTCCCAAGCCGCCAAAAGATATCCTCGATTTCCTGGTCGAACCAGGAGAAACCGAAGAAGAAGAAGCAATGAGGCTGGCTGTCTGTCAGGTCTTGGTGCGGTCAGGAAAAGATGTATTCAATTCTTTTGCTAATTATGTATGCGGTCCTCGTCCCAAGTACGAAAGGGATGCCAGTGATCTTCCATGATGATGTATTTCTTGAAGAATTTGTCTCAAATAAACTCTGTTTAAGGAAACTTTGTTTATGATGTATCCTTCCTGCTTTATATTATTTTGCCTTTATTCACTGATCTTTAGACTCAGAAATCAAAAGGACGAGATATCATTTTCATAGAATATGGTACATACTGAGATAGAAAATTCAGAGGTGATATGGACATGATTTTCTATACAAGATCTTTATTAAATCCACTGGGAATCTAATAAGACAAAATATCAAATTCTCTGGGAAAATGATACATGGTAGAATATCAGTTTCCGCTGGGGATAACGACATCGAAATAGCTTTTGTAGAGAAGAATAAATTTTTGATTTTACACTTGCTGGGGAGTAATGAAAATATTATATATATTGATGAAATTTATACATAATATTTCTTTAAGAATTTGCCATTGATAGGCATCATCGTGACTTTCCCGTCCATAGAGGCAAGCTGATATGCTCCATTAGAGAAGACTTTGTTTACTACGAATGGGCCTTCCCATTTCGCGTCAAATTTGTCTTTGCTCATATATGTCATGGTCATCGGATGTCTGACAGTAAGGACCAATTCTTCTTTCTGATATGTTCTGACTTTGACTTTCCGATTAAAAGCTTTTGAGATTCGGGCTTGATATAGCTCGATATTTTGTTGCGCATACAATCGCTTTTCATCTAGAGCTTCCAGCTCTTGAAGTCGAAGTCGATCATTATTCTCTGTTGTAAATTTATTGGAGATTGCAACTCTCAAAGAAGGAATTTGTATCTCGAGGGGAAGAACAGCTTCACACCCATATACCAAAGAGAAAGGTGTACATCCGGTCGCATTGCGAACTGTGGTGCGATAAGCCCATAAACATTCACCAAGCTTCTCACTCCAGTTACGTTTATTGGAAGAAACGAACTTTTTCAAGAGTTTGATGATTGTTTTGTTGAAAGCTTCTGCTAGTCCATTGGCTGCTGGATTATATGCTGTAGAAGCCAGATTATTAATCCGATGATCATCACAGAATCGAGTAAATTTCTGGCTGACGAACTATGGTCCATTATCATGGATAATACGCCGAGGAACACCAAATCGATAGATGACATGATGTTTGACAAAGTTGATAACATTAGAAGTCTTGACTTCAGATAACGGGATTGCTTCAGCCCATTTAGAAAAGTAATCAGTTATTGCTAGAATAAACCGATGTCCTTTTGATGATGGTGGATTGACAGGACCGATGACGTCCATGCCCCAAGCTTCAAAGGGCCATGATGCCGCTGTTGGGTGTAAGAACTCCGATGGTTGATGGATAAAGTCTGCATGAATTTGACAGGCTTTACATTTCCGAGCATATTGAATGGTATCAGCTACCATCGTGGGCCAATAATAACCCATACGTCGGATACGATCTTGAAGTTTTGGACCTGGCTGGTGAGCTCCGCAGACGCCATCATGTGCTTCACGGATTATCTGTTGTGCTTCTTCACCAGCGATACATCGAAGGAGAAGACCATCATAGGCTCGACGATATAGTGTCTTCGTAGTATGATTATAATAGAATCTGAGAGACCGGCGCCGGATAGATGCTGCTTCACTCGGGTTATCAGGAAGTATGTCATACAACACAAAGTCCAGAAACGGACGTCTCCAGTCTTCAGTTACGGTGTCTATTTTGTTAGAAAAGACATATTCCATAGTAGAATCGGAAGAAGACAAGGACACTTTGTCAAACTTTAATTCAGCATCAAAGTTGAGAGAATCTTCGTCTGGATTATGGGGAAAAGCCAAAGCCAGATTATTTTCAACGCAGAATAGTTCTCGGTTATAAACCACTATCACTTGCTGACGTCTGATTGGTATGGCTAATACAGCAGCAAGATTAGCCAAAGCATCAGCTTCTGCATTATAGGCTCGTCGAACATGTTCAATAAAGAAACCTTCAAAGGAGGAGGCCATAGAGAGTGTTGTTCGATGATAAGGTATCAAATCTTGATGACGAACTTCATACGTTCCTCTGATCTGATTGATGATAAGCTTAGAGTCTCCATAAACTTCTAAATATTGAACATCCAGATGTTTAGCGAGTTGAAGACCAATGAGCAACGCATTGTATTCTGCAATATTATTTGAACATGATTGATCCAGAGAATAAGCCCTCTGAATAGTTAATTCCTCTGGGGATACAAGAACAATTCCAACTCCGGCGACAATATCGCCGTTAGGACCTATTCTAGATGCTCCATCAAAGAATAGACGCCAGGTAGGAACTTCTTCAGAAACCATATTTGAATCCAGAACTTCATCGGGAATCTCATCATATAATTTAGAATCTTCTGGGACTGCATGACCTGCTAGAAAATCAGCAAGAGCCTGTCCTTTAACCGACTTCTGAGGAATATAATGCATGTCGTATTGGGCTAACAAGATTCCCCAATTAGCAAGTCTAGAGTTGAGAATACCGAGTTTCTTCATCATAATCCTGAGTGGATTCACTCTGGAAATGACGTGAATCGTCTGACCGATAATATAATGTCGTGTTTTCTGAACAGCAAACATTAATGCTAGGCATTCTTTTTCGATTGGAGAATAACGCGGTTCAGCGCCTGTCATTGTACGACTGAGATAATAAATGGCCTGTTCATGACCACCTTTATTTTTCTGGGCGAGTAATGCACCAAGAGAATGATCCATAGCTCGAACATATAGGAGAAATGGTATTCCCGAGACGGGAGGTACCAAAACTGGAGGGTTCATGAGGTATTGTTTGATGTCGTCAAATGCTTTTTGACATTCTTCGTTCCAGATGAAAGATACACCTTTCTTCAGAAGTTTGTGGAATGGTCTGCAGCGTCCTGATAAGTTAGAAATGAATCTCCTGATATAAGCAATCCTTCCTTGAAATCCTCGTAGCTCTTTTAAGGTGCGTGGAGGACATATCTCTTGGATGGCTTTGATCTTCTCGGGATCCACGTGTATACCTTTAGCGGTAATGACGAAGCCGAGAAATTTGCCACTAGAGACGCCTAGGAAGGACTTAGTAGGGTTCATTTTAAGTTGATGCTGACGCATTAAATCAAATATAGTCTTCAAATCTTGGATATGATCCTCCTTTCGTCGACTTTTGACTGCAATATCATCAACATAGCATTCGACTATTTTCCGGAGATGTTCACGGAATATAGTGCTCATTGCTCGTTGATATGTTGCTCCTGCATTTTTGAGACCAAACGGCATCACGGTATAACAATATGTACCGATCGGTGTTCTGAAAGAAGTATGTCTCTCGTCATCTGGAAACATCTTGATTTGATTATACCCCGAATACCCATCCATGAATGACATTCGTTCGAAACCACATGTGTTATCAATCATTACATCTGTAATTGGAAGAGAAAACTCGTCTTTAGGACAAGCAGCATTGAGATCACGAAAGTCTATACAGACTCGGATCTTGCCGGTCTTCTTGAGGACAGGAACGATATTGGCCACCCATTCAGGATATTGTTCCTCTCTGATAAATCCGGAAGCCATAAGCTTGTTGACTTCAGCTTTAATTGCATCCATAATGTCTGGACGAAATCGTCGCTGTTGCTGTTTGACCGGTTTAGCATTTGGCATAATATTAAGCTTATGCATTGCAATCTTTGGATCTACTCCTGGCATATCCTCGTAGCTCCAGGCGAAGACATCGATGTAATCACGAATAAGCTTGATCATATCTTGCTTATCTATTTCTGAAAGACTCTCACTGATGAATATTGGTTTAGGGGAACCTTCTTCACCAACATCAATTTGGATCAGTTTATCTTCAGTAGGAGGTTCCCTCTGTTCGAACCTGAATTCCCATTGATTATCTAATCTTTGAGCCCATTGTTCTGATTCAGGTGATATTTCAAAATCATCCTCATCTTTACCATTTTCTTGTGGGCCATCAACAGAGACCATATTGATGGATAGAATAGAGCGATGAAGATCGCCAACACTCGTATCAGAATCCCAAGAAAGGGAATCAGAAGACTCAGATCGTTCATCTTCAGATTGTTCGTCTTTATTGAATTTTGACTCTTCATGAACTATGTTGATAAAAGGGGTGGGAGCAATGTAACCTAAACCATATTTTGTCCTTCCGTATTTTAATGGAGGAATTCGAACAGGCATTCTTCTTCCTTTTCCATTAAGACTGGTTCTGAAATCATAACCCATATTCTTGATGATATTTTTGGATTGCTGACTGTAGCGACGTAGCTGTAATCTTCCAGTATCGTCATTTATATCATCCTCCTCCAGATTAGGAGGATTCTGAGGTCCTTTATAGAAAAATATTGGATTTTCTCCCTTCTTTCGACTGGGGACCACAAAGTATGATTTCTGTATAGAGTCTAATGATACGTCTGTATGAAGAGCTTGAACAACCCCTATAGTTTGTGGCTCTAAGCTATCTAGCAATTGTAAATAACTTTGTACATAACTACAAACATCAATATACTGCAAAGGAGATGCTTCATTAATACTAGATGCTGTATTTACAATAGAAGGCTGAGCCTTATCAGACTTAGTCAGATTAATGACAAAGGGGGAAGAAGAAGAACAGTTAGAATTTTTGTTTCGATTAAGATCGATAACAAAAGGCTCAGAAGAGGTGAGCTCCCTTGAAGAAGACCGTGGATAAGTAATGCGTCCACTGACTGGAATGACTAGAGTATCTGATCTAGCCTGAGAAGATGGAGGGGGAGTGATGCATCCACTGACAGGAATGATCAGCGAACTTTGTGAAGCTTGGGAAGATGGTACAGTAGTGCGTCCACTGACAGGAATTATCAGTGAGCCTTGGGCGGATGATGAAGTAGTACATCCACTGACCGGAATTATCAGTGAGCCTTCTTCAGATGTTTTAACAGACTGTGGAGGAGTAATACGCCCTTTTACAGGAATAATAAAGGTGTCAACTTTGGATGTCTCATCTTCATTATCCATAGCTTGCAAGACTTTCGAGTATTCATCTTTGTACATGCGAGCGTCATTGAAGTAAGCTTCGACTCCTTTGAATGGGTAAAGATCTGCCACTTCTTTTTGAACCTCTCCATTATCATCAACATATTTGAAGCACTGATAAAGAGTTGAAGGAACAATATTATGTTCATGCAAGAAAGGTCTCCCCAATAGAGCATTGTACGAGCAACCATGATTGTCGATGATGTAAAAAGTAACCTTAGTACGAAGATCGCCTATTTGAAATTTAAGGCGAATCTTGCCTAAAGGCTCACTTTTTCCTTGATTGAATCCCAAGATGGTAGTGATAGTGCTGGAAAAACTATGCACAGGTATCTTCAATGCATCTAACATAGCCTTTGGCATAATACTGAGAGCGGATCCTGGATCAATCAGTAAACGATCAACCTTCATAGAATTAATATATCCTGTATGATATAAAGGACGATCATGTCGATTATCCTCTAGCAGCATATCGTCCTGCGTAAAGGTAAGTTTGGAATAAATTCCAATACATTATGGCAGTGAGAGACAGGTTCTGTTTCCAATTTCTTGAGGAGAGTTAAGCAAATTTCTGCTTGTAACAGTGCTTCACTCAAATTTTCTCGAGTCTCTTTAGAGAGACGTAAGAGTTCGAAGATTGACAATTTAGCTGGTGTATTGGCTAGTTGAGCCAATATATCAAAATTATAAGGCTTTTCAAGTCCTGTAGGGGATGATTTCTTCAATGGTTTGTCGAAGCAGACTTGTTGTTTGCCCTTGTCAGCTGTTGTTGGTTTAGATGGAACTGTCTCGACAGGAACATTTGAAGGTTCTTCAGTAGAGACTGGTGTTGGGGCTGTAGCCGGAGGGACATCAGATGTTTCTCCAGAAGTGTCAGCATAATCTTTGAGATATATTTTTCCTGACCGCGTTCCAGCATGAACTTCAACTTCAGATTCTGGTTCAGGATCTATCGAAACCATGTTGCAATTCTTCATCTTGCTTTTGGTTCTTTTATGCTTGATGAGAGCTTCGTCCCAGAAGCCGAGACCAACACGAGATTGATTATGTCTCATAGTGAGGGCAAAAGGTGCTCAAAATCCTTTGCCTGAGTTCAGACCAGGAGCAGTGGCTAGATCATAGCCCATCTTTGCCATTAATTCACGAGATTGTGAACTATATAGATGGAATGCAGGCTTGTACTTATCTTCAAATTGAGGTACAGTTTTTACCTCAGTAGGGAGTGAATTTCCTGCCAAGATGAAAGTAGAGGTTAGATAAAAATCGGGTGTAGTACTAGAAGTCACATTGCATGACTTAATTTTCCCGAGTTTCTTTTTAGATGAAGGAGTCTTCCGAGGAGAAGAGGAAGGTGTCTCAAACTCTGTCTTTAAGTCTGGGTGGATCCACATGATTTCTCCCTTCTTAGTTGTGACAGGAACAAGTCCTTCATTCAGTACTGGTGGGATATTCACCACCTCGAGAGTTGCTTTGGGAATAGGAACAATCCCACTTTCCACCATTAAAGGAAGGAAATCACCAAACTGCATTGAAATCATATTTGCTGTGACTGTCTTGTCTTTGTGTGTTAGTGTCACAGCTCCTGATTTAATCATCTCCTGGATCTTTCCTTTTAATACATAGCAAGACCGGATTATGTGACCCAGCATTCTATGGTATGGACAGTATTTTGGATGATCTGTTTTATTGGCTTCATCAGGCTTTTTAATTTCTGGCAATTGTATTTTATTACCTTTGAGCAAGCATTCAAAGATACCCTGAACATCGTCATCATCGAAAGAATATTCTTCTTTCGGTCGAGGAGATCTCTGTTGTTGATTTGTTGGAGCTGAAGTAGCTTGGGTAGTCTTTACTTCTTGACTACTGCTTTGGAGATTGACTTCAAGAGCTTCTTTCCCTTTGCGATTGTTGGGTCGAGTACTATTGCTAGCACTCTGATTTGATTCTTTGGGAGCCATTTGTACCCCCAGACCTTTGAAGGTCTCAGCACTGACTTCGGCAGCTTTGGCACTGACGATAAATGAAGGCCAATCTTGGAACTGAGTGGACCCTGTCCATATGCTGATAATTGGTAAGAGGTTCGACTTGCAAGTGTCGATCATAACAGCATCGGGAGTTCCAAGAGGCATTTTGAGGGCTTCTCTTCTGAATCTCTCAATGAATTCCTCAGTGGTCTCATTATTCTTCTGTTTGATTCTTATGAGTGCCGACATGGTCATATCATTGAGCCCTTCGTAGAATCGTTCAAGGAATATTTGTTTGAAACCGGCAAATGAAGTAATACACCCGTCAGGGAGACTTCTGTACCATTCATAAGCCGTTCCTTTGAGACATCCAACAAACACCCGAGTAAGGAGGGCATCGCTTGGTTGCAATTGATCAGTCATTACTTCAAAGTGATTAATGAACTGACTTGGAGAAGTAGTCCCATCAAAGAAGGAGATAGTCGGAGGCTTGTATTTAGGAGGATATGATACTTGCTTCCACTCTATCGGGTAAGGTTGCTTGATACCTAACCTTTGTAAACCATTCTTCTGTTTGAATGCCTCAAACTGAGTTTTGAGATTCTTTAACTCTTCTGTAACAATTCCAGAGGATTGTGGAGTTGTGACTTGTTGAGTGTAATTGGGAGGAAGGACTGCAGCATATGTACCACCCCCAGCTCCAGAGTGACTTGGGGTGGTTTGTACAGGAACATTAGATTGTACCCCCAGAATAGTAGAGGGTTCGGGGTTTGGAACAACAGGGATATTCAATACCACTGGTGGTGCTGTCTGTTGTTGAGCCTGCATTAGAGTGTGCATAGCACTCAATGTATCTGCCATAGCTCGCAATTGTTGTTCTAAAGAAGAAATCCTCTGTTCATGAGCCTCATTGCTAGTCGAAGGTTCATGATCACCTTCTGCCATGTAAGTGGTAATCATTCGAGGGATAGACGATGAAACAGTTTGCTCTGAATCATCGCTGTAAGAATCAGTATCTTTCCCGGGACTGTTTACAGGAGTTAATGCCGGAAAGTTGGACTCTCCAAGGAAATCTTCCGTGATCTCCGGATTATTACTTGGATGAGAAGAAGAAGAGATTCTAGCCAAGGCTCCGGTCCTGGATCGGGTGCCAAGATAAACACCATCTTCAGAATCTGATATAGCGTCAGACCGGATTCTACCCCCAATATTTCTGGAGGTCATGTTGACAAAAGCATAAAGAGGTTCATCTTCATCTGATGTTGGTTCATATTGAATCCGTTCGAAAACAGACCGTCTTTTCGGTAAACAACAACATTGGATGACAACCCGAGGTTGGAAGTCACAACCATGCTTTTCATGGCGAATATGGGCAATGTCATAGCCAGATGGAGTGTCGATTCTCCGTTTGTTTTGTAAATATTCCCGAAGATCTGTAGGGATAGATTGGGAAGTACTGGAAGATAGTTTCTGTGTAGAAACTTGTCTTTTGTTCTTCTGTCTTCTTGGTTCTTGAGTGTATAGAGACCGATTAATTTGAGCCACATAGTTCCTGGCATATTCAACATCAGGGTCTAGTACACTTGTCTCAATTTGATAAGACTTTTTAATACCAGAAGCATAACTGTGGTGATTTTGATTAAGCTTGTTACGAAGATCCGTGGGAGATATGACTTTGGTATCAGTCTTGGATACTTGTAACTTGCCTTTCTCAGATCGAGAAATTTTGAGAGAAGGGAGATGAGTATTATTCCGACTAGGAGTCGGTAATAATCCATCTTTAGAGGAATTAGCCAAAAGGCGTTTTCCTTTGTTTGAGCTAGTAAAAGTACTAGTCAAATTAACTCCAGAGGTAAAGACCTCAGAAGTAGAGGAATCGACTAAAGAGTCTTTCTCCTTGGTTGGCACAAAATGCGCAAGTTGTGGGGGAATCATTTGTAGGTTCTGTGAAAGAGAACCCCCAGTCTGATTTTGAGAATCAGTCAAAAGACTGTATCTGTCAGCATATGCCGACTTCTTGTTAGCATATGCTGGCTTTTGCTTAGCGTACGCTGCCTTCTTGTTGGCATACGCTGGTCTTTGCTCAGTGTACGCTGCCTTCTTGGTAGCATACGCTGGCTTTTGCTTAGCGTACGCTGACTTTACCGCATGCTGCCCTCTGACTGCTGTACGCGCAGAGTCATCAATAGCTAAAGAGCCGACTGCTGTCGTAAGAGCAGAAGGAGAAGGGACTTTGACATGTCCAGAGATGGTTTTCCTTGGACACACTGACTTGGTTAAAGAACCAATTTTGTCAGCGTGACTAGGGGAAACCATTGTTGCTGTGTTCAGGGAAGCAGAAGTGTGCTTTGTTGAAGTTGAAGATGTGTTCTTGTCAACGTGAGAAGTGACAGGAACATCTCGGGCTGTCGAAGAAGACTTGGGGACATAGACAGAACGTCCCGTTTTCTTGGCAGCAGGAAGAGCGGAGGAAGCAGTTCGGCCCTCCTTCGCCTTGAGCATTTCTTCGTAAGCAGATTGGTCAAATTGTACGACCATCGTCTTCTTCGTCGAGCCGATCGACGAAGTATCGCATTGAGTTGTTGCTATCTCGTTGGAGGAGACAGCTTTCCCCAGCAGAGTCGCCAATTTATTTTCCATAAATAAATTCACTTTATTTATTTTGTATCTGAGAAAATTACAACTGTAGGAATCTAATCTAGAAGACGATTACTTTATCCCTTGGACGATGCGATGAAGAAAACTCGAACTTCGAAGAACTTGGACAGCAACTGGGCAATCTCTCTGTTCTCTCTGAAAAATGACCTGTCTTCATGAAGGTGAAGAAACTCTCTTTTATAGAGTTCTGGATAACTGTCCTGAACCATACGCTCAGGTAGTTACTTGACGTGTGCAAAACTGCAGGGACGCGTGGCAAATTCTGACGAAGACACGTTGGCGTGCGGTTGAGAGTAGTGGAGCACATTCAGGAGAGATTGATGGCATGAAGGCCACATTGCATAACTTCTGAATAAATGAGTAACTGAGTACAGGACACGTGAGAACGTGTGTTGACTGTACGTTGAAAATCATCCTGGATACAACTGCTGTAGAGTCATACGCTAGCTTTTGAAGAGGAGTCATACGCTGATTTGGACAGCATAGTGCCATAGGAAATCCATACGCTCACTTTATGGGCAAGGAGTCGTATGGAGATTATACGCTCGCTTGGTTAGCAAGGAATCATGTGAGGTCCATACGCTTACTTGGCTGGGTGAAGAAGGAGTCATGTGAGGTCGATACGCTCACTGGAGAAGTGGCCACGTGGCTATCATCAATCTTCTTTGGTACACCATATCTTCCCAAAACTGACAAAATCTTCTCGAGCGTCGTGACTGCGGATTTGACGGCTGACAGACTGTCAAAACTGACAGTAATGATGGCTTTTGTATTTATGAAGGCTGCTGAGTTGTCCTCGTAAAAGACAAAACCGACTCTTCGAAAACCTATACGACAGTTACTTTTCTCGTGACAGCTGTCTTTGCACGAAAGATGAAGTGTCAGATTCATTCCTCATTTAAACATATGCTGTGCTGTCACTTCAGTAAATAATAAAACATTTACTGAGCGTATGGCTTTTGAATGAGCGTACAACTCTGAACTGAACGTATGGCTCTTAACTGAGCGTATAGCCTTGGGCGTATGACTTCTGTTTGAGCGTATGGCTTCAACTGACATATGTCTTTAAACGTATGGATGAAAATGACAGCGTGTCATAATTTTCCACATCCTACAATTCCATCCCTTGCCAAGGTTCAGGGCACGTCTGCAGTCCTTCAGACTAACGTACACCCACTTGCTTTAGGAGAATCTCCGTAGAAAGCTACCGCCAACTGCTCCCATGTCGGGATTCATCAAAGATGGATGGTGCAGAAGCAACCACCCGAATAGATAGGTGTAGGGCAATTCCAATCGAGGGAAGTTCCCCTTTTCACCCTTCCACTTGATCATGGAGTCGACATACAGACGAAGACCTGCATTTATTCTACAGGTCATCGCTGATAACAAATCCATCTGGTAGCCGAAGACTAACCGGACGACAGCGAAGAGTACGCCGCGATGGAAGCGGTCCACGGCGCTTGCTCCGGGTACAACAAATTGACGGAGCCATTATGTCAAAAATCCTGTCAGCTGAGCTTCTTTAGACATGGACCTGTAGCCCATTCTTATAAAGCTCTCAACAAAATCTTCGGACTTGAGCGGAGGGTATTGGTGTTCATCAGTAACTCTGATATCCATTCTCTTATTCTCTTCCATCAGTTTTATTAATTCACTGTGGCTGAAAGATTGAAAGAAAGTTGGGTTGCATGAGTCATGATCCTTGGTCTTTTTCTCAACTATATGGTTAAGAAAAAGATACGGCAACCACTTCGAGGAATAACATGTGCTGGAAGAGCCGCTCTTGTAGTACAGGGAACATATATTATAATGGCACAGTAGTTCGTCGAAAACTGCTACCATCTCTGCATTTTCCCGACGTAGTCTCTCTAACTCGTCGTTGGTGGGAACATACTCCTCATAAGGGCAGTCTCCCGTTGGTAGGTATGAGATATACTTCATCTCATGGAGGGCTAATCCCATCTTCCCGCAGGACGTCATGAACGTCCCTGTCCTATAGTTATACCTCTCTGCCAGGGCCAAAAATAAATGAGGGTTTGGGTGGAAGCCATATACGGTAGCATATACCGCATTATAAAGATCGATCTCTTTAAGTTGATCTTCAAACTGAGCCAATGCCCAGTTGGCTATGCAGTTCCACCTCCTGTTCTCCGGGTTCACCAAACCGGTCAACCGGATATCTTGATCCGGGTATCTGCCTTCCGCTTTTGCATACTCATTAGCGAAGATTGGTGTTCTCACAGGCAGCAATAAAGACGAGTTTTCTGGAGGGATACAACCTGGCTTCAACCCTCTGAGTAGAGTGCTGTGTCGCTCAGAAGAGCTATAGAACATGTCCCTATTGTTCGGGCCTTTCTTGACACAGATTTTTCCTGTCCGTGCATGTTGAAGGGGAGTAATGTCCCAGTCCATCCTCCTGGGATGGCTTGCATGAGCATATCGTGCTAGAGGGAGGCATCTAGCAATGTCCGGTAATAGGATCAGTTTCTCCTTCCTTTGGAAATTTCTTGACTCAACACGGGGTCTAGGTTGAGAACTCTTGTCGATGGCTTTACCAAATAGGAATATGGGTTTCTTGTGAGTGATGGCGTCAGCAGACTGCAAGGGCTGTCCATTCCTTAAACTTAACAAAGTCTCATTATCCTGAGCTATCAGGATAGCTTGGCGAGAGGATGGAAGGGCATATTGTAGGAAGAGCACATGGGATAAGTCTTCTTTGAATTTTGGCTCAGCAAGGGACCCTACAAATATTTTATAATTAGGGTCCTCTCTGATGTTAACTGCATCAAACAGAAAAAAAAACAGAATTCAGTACAAGTAAAATCAAAGATTCTGTCAGCAGATTGCACAAGCATCAGATTGCATAAGCATCAGATTGCACAACCATCAGATTGTGCAACAATAGCTTCTATGCACAAACTATCCAGTGGCGCCAACTCATCCACTTGTGCAAGCCATCAGATTGTGCTGAATAACTTGTGCAAAGTATCAGTTTGTGCTGGATAGCCATGCGCAAATCAGCAGACTGCGCTGACTTTTGTCAGCACGTTCTAACCGATTGCGCAAGAAAATAATCTTCATAAAAATGAAGATTATTGGTTTTGTGTAACCGAAACCCTAAACAGGGCGGCACAACGTAACCAAATCTCTAAAAAGAGATCGGTTTGAGGGTGCAGCAATGGCGAAGAACCCTAAAAAGGGTTTTCGATCGGACGTCTACCTTGCAGAGCTGGATGTGCCACTTCGTGTCGAGAAGGGTGCGACGCAGCACGAGTCAAGGACTCGGCGGGGGCCTTCCCTTTCTCGGCGGCGGATCGCTTTGGGGCCATGGAGATCGACGGGAAGAAGGAGAAGAATCAGGAAAGCTCAAGAAGTTTTCTCTTTTGAAAGTTTGAAAGCAAGTAAAGAATGACAGTGCGAGAACGGAGAACTATTTATAGTTTTTCAGAATGAACAGACTCCTCAGATTGTGCCGGATAAACAGGAGCTACTTCCTCCGATTGCACAGACAGGTCATCATATGCGCAACTTGATTTTCAAATCAAAATTCAAAGTATTTCGAAGCTTTGACTATTTTTCAAACTTCGAAAACTTTGAAGGGGGTCTTGTAGGTCCTAAAAATCAAGTTGCACCCATCACCAAAGTCATGAAAATCAAATTAAACATCCTTCAAGTGAACTGCACAGAAGACAGATTGTGCAACCATCCGATTGCACAGGCTGAACTACGTACGTATCCAAGTGCGCACGCTGACGTGGCCTCGTCATCATTACCTGACAGAGAATCAGATCTTCTGACAGCACGGAGAACAAGGAAACTGTTCGTTTATTGTGCAGCACAGCACTCGAGGACAGCTGTACATGCAGTGCAATCTGCCTACAGCGCAATCCAGCCCAGCACCGTCTATCCTAGCGCAATCCGAAGCCAGCGCAATTCAAGTGGTGCACTTCATCAACTGACAAAGTACACGTGGCCTTCATGCCATCAATGACTCATTACGTGGTAACCGTCTGTACACGATCATGCGCATTTCAATCAAATAATGCCATGTGTCCAATACAGTTGGCCCACGATCAAGCAACTGCCAGCGCAGTCTGATGTCTGCGCGGTCCAATGCAGCGCAATTCAACTTACACAGTCCAGAATAACTAAAAAGTAGTTATTTCCAGAACTCTATAAATAGAGTTTCAAGTCCTTCCTAGGGGGGATCATACACGCATACAGAGATCAGATATCATCACCAGAGATCAGGAATTCTTGCCAAAGTGCTGCTGCAATCTTCAGAGGCTACCATCTTCAAAGTTCATATCGTCCAAGGGATAAAGCGATCGTCTTCAGATCGAATTCCTATAGTTGTACTTTCCCAGAATTATTGTAATCTTCTTTACAAAGTTTGTTGAAATAAAGATCAACTCTTGTTTTTGCAAACAGAGGTGAGCTCACTTTGTTCCTGATTATCACTAGGAAGCTGCTTCTCATGGGAAGGAAGATAGATAGTCAGTGGTTTGGAAGACTGAGGACAAAAAATATGCCCTTTGACAGGGATCACCGGAGTATCATTTGGTATGCCTTTCTATTCTTCATCTGTGTCTATTGCTAGTACCACTTTCATGAATTTCTCTTTGTACATACGAGAGTCATTGCAGTACGCTTTAACCCCTTTGAAAGGATTCAGGTCTGCAACCTCTTTTTGGACTTCTCCATTACCATCCACATATTTGAAATATTGGTGGAGAGTAGAAGGTACAATATTGTGTTCATGGAGGAATGGTCTTCCTAACAAAGTATTGTATGAGCCGTGATTGTCAATTACATATAAAAGTCACATTTGTACGAAGATTGCCAATTTGTAGTTTCAGGCATATCTTTCCCAAAGGTTCACTTCTTCCTTGATTGAACCCCAAGATGGTAGTGATAGTTGTAGAAAGATTATGCACTGGGATCTTCAAAGCATCCAGCAAAGACTTCGGCATGATACTAAGAGCAGACCCTGGGTCGATCAGAATACGATCAACCTTCATGGTGTCCACATACCCTGTGAAATAGAGAGGACGATTATGACGATTGTCTTCTAATAACATGTCATCTTGTGTAAAAGTAATATTGGGCATTAATTCAAATACACTATAACAATGTGCACAACTGACTGGCCCCTTTTCAGGCTTCTTGAGAAGAGTAAGACAAGCATCAGCCTGCATCAAAGCTTCACTTAACGTATTTTGAGTTTCTTTTGAGAGACGTAAGAGTTCAAAGATTGAAAATCTTGCTGGAGTGTTGGCTAATTGAGCCAATATATCAAAATTATATGGCTTTTCAAGTCCAAGAGATGAGGACTTCTTCAATGCTTTGTCAAAATGGACAGGTTGTTTTCCTTTGTCTGCTGATGTTAGTTTAGGGGGAGTTGGTTCTACTACCGGCGGGGATGTAGATGGTATATTCTCAGCAGGAGAAGATGATGTAGGAAGAGCATCAGGAGATAGGGCAGAATTCTCTTGAGTTTCAGAATATTTTCGAAGATAAGGTTTCCCTGATCTAATGCCAATTAGAATTTCTTCTTTCGCTACTGGTTCAAAGGATACCATATTGCAACTCTTGGATTTAGTTTTGGAGTGCTTCTTTTGCTTGAAAGAGGAAGGTACTTCAAAATCTGCTACCAGATCTGGATGAACCCACGTAATCTCTCCTTTGTCAGTTGATAGTGGAACAAGACCCTCATTTTGAGGAAGTGGAAGATTCACGATCTTGAGAGTAGCCCTTGGAATGGGGACAACACCATCTTGCACAAGTTGTGGTAGAAAGTCACCAAATTGTACAGAAACAACATTAGCAGTCACTGTCTTCTCATCCTGCTGAAGAGTAATCGCTCCAGAGTTGACCATCTCCTGAATTTTACCTTTGAGCATGTAGCATGCTCTGGTTGGATGCCCTATAAATCTGTAATAAATATAATATTTAGGGTGATTAGTTTTACCTACTTCATCTGGCCGTTTTGCCTCTGGCAGTTGAAGCTTATTACTTTTAATTAAGCAATCGAAGATGCTGAAAGTATCATCTTCATCAAAAGAATACTCTTCTTTTGGACGAGGTATTTTCTGTAGTGGTGCTGGTGGAGTGGGTGCTGTCTGAGCAACATTAACAGCTAATGACTCATTGCCCTTGAGTTTGATAGCCAAAGTTTCTTTACCCTTGCGGTTATTCTGGCGATTATTACCACCGGGTGTAGAATGTTTATCTTGGTTAGGATGAGTTATTTGAACTCCTAACTGCTTGAATTTTTTAGCACTGACCTCTGTCGCTTTGGCATTCACAATGAAAGAAGGCCAATCTTGAAATTGTGTTGATCCTATCCACATGCTGATAATAGGCAACAAGTTTGATTTACAGGTGTCTATTGTTACAGCAGATAGAGTTCCTAAAGGCATTTTAAGTGCCTTTCGGCAGAATCTTTCAATGAAACTCTCTGTAGATACATTGTGCCTTTGCTTGATCTTAATAAGGGCAGACATCGTCATGTCGTTGACTCTCTCATAAAACCATTCCAAGAACATTTGCTTGAAGCCAGCAAAAGAAGTTATATAGCCATCAGGCAAACTACGATTCCAGTCGTATGCTGTACCGGCTAAACAACGGACGAACACTCTGGTAAGGAAAGCATCATTTGGCTATAATTGGTCAGTCATCACTTCAAATTGATTAATGTACTGACTTGGAGAAGTGTTGCCATCAAACAGCATAGTGGTTGGAAACTTGTATTTAGGAGGGAACGGAACCTCCTTCAATTCTGTAGGATACGGTTGTTTTATACCAAGTCTTTGTAGGCCATCATTTTGCTTAAAGGTCTCAAACTGAGTGCGTAAGAGTTTTACAGCCTCATTGGCATCTTCTGATGTTTGGGAATTTGGGGTTGGTTTAAATTGTTAAGAGGAGGAATAGCATGGTAATTACCACCCCCAGCACCAGACTGACTAGGATCAGCTTGAATTGGTATAGAAGCAACCTGAGGAGATGGTACCCCCAGACTAATATTAACAGGTACAGAAGATGCTATAAGCTCTGGATTTATAGCAGGGTTTATAACCGGTGGCACTGTATGCTGAGCCACGATTATAGTGTGCATACTTGCGACCATTTCAGCCATGGTCTTCAGTTTGTCCTCTAGTACAACAATTCGTTGTTCTTGACTTGCTGGACTAGAAGTGTCTTGATCTTCTGTAATGGCATATGCTGTCACTTCTCTTGCTGCTATTGACGAGATAGTTTGTTCAGAACTTTCACTATCTGCATCAAACTCAGATAAAGAGTCCCCTAGATGAACGATAGGGAGATCTTCTTGATTAAAGACACCTTGGTTCAAATTTCGATTTCTTGATCTAGTGTATTGAAAGACTCCTTCACTGGATGCATAAATTCGATCTAAGTATTGTTGACTGGGATTACGGGACGCATTACGTCTTGGATGTTTCCCACCCCCAGTACCTTGGGAAGTCATATTGACAGAAGCATATAATGGCTCATCTTCATCTTCCATTATAGGTTCAGGAGTTGAAACATAGTTCAGACGATCGAAGACAGATCGTTTAGCTGATTGGCAACAACACTTGATGACCACTTTATGAAGGCAGTGGCGATCTGAAGAGTGATTTGGAGGTGAAGGAGACATCCCTGTGATCTTTCGTCTTTGTGTAAGACGTTCTCGGAGATCATTTATCACTACAGGACGAAAAGAAGTCGAAGGAACATATTCCTTAATGATGTTAGGAACATGCATCCTATTCTTCAGATGTTTAGTTCCCTGAGTGTATAAAGAGGTACTTAACTCATTAGCATAAGTGATTGGGTCCTTCTTTTCAAACTTTAGTTTCTGGTACAGAGTGGCCTTTGGCATAGAATTTTTGCCGAAGTTGATATTGATGGATGTCTATTGAGATAAGCACGTAAATCAGAGAATTCTGCTCTGGGTGTCTCTGTTTGAGATACCATCAACTTTCCTTGGTTAGATCTTAAAATTTGCAATGTTGGAAGATCTTGACCAGATTCCATAGGGGTAGGCAAGATACCTCTTTGATCAATATTCCTTCCCATAGCAGAGATCTGAAGACCTCTGTTTAAAGGAATGGAATCTGATATGTCTTCCTCTGAGTCATAGACTAGAAAAGTTTGAGAAAAGACCAAAGGGTGCTTTCCTTTATTTTGTAGAGGGTTAGCTAAGAAGCGTTTTCCCTTATTTTGTTGTAAAACCATCTTAGGTATATGTTGCACCAGTTGAGGAAGTGTAATAGGGCATTTCCCTTTGTTCTGTCTAGTTTTGGCACGAGAACATTGATTCTCCGAGTTCAGAACTGAAGAATTGGAGAGAGGAATAGCCAAAAGGCTAGATCCCTTGGGCTGTGTCAGAGCAGCAGACTGCACCTAAACAACTAATTGCTTGGGTTGCGCCACAGCAACATGGGCTACTAGTTGCATCCTAGCAATATAGGCTACTGGTTGCGCCTTGGTAACAACATGAGTAGACTGCATCTTAGCAACAGCATGGGCAGACTGTGCCTTGGCAGCAAAAGAAGTAGTGAATTACGCACGGACAGCAGTGAGAGTAGACTGCGCTTGGGCAGCAGTGGGAGTGAGTTGCGAAAGGGCAACAGGAACAGGAAGAGTGGGCTGCGAGCAGGCAGTAGAAACAGACTGCGTCTGAGCCACTGAGGCAGATTGCACCTTGGCAACAGAAGTAGGTTACGCCAGGGCAACAGCAACTGTAGAAGACTTAGAAGTCTACACAGTTTTGTTCTTGGTGACAGCCACAATGCGCTTGTTGCTCTTCTTATTGATCATATCTTCATAGACTGTCTGGTTGACTTGAACAACCAGAGTCTTCTGCGTCTTGTCGATCGATGCAGCATCACATTAAGTTGTCACTTTTTCGTCAGAGGAGAAAGTCGTCCCCAGCAGAGTCGCCATTTTGTTTGCAAAAAGTTTTATTACAAACTAAAAAAAAGAGTACAGGAGTGCAATTAATTTCTGGAGAAGTACAACTATAGGAATCTGATCAGAAGATGATCACTTTATCCCTTGGACTATGTAAACTTGAAGACTAGAGCCTCTGGAGAATGCAGCAGCAATTTTGTAAGAGTATTTGATCTCTGTGATGCTTTGATAATGATTGGAAACTCTATTTATAGAGTTCTAAAAATAACTGTTTTAGCAATTATTCTGATGTACGCGAGGCTGGATTGCACCACTTTGGGTTGCGCCAACCTTATGTTGTGCCAACATTCATTCAGTTAACAATCGTGTACTAACTATATTTAGACGCATGGCATCATGTGATTGAGATGCGCATGGTCGTATACAGAATAGTAGACATGTTTTGAGAGATTAGTGACATGTGTGCCACGTCATCCTGCTTTAGAATGTAAGTTATTTCAACTTCATCAGGTTGCGCGAGCTTCAGTCGACGAGTCAAACTGCGCCTGATTGGGCCACGCTTAGACACGTGGCAGCTTTTGAATATATGAAAATGATTTATCCGGATTGCGTCTAGGCGCAATTAAGGAATTTATTTTAGATTGCGCCTAGGCGCAACTCACAAGATGTGCAGGACAGCTGTCAAAATTTCCTCGAGCGGCACGTTTTGAGGGATTTGAAGAGATTTTCTTCGTTTACTGTGCTGTCAACTGTCAGTGATGTCAGGTAATGATGGCAATTAAATGTCAGACGCCACGTCGACTTTGGCACAATATGACTGAGCGCAGTCTGAGATGTGGCGCAGTTTGATCTCTGATCTTCATAACAGTGGCGCAACTTGATTATTGGGGTGCAACTTGATTGTTGGGTGGTAAAAATATGGCGCAACTTGATTTTTAGGCCCTATACCCACATGTTGTTTTGGGCGCATAACCCTTTAGGCGCATACTCCTTTGGGCGTATAGCCATTTGGGCGCATAAGATTCCTCCAGCACTTAGTTTTTCTTGCAGATTCTGAGTCTGACTTTCTCTTCTGTCCTTGCAGTTAACATGTTTGTCCCGAAACTTGGTGGTATCCCTTTCGGCTCTGCTTGCCATGTCCTCAGCACAAGCCTCATAACCAATATGGTCAACAATGTTTAGGCCAAGATTAGTCATGACCAACCTACGGAACAGACGATCGCCATAATTGAACAGGACAAAACCTTTCTGAAGAAGATGATTAATGATGAGAAGCTCATGCTCGGAGGGACACGCCGTTTGAAAAAGTCGTACTTCTTGTTCGGTGACAGTATAGGATTCGCGGATGATGAGACGATCTGTCTAGAAGACCCTCTGGTAGTTAAGTTAAATGACCAAAGAATAGGGTTGCCATCGATGAAGCGCCAATACCCTTTGTCAGCGTTTGCTGATCTGGCTGTGCAGAGGCAGATAAAGTGGGATCTGAGCCCTGAACTGCATGGGGTTAATTATGGCAGGATCCAATTCAACTCTGGTGACCGAAAGAAGGACACGTTCAAGTGTGTCAAGGGCTCCACGTCCTACTCCATGAGGGGGCTGCAACCTGGTGTTATAATGAACGATGTCCCGACTGATCTTTACCCCTATGCTGTTGAGACTCTCTCCAACTTGATGTTGTCAAAGAGGGAGTCATACCCAGAAGGGAAGCTGCGGATGGAAGGTTGGAGACATTCTATCCCATTCTGGAGTGACCTTACTGGATGGGTGCTCTCGACTTACGAGGCCACCCTAAAAGCTGCCGGTCTTCTTTATGCCGTTAGAGCCACCCAATATGGCATTAAGGTTAACTGGCCAGTGTTTATCTCCTTGGCAGAGTTATATAACCATCACACATGCACCTTCTTCACTCTTAGTAGGGAGATGGGTTTGGCTCTTTACGAGATACATGCGGTATCCAAACTTCCCTGGGGAACGGAGCCATACACAGAATACATCCCCTGTGATGCATAACTCTTGGATTTAGAGAAGAAGAACTCCGAGATGATGGAGGTGTACAAAGAGTTACTCTGTCACTTTTTTATTTGTCACCAGATTACGAAGAAGGGTAAGACTGAGGGGTCCCTTCCGCATACGAGGGCCTAGACTAACTACGTTTTCACCAGAGAAGAGGGGGACGACCCAGTCTCCTTCTCGTCTCATAAGCCCTTGACGAGCTCTGAGATAGAGCAGTTGATGGTAGATCATGGAGCTGTGGATACCGAGGATACTGATGATCCTGAGGAAAACTCCCCGATTTATCACTTCTTCAGGTAGGCCGAGTTTAAGATGTCAAAAAAGGCGGTGCTAGCTGCTTTCCTGAGGATATGGCTTCGTGATTACGTAGTCCCTGGTGGTTCAGGGTCTATTGAGAGAATAAGCCGGGGTATGATACTTCCGGCTGTAAAGTTGGCATTTGGACGCCAACTTGCTCTGCTTCCAGCAATGGTCTGTGCCATCCAACCGGGTTTATGATATTTTGTTGTGAACGCGGTAACACCCAATGGCATGAAGGACTTTGCTAGACTGAGTTTTCCTTTCACTATCTGATGGGATGGCTGGTGTTGCATTGTCCCAGATTAATGAACGCCGGGCTGATGGCAAACTCTTTGGCAGGGGATGCCTTTCTTCGGAGATTCAGATATACGGACTGGACCGTTACAGGGGTGCCTGTTTGCAGGAAGGCTTTGAGTTTTCTGCAGAACTATGAATTCTTCAGAGTGTCGCCTCCGTCTGGTAGTGGCCGTGCAGGAGACACCCTAGTAGATGAGTGAGCACTCACTACTAGCCTTCCTATTGGGGCCTTTCGTCGGCTCCAGTCTATCAGGCCTTCCCATCTGGTATTCAGGAATAGGAATCACACTTTCCTGGAACCTTATTTGCCAAGTCGCTTTGTACGGTAATTCGGCTACAGCCAGCTTCTCTTGGGCAATCCCAGCCCTTATCTACAGTTGATAGGGAGTCTGATCGATGGAGCACGTGCATGGGGCTACTATAACGCCTGATGTACGGGGCAGTTTTTACCCTTCCCGAAGATAAGCATGACACCCACATGCTCTTTGTTGCTGCCAAGTTCTATATTCAGGTTAATACCCTTCATTCTCGATATGACCGTGAGCAGAGCTTTATATCGGGGACTAGGTTTTCCCCTACTCTTGCTGATGTAGGACGAGTGCGTGCAATGGGGAGTAACAGAAAGGAAGGCGTCGCACCCACAGTTGAACCGGCTGCAATGCCACAGCAGAGAGTTGTTGTTGAGGAGCCTATCGTTGCAGTGCCTCGGAGAGAGGATACTGAAGAA
The DNA here is from genome assembly GCA_029216955.1 of Iris pallida. Taxonomy (NCBI): domain Eukaryota; kingdom Viridiplantae; phylum Streptophyta; class Magnoliopsida; order Asparagales; family Iridaceae; genus Iris; species Iris pallida. The sequence continues at coordinate 14,261,875 of JANAVB010008798.1, forward strand.
CCTCTTCCTGACATTTCTCATAAGAGGAAAGCTTCCACCGAGTTGGTTCCACAACCCAAAAGGAAGAAGGTAGTTGTTTCCCGGGAGGAAGAAGGTTGTGGACGTGAGTGCCGGCTCGCCTCCTCCCAGAAGATCTTCTCGGCAGACGGTGTTATAGGTCGTTATCATTTGGGAGGTAGATCCTTTCCTAGACTCCATAGCCGTTCTGGTCAGGACTTTAGAAGCTTTTTCACCTTTGCGTTTGTCCTTTGCACAGGACCCTGAAGTTGTAGCTGAGGCAGGTGCCTCCTTGTCTGAGGAGGTGGACGTGACGACAGTATCCCCTGCTCGTCCTCGACCGATAGATGAGGGTGGGTCTTCTTCAGCTATAAGATTTGAGCGACGGGATGATCATGGCGAAGGCCTAGACCATGACGACAATCAAAAGATCAGTCCCTCCTATGACATTTCTTTGGAGGATATGTCTGCGATAGGAGCTGTGATGAGGGACTTGGATGAAAATCAAGTCCAATCGGCTCATCCTCCTGTGGGTATGATATTTTTGTGCCTCTCTTCGGATGAGATTTTTTTACTTCAATTTTGCATGCTCCTCGTGAGGCTGACCACGATTGTATGTTCCTTTGTAGACAAGGAGAATGAACCACTCCTGAAGATAGCCCCAGGCATTAGGCAACGAACAGAGGTTGTCCCCGGCTCCTCTAAATTTGCTGGTGCGGAGGGAGCTGTTAGTGAGCCGGTATCGGCTATAGAAAGAGAGGTTGAATAGCCTACTGAGGGGGCTGTTACTGAATCTGCTCCCGTTCCAGCTGGAATTGCGGAAGATACCAGGCCTGATGCCGCTCGAGGCCTTGATATTGTTCTTCTTGAACAGCCTGGGCCTGCTCTTGGTTTTTCTGAAGCCAAGACTGATGACGTAGCCCAGGCTGGCACTGAGCATGCCAAAGGTATGAAATTACAACACTTTTGTATTTTTCCCTTTTTTTGGTTACTGATGTATATATTGTTTTCTTGTCAGGTTCGACTTCTTGTCAGGTATCCCTTCCTGGAGCGGAAGAAACTCTCCAAGAATGCTCCCCGACGACCTCCACTGAAGACGACGAGATGGCCCAGGAAGTCGTCAAAGCTTTCTACTCTGTGCTGAAAGTAAAGCTTCCTGGAGTTCTGAATCGGAATACCGCCTTTGGCCCTGTGAAGGCTGTTGCCGAATGCCAAGTGGTGGCCCTTGAGAGCATTGTCGGCTATGAGGAGCGGGCTAATACTCTGAGGAAAGTTCTGAATGATATGGAGGGTCAGGTGGCCAAATTTCGGGATGCTAAACAACGGAGCTCGACATCGTTATTCCGTGCAGAAGACGAGGCTTTGATTATGGCTCTCGCGGAGAAGAAGGCCACTTTCCAGGCAAGGTAGGATGCCCTCGTTCAAGAGATCAGCGAATTGGCTAATCAGTATGGTCAGTTCAGTACTGCAAGTGAGGCACGTGTCGCCTCGAAGAATAAACTGGCTGCACAGATTACCGAAAAGTATAATCACATCGCGCAGATCCAAAACGAGATTGGTCAACTGGAAGCCAACTTGAGGACAGCAACATCTGAGCAGGAGGACTACTTGGCTCAGGTTGCCATAACAGCCACCACTTCCGCCCATTTAAAAGAACAGCTGGTGAAGTTGGAGGGAGAGCACATGAGTCTAATCCTCTTTCAGGATGAAGCCGCTCGTCAAGAAGAGGCGCGTCGCCGAGCTACCGCGAAGTCTGAAGCCGCAATCGTGGCTCTAAGGGATAATATCAATCGACTATGTATCCCTTAGATTTTTTGTTTATAACTGTTTCTTCTAGCCGTCACGGCTCTTGTACCCCTTTTTCCCGTCTCTTGATAGACGTTCAAATAAAGAATCTTTTGGCTTTCAGAATTCATGAATGTAGTTTTGTGAAATATCAAAACTAGAGGTAATGTGGACATAGTAGGGATATTTCTGGTGGGTATTCCATTAGGAATTTGATGTGGACCTATTATCCGTTTTATATGCAAGAAATAATAAGTTGAACGACGCTGCTAATAGAGGTAATATGGATGTAATAGCAGAGGATGTTCTATATCTGACCAGAGGTAATATGGATGTGGAAAGATATATAACATTAGGTAGGAGTGAATAATTCAGAGGTAATATGGACGTGATTATTCTTGATAAACGCTTTTCTCAGAGGTTATATGGACATGGCAAAACATTTTTTAATCATTCCACTGGGAAAATAATTATCGAAAAATAATTCAGAGGTAATAGGGACGTGACTTGTTTTCGTCAATCCGAGTTTGGACAAAGTCAAAAACGGGAATGATTCCACTGAAGAAATATTTTAGAGGACCTATTATCCAAGGCGTATTCAAGACTCTTGAAATACGGATAATAGTTAGATAATTTTTTGAATCACATAAACATTGTACTGTATATTTAAATGCTGAACATATGTGAACATTGTTTACAAAAGGTTACACATAGTATTTCTTCAAGAACTTGTCGTTGATAGGCATCATGAGCAAGCCACCATCAGGCTTGGTTAGTCGGTACACACCGTTAGAATACACTGATTCTATAACGAAAGGATCTTCCCATTTAGGCTAAAATTTTCCTTTTGTTTTGTGCGTCATGACTATTGGTCTTCTCACTGCTAAGACTAGATCACCAACTTGGAAGATTCTTTCCTTCACCTCTTTATTGAAGGCTCTGGAAAGGTGTGCTTGGTATAGCTCAATGCACTGCTGAGCTAACAAGCATTTTTCGTCTAGCACTTTGAGCTCCTGTAGTCGCAGACGGTAGCTTTCTTCGGTAGTCAACTCACTGGCTAAGGCTACTCGAAGAGGAGGAATCTAGACTTCTAGGGGAAGAACTGGTTCGCTCCCATAAACCAGAGAGAATGGCGTACTGCCTGTTGGAGTTCGGACCGTTATACGATAGGCCCATAGACATTCGCTGAGCTTCTCATTCCAATCGCGCTTGTTTGAAGACACAAACTTCTTAAGAAGTTTAATGATGGTTTTATTAAAGGCTTCTGCTAGCCCGTTAGCCGCTGGATTGTAGGCAGTAGAGGCTACATTCTGGATTTGATTTCTATCGCAGAACTGATAGAATGCATGGCTTGCGAATTGTGGACCATTATCATGGATGATCCTACGAGGTAGGCCAAAGCGGTAGATAACATGATGTTTGATGAAATTGATCATGTTCGACGCCTTCACTTCGGTGAGCGGTATAGCTTTCGCCCATTTGGAGAAGTAATCGATTATGGCTAGGATGAACCGATGTCCTCTGGAAGATGGCGGGCTGATTAGGCCTATGACGTCCATACCCCAGGCTTCAAAAGGCCAAGATGCTGCCGTCGGGTATAGAAACTCCGAAGATTGATGAAAGAAATCGACGTAGAACAGACAAGTCCTATACTTTTTTCTATATTCAACAGCATCTGCTATCATCGTGGGCCAATAATCACTCATTCGTCTGAGACGATCTTATAATTTGGGGCCTGGTTGATGTGCACCACAAACTCCGCCGTGAGCCTCCCGGAGTACATGTTTGGCTTTTGTGTCTGATAAACATCGTAACAGTAGCCAATCGTAAGAGCGTCGGTACAGCATCTTGGTAGCTGTATCGTAGTAAAATCTGAGGGATCGCCTTTGGATAGACACTACTTCCATTGGGTCCTCGGGGAGGATTCCATAGACGACGTAGTCTGTGAAAGGAAATCTCCAGTCTTTAATGTCGACGTTTGTTTCTGTTGTATAAATGTGATGAATATGCAAGGCATCTTTTACACAGAATAGTTCTCGACCAGACACTATGATCGACTGCTGAGTATTGGTAGGGACAGTCAAGGAAACAGCAAGACCAGCTAAAGCATCTGCTTCTATATTCTGTAATTGAAGCACATGCTCGATGAAGAATTCGGCGAAAGTAGATGCCAACTCGATTGTCGCTTTGTGATAGAGGATGAGATCTTCGTGACGAACTTCATAATCCCCTCGGACCTGACTAACTATTAGCTTAGAATCGTCGTAAGCTTCTAGATAGTCAACTCCCAGTTGTTTTGCCAGTTGCAGGCCGATTAATAGGGCATTATATTCGGCCACGTTGTTAGTGCATGGTTCCACGAGAGAATATGTACGATGTATAACCAGATGGTCAGGTGACACGAGCACGACACCTACTCCGGCCACAATATTTCCTTTAGGTCCTGTTCTTGGTGCACCGTCAAAGAACATTCGCCAAATGGAAATCTTTTCAGTTGCGGTATTAGACTCCACTACTTCGTCGGGGATTTCGTCGTAGAGTTTGGAAGATTCTAGCACCGAATGAGCTACTAGGAAATCAGCTAACGCTTGGCCTTTTACTGCCTTCTGAGAAACGAACAATATATCATATGGAGTCAACAGCATTGTCCATGTAGCTAAACGGGAATTAAGAGAACCCGGTTTAGTCATGAGTATTCTAAGAGGATTGACTTTAGATATGATATGGATAGTCTGCCCAGACACATATTGGCGTGTCTTCTGGATAGCAAATACCAGTGTAAGGCATTCCTTTTCTACATGTGTATATTTATGCTCGGCACCCACCATTGTGCGGCTGAGGTAGTAGATTGCATGTTTATGGCCGCCTTCATTCTTCTGAGCTAATAGGACGCCAAAGAAATGGTCCATAGTACGAACATATAGTAAGAAGGGCTTCCCCATTATTGGAGCTACCAATATTGGGGGCTTGTGAGATACTTTTTGATGTTGTCAAATACGCGTTGACGTTGTCCAGTCCAGATGAAGGATACGCCTTTCTTCATGAGCTGAGTGAATGGTTGACATCTTCCAGAAAGGTTCGAAATGAATCGTCTAATGTAGGCTAGCCTTCCTTGCAGTCCACGTAGCTCTTTGAGGTTTCTTGGAGGATGCATATCGAAGATAGCCTTTACTTTCTCCGGGGCAAGATGTATACCCTTTGAAGTGATGACAAAACCAAGAAACTTGTCGCTGGAGACTCCCAAAAAAGACTTGGTTGGATTCATCTTGAGTTGGTGTGCACGCATTAGTTCGAACACTGTTTTCAAGTCTTGGAGGTGGTTGCCCTTAAGACGACTTTTAACTGCGATATCGTCTATGTAGCATTCCACTGTTTTATGCAAATGATTGCAAAAAATTGTGTTCATAGCTTGTTGGTATGTCGCCCCTGTATTTTTCAATCCAAAGGGCATCACCGTATAGCAGTATACCCCCAACGGTGTTCGAAAAGATGTGTGTTTCTCATCGTCGGAGGACATCTTGATCTGGTTGTTGCCTGAGAACCCATCCATGAAGGACATTCGCTCGAAGCCGTAAGTATTGTCAATCATTACGTCGGTGATCGGTAGAGAAAACTCATCTTTCGGACATGCAGAGTTCAAATCACGGTAATCGATACAGACTTGAACTTTACCATTTTTTTCATGACTGGCATGATGTTAGCGATCCAGTCAGGATGTTGTTCTTCGCGAATGAATCCACTTGCAATAAGCTTCTTGACTTCACTCTCGATGGCCTCCATAATATCTGGTCGGAATCGTCATTGCTGCTGCTTCACTGGCTTAGCTTTAGACGAGATATTTAGGCGGTGTATGGCGACTTTAGGGTCCAAGCCTGGCATGTCTTCATAGCTCCATGCAAAGACGTCGATGTATTCTCTTATAAGCTGTATAAGAGATTGTCGTTCATCGCCAGATAGACTTTTGCTGATGAAGATTGGTTTAAAAGATGATTCATCTCCTAAATTGACTTGGACGACTTCGTCTTCGGTAGGTGGTTCACGTTATTCGAAACGCAGATCCCACTTAGTATCCATCTTTTGAGCCCATTATTCGAGCTCGATCGATTGGACATCGTCTAGAATTTGGTCAACTGACACCATGTGGATGGACAGAGTTGCTTTGAACATGTCGCCAATGCTGGAGTCTGAATTCCAGAGGCAGGAATCAGAAGAATAAGAACAACGATCTGTTTTGTCTTCTGATCTTTCAGGATTTGCTGGAGGAGTGAAATAACCCAAACTAACACCGTTTTGTTGATAATAGTTCTTAGGTTTGCCGGAAGGAGCAAAGTGACGTATTGGCAATCATCGTCACCGGCCATAGTTTAGCCCCTGGTCGCTTTTTATGTCATATCCCATGTTCTGGATGATATTTTTGGCCTGCCAACTATATCAAAAAAGTTGCATTTTCCTAGAGTCATAGTCAGCTTTCGCGTTGTGATTGGGAGAAGTAGAGTCCGGAATGAACTTTCTTTCGCCAATTATTCGACCGAAGATGATTAGTTCTTCACTCTTTTTTCTGGCTGGAACGATGAAGTAGTGGATATCTTCTGGGTAAACTTTTCCCACAGGTGAGGCGTCGTGACCGACATGCAGAGGTGTGGTCCTATGTCGTGCTCTAGAGCGTATATCGTATCTATGTAGTGGTTTACAGATTGATAGACATCGGAGTAATTCAAAGATAAACCTTTACTAAAAAAATATGCAAGTTCTTCTTCAGGGATAACATCATCAGCTGAAGGTACATTACTATGAGTATTGATATACTCATTGAGAGGATAATTATCTGGAAGAGGAGCCATAGTCTTGGCCAAGTTCACCACGTAGGGTAATTCTTCAGTATTGGGAGGACGGACTTCAGCAGGTTCCACCCGAGGTGTCTTGCGGAGAGTGATGGTCAATGGTTTGACCTTATCAGGGTTCTTCTTTTTTACCCAGATTGTGAGAGGCTTCGGAGTACTTTTTGGAGTAGTACATCCTTTGACTCGGATAATCAGGGGACCATCATTGGAGGATGAACTTGCTTCAGCTTCATCGTCAGCTTCGTTGCCATCATCCTTGGAGGGCTAAGATTTGTAAAGTACCGAATCTCCATAGTAGGCTTCGATGTCCTTAAAATGATCGACATCGACAAACTCCGTCTTCACGACGCCATCGCTATTGACGTACTGAAGCACTGGTGAAGTATGGAAGGAACGATCATGTTCTCGTGTATCCACGGACGTCTCAACACGACGTTGTAGGATACAATGGCATCGATCACATATCAAGAAACCTCCGTTCGGAGATCACCGATCTGGCACTTGAGACGGATCTTGCCCAGCGGGTGGCTTCTTCCAACATTGAAAGCCATGATAGTTGTATTAGTTGCAGATAGCTTGTGCAGAGGGATTTCTAGAATTTGAAGCAAACTTCTAGGAATGATGCTGAGGGAGGAACCTGGATCGATGTGCATCCGATCCACCTTAATCGCCTCGATATACCCTGTATAGTACAGAGGTCTATCATGATGATTATTTTTGAGTAGCATGTCCTCCTGTGAAAAGGTGATGTTGGACACCACTTCCATAGTACTATGGCAGTGGGGACAGGAGACAATAGATCGAACAGAAACAACCTGGCAGGTGTATTGGCCAGCTGTGCCAATATGTCGAAGTTATTGGGCCGATCCATGCCTTCGGGAGTTGGCGCCTTTAGAGACTTGTCAAATCGTGTCTCCTTCTGCTTGGCTTTGTCGGTAGTTGAAGGCTTAGATGGGCCGGCTTATGAACTTATGGGGGCAATGGGGTCGTAAGTTCGTAGGTAAGCCTTCTCCGATCGCGTCTCGCCAGATAGAACTTCATAGATGGAAAAAGACATCATATGGCATGACTTGTATTTCTTGCCCTTTTTTGCTCTAGGAGATACCACCCCCTGCGTCATTTCTTGCACAAGGTCCGAATAGACCCACATGATCTCACCACATTCAGTCGTGAGTGGCACCAAGTTTGAGTTACAAGCTGGCGGCAGGTTGACGACTTCCATTATTGCCTTGGGGATCGGGACTACGCCGTCTGGGACTTCTGTGGGAGGAAAGTCACCAAACTGAAGAGAGATCATGTTAGAAGATACGACCTTGTCTTAAGCTTCGAGGTTGATCACTTGGCTGTCGATAAGCTGTTGTTTCTTCTTCTTTAGGACGATGCAATCCTTACGTACTGATGATAAAGACAGTACTTGGGATCGTTGAGTTGGTTTGCCTCTGCAGGACGTCGTGGTGGAGGCAATGTCAGTTTATTACCCTTCGTCAATGTGTGAAAAATGGTAATGACATAGTCTTCGTCAAAGGAGAAAGTCTCCTTAGGTTTGTCAGAGGCGTCATGAGAATTGGAAGCTCCCTTGGAAGTGTCGACCTTCAAGACTTCTTTCCCTTTACCCCCACGGACAGGGATAGTTTGAGGATGCTTGCCCTTGTCTTCAGATTTGGGTGTTTTCAACCTCAGTAATTCCAGATTAGGAACGTCGTTTTCAGCAGCATCAGCGGCCCCAATGAAAGCGGGCCATGTATCATACTTATGTATACCCAGACAGAACTTCACTGTAGGAAGGAAGTTATGTCGACAAGTATCCATAAGTTCTGAGTCTGGTATGCCGAAGCGCATCTTTAACGCTAGCCGCCTGAAGCGTTCGCTGAAAGCAATGACAGACTCAGTCCTCCTTTGCTTGGTCTCGATGAGAGTGGACATACTAACATGCATGCCACTCTCGTAAAACCTGTTGAGGAACAACCTCTCCAAATCTTTAAAAGAATTGATACAACCGTCAGGCAGACTGTAGAACCATTCAAAAGCTACCCCCTGCAAGGTGCTAATAAACAGCTTTGACAAGAACGGATCGTCCCTGGGTAAGTGTAGAGTCTGTGTGTTGAAGTATGTCATGTGTTGACGAGGAGAAGTCATCCTGTCAAATGAATTTAGCGTCAGCGGCTTGTAGTTATGAGGGCAAGTAGCATTCTCCCATTCAGGAGGATAAGGTTGAGATATCCCCATCTTCTGAAGCTCGTCTTTGTGTGAGATGGTGTCGAGACGGGCAACCAGAGAATCAATTACATCCTACTGATTAAGCAGGTGTTGGGAAACGGCTACTGTACGGTTGTCAGGCGTTGTTGGTGAAGGACCACCCCCAGTATTTGCAAGATTTGGATGAGGTGCAACGGAATGATACTCCTTCTGTAGTGAAGGAGGGTTGTTTCTATGAGCCGGACTAACGTGAGCCGAGACGTTTTGTTGAGGTAGAGGAACAGCCCCAGCAGCTTGGACCGCCATAATACTGGTAAGCATATTAGTGATCTTGGCAAATGCTATTTCAAGACCCTCTAGCCGTTTGTTGGTCTAATCACTGGCTTCTTCAGGTCTTTCTCCGTCCGCCATGTATATAGATAACATACAAGGACGAACAGAGGAAACAGTACAACTGGTGCTGATACTATCTGTCTCTGAGTTGAGAAGTCCTTCATCTTCAGGTAGGAGAGGTAGATAGTCGCCGTCAGACTCGGAGAGGTCATCATCGTCTGGAAGGCTACCCCCAGTATGAAGGTCATCTGCTTCAAACTCTGAGGGAATACTACCCCCAGCTTGCGAGTCCTCGTCATCTATACGGAATCTTGCCTTCGACCGAGTACCCATATAGACTCCTTTGGATGTGACAGCCTGCCGGCTATCTGTTGACATAATTTTCTTTTTTTGTTTATAGAACTGAGAGAGAAAGTTGGGTTCGTGGTCCACCGTCTTTGATTGGGGCTTCCATAAGGGGGACCCCATGAAGCCATGTTGGATGAAACACACAGCGGCTTTTCATCGTCAGAGAAATGCTGTCATCGAAACACGGACTGCCTCTGAGGTACTTCCGTTGCTTTGGAGCAGCAACAGTTGATGATAATACTTGTGCACGGATGTACACCATGAATTGTTGTGTCCTTTCTCGCTTTACGCTTATGATTTATCATATCGCGTAAGTCAACGAAAGGGAGTTTTGCCTTAAAACCCATGTCACATGCATCATCGAGCTTTACATGTAGGTTTGTAAGGAGAGTTGGCGCATCCAGACTTAGTTCACGTGCAGGGGCAACCCCTATACCTAAGTTCTGTTATGAAGACAGCCCCGTGCTATACGCATTGTGGCCTGTCTTTTTACTGTTGGCGAATAGGCCCTAGAGTCTGCCTTTGGTCACATGCTTCTTGGCAGCATGTCTAAGCTTCCTCGATGTGGGCGCATAGTATGGGTCAATTGAGCCTGGGCGTATATACTTGGGCGCATGACCCTGGATGCACAGTCTGTCGAAGACAGAAGCCTTCTGGCCAGAGTTATGCGCCCATACACCCTCTTGGGCGCATAACTTTGGGCACATGCTTGGTGGAGCACCGTTGTTCTCTTCCAGCTTCGCCTCCTTCGTTTGTAAGCCTCGTTGGGTTTGCCCAGAGTGTCGAACACTCCGATTCTTGGCATCGTAGTGTTTCCTTTTGCCAAGTCTCGAACGTTGAACACTCCGTTGTTGGTAACACAAGAGAGAAGTCGCTAGGCTAGTAGAGCCCAGAATGGTGTGAGCCTTCTTTATTTGTGGAGCTTCTGTGGCAGAGCCATGCGCCCATGTGACAGAGTTCGTCAGTTGTATATCTGCTATGATACTAGCAGGATATGCACTACGAGCCTTCGGAAGCCAAGTCTTGCGAGACTTGTTTGGCTTCGCTGATTTTGAGGGAGTAGAGCCATCCCTCGAGAGCATCCCTTCGAACGCCTGCTGATCGAACTTCATGATCAGCATCTTCTGAGTGCTCTCCACTTTATCGGTATCGGATTGCGTCACCACCTTCTCGTCGGAGGAAAAGGTAGTCCCCAGCAGAGTCACCATTTTTGTGGACAAAAAAAAAGAAGAAACGTTGTCTTTTTTTTATTGGCGCAAGGCACTACAAATCGAGTACGTCTGAGATCCTGCGCTGAGGATCCCCGAGTACAAAAAGAATTCTGGGGAATAGGACGATGGAGATCGAGCGGAAGTTGCTCCTTTACTCCGTTGACACTCCAATTACAAAAGTAGGAGAAAACCTAAAAAAATTGCTAACTCTCGACTCATTGGCAAGAAGTACGGCAATTTGGCTCTTGAAAATGCTCTCCGTTCTCTGTTTTGAATCGGGATGAGGCCCCTTTTTTATAGTCATTCTTGAGCTGGAATGATGTTATGTGCCCACATGAGGAAACACACTAGTAGTTTCATGTGGGCGCATGGTCCTGCTTTGGGCGTATAGGGTGTAGACGCATGCAGGCTGCGTGATCGTGGGTTGATCGTGGTGCTGACGTGGCCGTATGCTTCGGTGCACGACTGTTCGTGGAGACTGACGTGGCCGTATGCTTCGGTACACGATTGATCATGGGTTTGACCGAGTCGGGGGCTATTCTGGCTTGGGCGCATAGCCTGAAACAGAGCTATGCGCCCCCTTCTGGAGGAGCCTAGAGTGGACGCATGGGCACATAGCCCACTCTGGTGACTTGTGCGCATATGTCTTCACTGGTGACTTGGGCACATATGTCTTTATTGGTGACTTGGGCGCATATGACTTCATTGGTGACTTTGGCGCATGGTTGTCTAGTCTGCAGAAATTTTTATGCTTCTACAGGGATATCTCAACCTTATCCTCCTGAATGGGAGAATGCCACTTGTCCTCCTAACTACAAGCCATTGACGCTAAATTTATTTGACGGGATGAGTTCTCCTCGCCAACACATGACATACTTCAACATACAGACACTGCACTTACCGAGAGACGATGTGTTCTTGTTGTCACGACCCGCACCCAGTGTAAGGGTACGAGAAGTGGGTACGTCCAGCCTACGCCGTAGTATTGGCGGTAGAACGTTGTTCTAGGTCACAATTAAAACTAAATATAATATGATATACTCTCCGTACGGAGGACAATCACAGCAGGATACAACTCAATCACCAAAACTAGAAGTAGCACGATAAGATAACTATGAATCCATAAGAGAAGTACAACAGAGAGAAATAAATCTCGGTGTTATTAACACCAACTCAAACAAGCATAAAATAAATACAACTCAAGACAACTGAAAATAAAATAAGAAAAACTCTAGCCATCTACTCCAACCTCTACTGTGTCTCCTCTAGGCTAGCAGGTACCCTCCAAGCTATCTGTAAAATTTATTAACAGGTCCAGTCATGACGGAAGCGAGCACAGTACATCTCACGCAGTTCATATCATGACAGGAATATAAAGCATGCAATAGAGTAAGATACATGAATCGCTGAAAGAAAGAACATGAAATAAAGAGATGACTATAATAAAAATATCTACTATAAGTAAAGAACTACTAGTGAACTAGTGATTTAGAGTACAAGATAGACATATGAACGGCTTGATAATAAACATGAGAGTTTGTACATGGCTATACTACTTTGGAAATATTCACATGACCATTTCTACTCCTCCATCCCCAATAAATACACAAGGATCCGTTCAAGTTATGTTATTGTACATGATATCATATGGGGGCCCATAAATAGGTACACATGAATGTAAACATGGGGGCTCCGCGAACATGAGAATACATGAATCACGAGAGTGCACATGAATGGTGAAAGCACAGGAATATATGATGAAAGTGAAACGCACATGACATAATGTATCCGATGCTCCCGAGGGGCAAAACATCGCATGAAAAGATCCATATAGTACTAATCCGTGTTAGCATCGTGACAGCATCAAGTAAAGTAATCTAGAGCAAGAATATAAGTCCTAGCAAGTATAAAACGGTCAGAGAATGTACTCGCCTGATACCCTGAATAGCTGATATGAAAAGATGATCAACTGGAGTCACAAAGTCCTAGTTAGAGCAACACAGGTTATAAAGAGTTCAATTTATATGGTAATTGAAATTATAATGCAATCTACATGAGTCTAAGTCAATCTAGGTCAAAGTCAACTCTTAGTCAACTCTGGTCAACTATAAAGTCAAACTAGGTCAACTCTAGTCAACTGTGGTCAAACTAGCTAGGGTTGGGTCAACAATGGTCAACTAGTCTAGGTTAGTCAATTCTAGGTCTAAACAAACTAAGTCTATACAAATCAAGTATCCAAGATAGCTACTAACTCATAGCCTAAGTCACTTGCTAAACCAAGCAGTCATTCTTGCACCGTCCTTATCTTCCATACATGTTATTTACTGTTATATTAGTAGGCATGTTTTATGTATCTTGCTAGTCCTCTGAAGACCCGATGATCTTTTCAGGTAGCTGGTTGCACGGAGTTAGTTAGCTGAGCATGTGGTAGTCGATTACATTTGCATGATTCAGGTATTTTGCTAGTGATATTGCTTTATTATCTTCTCGTGCTCTTAGGATATATCCTACTTGTTAGCCTAATTTTATAGACTCATGTTATTCTTGGAGTCCAATCGGACAATATGCTAGTGGACTGCAGACCATGAACCATACTTGTTTATTCTTGATTTATATATATTTCATGGATTGAGATATAGTTTAGATTGCCATATTAGACATGATACCATGCTCTTGACAGCTTATACGTATTTGAGTCGGGCTGGAGTCCGCTTGATATGTAGCTGGCTTGCTCACGCACTTGCATCCCGAAAAACGGGTGCGGTTCGTGACAGTTTTTGGCTGTGTTGAGATAAAGAAGATGATGTTTTGAGGTATTTATATAAGGAAAAACCCGACTGTTCAGTTATGTTCTGACTTACCCTGGACCGAGTTCGGCCCGAGTTCGGTCCCTGTGTATTCAGGACAGAAATGAAAAGAATTTGATACAGGTTTTAACCTTTATGCAAAGTATAACTCGAAATACATGTGTTGAGAAAAAATAATTAATATTAATTAAACAAAATACACAAAATGTATAAAATATTTTGGGTTAGCTGTAGGGGCCGGATCCCAACTAGAGGTAGTCCGAAGACACTTGGCACCGTGTCGCTTAGACGTTTACGTCTTTTTGTCAGAATGGCCCATTCGGCTTATAACCAAAATATTTTCTACAAATTTATGAATTTAGATCAAGTAATATTCAATTATAAAACTTCAACATCCAAGATTCCCAATTCTCTTCGTAAAAAGTTAAAACGATATTCAGCTAGGGGTTTAGTAAAGATGTCAGCTAATTGATTTCTATGTGTTTAGTATGAGAGTGACAAACAGGATTTTTTGAAATCTTCAAAACCGAAAGGTTGTTTAACAAAAACTTCTTCTTTTATAAACTATTTAGAAAAGCACTTTTGACATCCATTTGAAACTGAAACCATAAAAACTTGCAAAAGTACAAAGCATGCGAATGGATTCTAGTCTAGCAACTGGAGCATATGTCTATCAATGCATTCTTCTTGATTATAGCCTTGAGCTACTAGACATGCTTTGTTGCGTGTGACTGAATCATTCTCATCTAACTTATTTTAGAACACCCACTTGGTACCAATGACCGGATGATCATTAGGTTTGGGAACGAGTTTCCAAACTTGATTTCGTTTAAATTGGTTTAGTTCCCCTTGCATTGCAGAAATCTAAAATTCATCATTAAAAGCCTCTACAACATTCTTAGGTTCTATTTTAGAAATGAATGCAACATTAGCAACTATATCTCTAGTGCTTGAACGAGTACTTACACCTTTTGATACATTACCTATTACCATTCTTCTGGAAGATTTGGTGTAAACCATAATCGCTTCGGTAGACTTTCCAGGTACGAGGTAGGTGTATCTTCAGGTGTTTTGTCTGAGAGAATTGTCTCATCTTTATTGTCACTGTCGTTGCTGCGTTGACTGTTCAGCTCGTCGAATGTGACATTTATCGATTCTTCATCAACGAGTGATCTTCTGTTGAATACCCTGTATCCTTTGCTCTTTGCAGCATATCCCAAAAATATGCCTTCATCAACTTTTTTTAATCAAATTTCTCTAAATTGTCTTTAGTGTTTAAGATAAAACATCTGCAACCAAACACTTTGAAATAACTGGTGTTAGGAGTTCTATTGAACCATAATTCATACTGAGCCTTTTTGGAAATTGGTTTAATAAGAACTATGTTCAAAATATGGCGTGCTGTATAGACAGCTTCAACCCAAAAATACTTTAGAAGATTATGCTGGTTAAGCATAACATTGGCCATATCGTCAAGAGTTCTATTCTTTCTCTCCACAACGCCATTCTGTTGAGGAG
Organism: Iris pallida; assembly: GCA_029216955.1. NCBI lineage: Eukaryota > Viridiplantae > Streptophyta > Magnoliopsida > Asparagales > Iridaceae > Iris > Iris pallida. Next base: position 14,276,911 of record JANAVB010008798.1, read on the forward strand.
TTCTGGGGCAAGAGAATTCATGTGATAAACCATTTAAATGACAAAAAGTTTTAAAGTCATGGTTATCAAATTATCCTCCATGATCACTTCGAATGCGAGTAATCATGAATCCTTTCTCATTTTTTACCCTTTTTAAAAAAACACAAATTCAGAAAAGGACTCATTTTTATTTGCAAGAAAGTAAACCCAATATATCGTGAATAGTCATCGACTATTACGAAATCGTAAAGCTTATCGCCATGACTGGCGACTCTACTTGGTCCAAACAAGTCCATATGTAATAATTGCAGTAGTCTAGAGGTACCTACAACATTTACTGATTTGAAAGATGATCTAGATGCCTTGTTCTTTTTACATTCGACACAGATTATATCTTTCTTGAATATGATATCGGGTAAGCCGCTTACCAGTTTCTTTGTGGACAATCTTGCAATAGTGTCCATGTTCGCATGTCCAAGACGCATATGCCATATCCAACTTTCGTCTTGAGATGTGAGTAGACACTTTCCTATACTGTTAGTATTTTCTGACATATATAATACATATATGTTGTCCTCTTTTTTTCCCTCAAAAAAAATTATTCCGGAAGATTTGTCATAAATAAAGCATTTATCCTTAACAAAATTAATTCCATAACCGTGATCAGTCAATTGACTAATACTTAGCAGGTTATGTTTTAATTCTGTTACTAAACATACATTTTTAATAATGGGAGAGGGAGAAGTACCTATGTCGCCAATTCTAATTATATGTCCTTTTAAATTATTTCCAAAGGAGACATAGCCTTCTTTCTTCATCGATAGGGTTGCAAACAACGTATTGTCACCTGTCATATGTCTGGAGCAACCATTATTGAGGATCCACTTGCTTCTAGTAGGAGGAGGAAGGTCCACCTACAACACAAGTTGAAGATGTAACCTTTGGTGTCCACTTTCTTAAGGGTCCAGATTTGTTAGCTTTTGGAACCCAAACATATACATACATATCTACAAGCTTCCTAATCTTGTATTTATGTGATACATGTCCTTTTATACCACAATAATAACATATAGCAGAAGTGTTAGTGCTAGGTGATATTCGAAGATCATGTTTGTGTGTTTTTGAAGACACGTGTTACTTCTTGTGTGGAAAGGTATACATAAATGCAAGACTTCTAGCAGTTCTTGTAGTTTTGGTCATGTTGTTGTAGAAGCATGGAAAATATGAGGTTCATGCGGATCACAACTGACCGCATGAGTACTTTAGGCCAAATTGGTCTGCATAAAGAAGAGCCGCATAACAGACTCGGCATGCCCCCTGCGGCCCATCTTCACTATCTCAGATTATATATATTAAAAGCAACCAGACTGATTTGAGCCGCAGAAGGAAGAGTTACTTATGCGACCAAGCTGATCAGTCCTTCTGATAAAGCTGACAAACTCTGTCAAAACTGACAAAACTGACAGCTCTGACACTCTGACAAAAAGAAGATAAGACATGATCAGACAAAATATCATGTCACCAGACACAGGGTCCACGTGCCTGGACATAGTCATGCGGCCAGATGGACTGCGACCCGCGCCGCATGAACCTTATGCGGCTTAATCTATGCGCTTCATGCGGCCAAGGGTGACTGCAACCTGAGCCGCATGAGCTTTATACGGCCCAGAATATAGAATCTATGCGGCTCAAAAGTCTCTAAGCTACATGCGGACTAAGGGAGACTGTGACCCGCATGAGTCTTATGCGGCCCAGCATGGTCGAACATTAAAAGACCTATGCGACTCAAAATGACTTAAGCAGATTGATCCTATCCTGCGATAGGATACGTGGCAGGCTGACCAAGTCTCAACCACCCAGATTTGCTGTAAAGAAATCTCAACAAGTCACCAGCTGGCGGCCAAAGAGCGAGTCTTTGTGTGCTGTTGTAGCCACGTGGTCACGTGGCCATCTATGCGGCTCAAGATATCTATCACTATAAATAGCAGGGTACCACACCCATGCAAAAGGCTGGCAACCTACGAAGGGCAATTTTTTCAAGAGCAAGGACCATGTCAGATAGTCCAAGGAGTAAGACAGAGTTGCTACACTTTCTCGAGCCTCCATCGTCGCCCCCCAGAATCAAAAACTAAATAATTGTACTTAGATTGTTTCCTAGGATTTTTTTCTAGGCTTTCTCTTGTACAAGCGAGTTTGCAATCAAGTTCAATTCGTCTGTAATTCTTGTTCTTGATATTTTTAATGGCAAACAATTATTTTTATGCTTAGCCTTATGACTTGGGTTTACTTGAGTTATAGGCTTGACAACCTATTTATCCAACTTAATATCTAACTTTTTAGAGACATCATAGGCTTCATTGTACTTGGCCGTAAGTGCATCTAACCTCCGAGTAGCAATGTTATATTTCTTTTTCTCTAGTTCATAGAGATCATTGAGTTTTACATTTTTTCGATTGGCTTTCTCAAGCTTTTCAAGAGTGTCATGTAAACTCAACTTTAAAGAAGTAACCTCATCCATGTTACTAGAAGAGTTTCTAATATCTTTTAGAATTTGAGATTGCTTAGAAAATTCAGATTGTACAAAATTTAGCTCTTTTTTGGTACTTTTGTACAAATCTATTATTTTTCTTTGATCTTCTAATAGATCAGTGACGACATCAGACAATTCATCAAATGTAAATTCTTCATAAAGATGATTCGATATTACCTTAGTATTCGTAGCCGTGAAGCATAGGTTTGCTGTGTTGCGAGGTTTTTCTTCTTCTTCAGAATCGCTCGCCTTACTTTCATACTAGATGCTGGTATTAGCATAATTTCTTGTCGAAGTCCTTCTTTTGCTTGATTGATCATATCTGCTTCCCTTTCTTACAACATGATAGTCTTTCTTGATGTGATCTGTCTTTTTACAGCTGTAGCAGATTGGTTCTTCATCGTTCCTGGAATCTTTTTTTTTGGTCTTCTCATATTTAAGTAATCTTCTGAAGTTCCTTGTCATGAGGGCCATTTGCTCACTGTTTGAACTATCGATCTCACTTTCGTCATCGAAGATTGTCTTATGATGCACTTTGAATGCTATAGCCTTCTCCTTTAGTGCAATCTCTTCAAAGTCTTTAAAGTCCAGCTCATGTGTCATAAGCTTTTTCATGAGAGTTTCAAGAGTCATCGTAGTGAGATCATTTCCTTCAATAATGGTCGTTGCCTTGGGATTCCAGTTCTTGGTTAGCCCGTGAAGTACCTTTCGAATATTCTCATGATTGCTGTATTCTTTTCCAAGGAAAGATAAGGGGTTAACAATATCTAGAAACCGAGTAAACATATTTGTAATAGTCTCATTAGGCTTCATTTTGAAGGCCTCATAATCTTGTATTAGTCGTGAGATTTTGGACTCATTCACTTGTGAAGTTTCTTCATGAGTTACCTCAAGAAGTTTTCAAACCTCGTGAGATGTGATACATGTAGATACTCTATAAAACTCAGTTTTATCTACAGCACAAAACAAGGCATTAATAGCTTTTGCATCAAGACTTGCTTGTTTCTTTTCATTGTCGGTATATTTGTCATGTAATTTTTCAACTAGATTTTCATCTACCGTAATAGGTACTGGTTTCTTGTAACCATCAATGACAATCGACCATAAATCGAAATCAAGAGACTTGAGGTAAAAGTTCATTCGAGTTTTCTAATAAGTGTAGTTCGTGCCGTCAAATTAGAGTGGTCTATTTGTAGATTTGCCTTCACCATTGCTTGTGTATAATGATGCCATATCTCAATGAAATTAAATCAAACTAGAGAGAAACCGTGCTTTGATACCCATTGTAGGATCGATGGCACCTCTAGAGGGGGTGAATAGAGTACATCAGAAAAATATTCCCAATAAAAATTTAAGCAGGTAAAGACAGATATAAAATAATTACTTAAATGCGATGAAGTAAAGCAGTAATTAAATAGTGTAAGAAGGCAATACGCAAACACCGAGGTTTATACTGGTTTTTCTCTGAGAGGACTAGTCCAGTCGTGAGAACTCTTGCTCGCTATTAATCTACTATTTGAAATAGAGATTACACCGTGTGCTTTACTCTGAAGAACATGTCAACTTCAACACCGTCGTGTTTTAATCCGAAGCCCACGAACAAACTTCAACACCTTTCTGAGGAAAACTTTTATACTCTAAACTTATACAAATCAAATACTCCTAATCGAAAACCACCGACACTTAGAAGAATAGGAGTTGTATTGGGAATAGAAAGATTAAAGTTTTTTGTAGATATGAAGGCTTTAGAATAGATAGGGAAGATGAAGAATGAATGAGTGATTAGAAATGACAAATTTTTCTATATTTATAGGAATTTTTGAGACAGAGTTCGGGCAGAACTCGGTTAGGGCAACATTCAAAATTTTGAATGTTATAGATCCAAAGGAATATGAATTTGTGCTGACCAGGAGTGAACCAAGGGGACCGAGTTTGGTTAGTAGGTTTTTAGGATTTTCTGGCCAGTTTTTGGTTTAGCAAAGTTTTGGATAAAAAGATAGGTTTGTGAGGGTAATCTAGGATAACCTAAATTGCCAGTGATTCCGACTCACAATTTATCTAGACTCAAGAAAATAGAAAATAGAAAATACAGAATAAAGTATAAAAGTCTTTTTTGACGATCACGTGCAATCTTATGTATCTTTTTGAAGTCTTCTTTGCTTTTTATATCAATGTCGGAGTTTTAAATCCATTATCGAACTCAATTTGATCATGGCTGCATGGGCCAACATGCGTGTCACAATTATTGAATAAAAATAAGGCTAATTACCAACTAAAAATAATAACAAGCAAGTATGGAAATATAATGAGTAAGAAGTCACAAACGCTAACACCGTGATGCATACTAGCTAGTGTCCCTCGTAGAGGAATAATCCAGTCTCATGTACCCTTGTCCGATATTAATCTACTATTTGTGAAATAGCATACAACACGAGCTTTGATACGAAGTGCTCGACGACTTCTTACAAACAAAAGTTTTGATCTGAAGGGTTTGACGATTTCAACAACCACAAGTTTTGAACCGAAGAGCTTGCTGACTTCAATACTTTAATGAAAAGGGAACTTGGAGTTTTTCAAGTATTTACAACTCGAACGACTTCTAATCGGACGCCGCACTTAGGCACTTAGAAGGCTTTGGGAAGGTTTTGTTTTGAGATTGGAAAGGTTTAGACTCAGTGAGTAACTCAAATAAATAGATGAAAGTGAGAATGAATGAGTAAGAACGGTATAGAATTTTATTCTATTTATAGGCTTTTTCTGAACCGAGTTCGGACAGAGTTCCGTTCCTAAACATCGTTCAAAAATCTAAACGAGCCTGGTCTTCAGGAAGACTGAGTCAAATTAGGGTTTCTAGTTTGGGTAGATGAAGTTTAGTCCGAGTTCGATCAGGGATCGAACTATGGTCGAGTTATATCTCTCTATTTTTAGAATGTTGGAAAGGTTTAATATGTGTACTTTGGGTTGGCTTTGATCTGGTTTTGGGTAGGTTTATTTGAGTAGACTCGAGTGCCATCTAGTTACCAAGTGCGATTCGATTTACATACGTCCTACACATCAAATAAATTATAAAAATTACATAAGAAATTATAAAGAACCAGATGCAAACTCACGAGCATTCTTTTTGACATAGTAGCAGTAACATCGTAGCAGTTGAGACTTGAGTTGCGTTATATAGAATCAAGGTTTAGTTAGTTATCAAAATCAAGTTGACCATGACCAATTGGGCCAACACATTGTGCATTTGTGAAGCATTTTGCCGAGGATAATTTTATCGTTTTATTGCTCAATGTTGATGATATGATATTGGGTCGAAATGCTACCATGATACAGCAGTTGAAGTGTCAACTGGACACAATATTCTCTATGAAAGATTTGGACACATCGAAGACTATTCTTGGAATGAAGATCTGCCGAGAGGGGAGGGGTAGAGAGAGAGAGAGTCCAAGATGCTTTACTTCTCCAAAAGAAGTACACTGAGTACTTAACATTTATGGTGGACGGGTCGAAGAAATTGAGCAACCCTCTTGCAGCTCAGTTTCAGCTCACTAAGGAGCAATGTCCATCAACTGATAAAAAAAGAAAGATATGAAAAAAGTTCTATTTTCAGCTGTAGGGAGTCTCATGTATGTCATGGTGTGTACAAGGTCAGATATTGCTCATACGACAGGTATGATTAGCTGGTATCTTTCCAATCTGGGGAGGATACATTGAAGTACAGTCAAGTGGATCCTTCGTATCTTCAGGGCACCGCTAATTGAAATCTTTTATTCATGAGTGATGAGACGAAGCTGGTTGGGTGTACCGACGTTGATATGGTTGGGGATGTGGATATCAAAAGATTAGTTTCGTGCTATGTCATGATGTTTGTTGGTGGAGTAGTTTCGTGGCTATCGCAGTTGTAGAAGTGTGTTGCCTTGTCTACGACAGAGACAAAGTTCATTGTGATGATGAAAGCTTGTAAGGAGTTACTATGGATGAATAAGTTCTTGCAGGAAATGGGGCTTAAGAAAGACCAATATATTTTGCTTTGCATTAGCTAGACTGCTATTAATCTTGGAAAGAACCCGATATTTTATAGTTGGTCCAAGCATATTGCAACTCTGTATCACTGGATACGAGATGTGCTGAGGCGAATGGCACGATGCTTAAGAAGGTCATACAGATAACAATGGAGCAAATATGCTTATGAAGGTTCGGCCAAGGTGAAAATTTGAGTACTTGTAAACCCCCTCACCCAAATTGGATATGTTAATGTGTATTTTATATTTATTGTATTATTTTAGCATAAATTAAAACTCATTTTATGCATTAGGACACTACTTATAGGACCCTTGCATACCACAAATATTATTTATTTAATATATATTTTTATATTAAAATATAAACCATAGTTCTTCCACTTTTAAATTTATTTATCTATTTATTTATTGATTTCTAGTTTGCATTTAGTTCCAATTCTTTCCAAATTTTGACTAATTATTATCCACCTATTTAGAGCCCAATCTTGCCATATTGGACAACCCCCTTGCATGTGAATTTGTATGCATTAAATATTTTCTCCCAATTGATCTCAATTAAATCCCTTCCAATTATGATCAAATCTTTGCATCTTGCACTCATGAGACAATCTTACTATATTAGGAAACCTTCTTCCATGCAAAATATTTCATGCAATCTCTTCCAATCAATTTCCAAATTGTCAAATATTGAATCCACTTTTAAATCCCTTTGTATGCCAACTAGCATGCATATATTTCTCCAATCAAATCCAATTTAAATCTCCAATTGGATTTTCACCTTTGAATATAAACTTTGACTTATGTTTCATAAATTAGGAAACCAAAACTAATCATATTTCTACCATGCCACCCCCTCTCTCCATAATATATATAACCCATATACATATCAAACCCAAACCCTAATCACATATCTCTTTCCCTCTCTCCACCCTTGCACCCGACCCCCAGGCCCCGCCGACCGCCGAACACCCCCCAAGCTGCCGGTCGAACTCTCGATTTCTCTCTCTCTCTTATTTTAAAGGTATTCTCTTTCTTCTCCAATCTCTTTGATATATATATATATATATATATATATATATGCATGAGTTTTACTTCATCTTCAACCTCTCACCATGCATCAATAATGAAAGCTTGAAAACCATAAACTCATTGTTGTGCTAAACTCTAATATGGTTGTAACATTTGTTTAGATCCTGCAAGTTTATGATCAAACCGACGTATATGTTATTCTCTTCTCTTTTTCATTTCTATTTTATATATATATATATATATATATAAATATATATATATATATATTTATATATATATATATATATATATATATATATATTTTTTTTATTTTTTTTATTTTATATATATATATATATATATATATATATATATATATATATATATATATATATGCATGAGTTTTACTTCATCTTCAACCTCTCACCATGCATCAATAATGAAAGCTTGAAAACCATAAACTCATTGTTGTGCTAAACTCTAATATGGTTGTAACATTTGTTTAGATCCTGCAAGTTTATGATCAAACCGACGTATATGTTATTCTCTTCTCTTTTTCATTTCTATTTTATATATTAATAGAGATTTGGGTATGCCTTGGACAAATCCAAATTTGAAAGTTTCTAGTTAGGTTTTATGTTCGTAAACCTTTGTATTGGTATACCTATTTGAAACCCTAGAACCCATGATTAAATCTTTGCTTATTTTATGATTATATAAATTAGATATATATTAATTACTAATTTTTAATTATTATTCCAGATTTAAGTATGAATTTATAAAGCTAGTTTTGGTTATGGTAATGTCAAGTTTTGGTAGAAAATTGGTATACAAGTTGATGCCAACTGGTAGTCATGAACTCTAGTTATTTTTTATGATTAAAACTATATATTTTGATATATAAAATTATTTATTTTTGATTTTATAAAATATATTCAGATTTTAAAACTATATTTTCAGAATATATTGGATATATAAAATATGGATACTTTCAACTATTTTGACCTAATTTTGCCAAAACTTAAGTCCAACCATTTCAAACTTAAACCCCGACCGAAACCCAATAATTTGAACATCAAAAATATTATTTTTTCTATTTTATTCTGATTTATTAAGTATTTATTTCAGAATTAATTTTATTACTAAATATTGGATTTTTTGACTAGCCGGCAACCCGTAGTGACCTAGTTTTGACTTCCCTTAATGTTTTGGACCTTAAAACTTGTACGTGATGTTACCCTTATTAAGAACTAATATTTTACCTACTTTTTCAGAATTAGGTATTTTATGAATACCGTTGGATCAATATCAACGGTCCAGATGCTTGCGAGATTAGGGGCTTTACATAGGTCTTTTTCTAACCTGAATCCATCATCATATACCATTGAAAGATCAAAATGGAGGGTTTTCTCATGAGTTGCAATTCTTAAGAGAGGAAGAGAGATATTCGAGATTCGAAAATTGGTTCGGAGAGAGTTGTTTCGAGGAGATCATCAATAAGTTCTTCCTCGTCCTATCGTCTATGGTAATCTTTTAATACTCTTGAAATCTATTTCCATCTGTAGAAGTATTTTGTGATTAGAGTTTGTAAATGAGTTGGTGTATTTCTTTATTCCGTTGGTGGAGGCTTTTCCAGGTTGGACTTTGATCGTCCTATGTATTTTTCCATCATGATTTTTCACGTAAATATCTTGGTGTTTGTGTTTGCGTTTGGCTTTTGATTTGTGATATTGGCAAATTAGTTTGTGCGACATTTCATAAGTCCTCTTTAGGTCCTATTGATTTGGAAAAATGGTTTTCATGTTTCGTTCCCAACAATACTGTTGTCAAAAGCTGCTCAAAAATTGAATCGACTTTTTAGTTTTTTTTTATGAGTTGCTACTAAACAACTTGGGGGCACTTTTTAAGAGAAAAAGAAAGAAGCATAAGCAACCACGATAAGCAATCACATATCCATGATTTACCTGTCGTTCCATTTGTTCAAATGTTCATTTTTCGATGCTCGTTGGGTTAGTACTTTGAAAGTGTCCATTCGACCCTGAAATGAATAACACGTTTCAAAAAGCTGTTGATCCATAATAGAAAGTATTTCTCTTATCTTATTTCTGGCATCAAGGATGCGTTTGGTTCACTGAAGTGAGGGTGAAGTGGCTCACTTTTTACACATGCACCATTTTTTTCTCCGGTTCCAGTGTTTGGTTGAAGCTAGGAAGGAACTGAAAAATGTTTGATATTATAGCTACAGTACTTCATGTCTATTACTTTATCCCTATTCTTACTTCCTAAATATTTTTCAGGATGTGGGAAAGAGAAGTGAACCCCAGCCTCCCCATCGACTTCGTCCAACTGTTGCAGCATCAGCCACCGACGCTCCCCATTCTTACTTTCTAAATACTTTACACCTTCCTCAGCCTCTCGTCTTTCCCCGTTGCAACAGTAGCCACCACCGCTCCTTCCAACAACATCTTGTGTGACTTGGCGTTGCCGTCAACGACGAGCGGCTTGGCGATGACCGGAAAACAGAGCGCCCCAACTTGGCGTTGCCGTATACGACCTGGCTTTGGATCCCGAAGGTGTGCAGCCGCTCGATGGGGTCAGACACCTGGGGATCTCGATCTCGGAGACGACCTGGAGCATCGAGAGCTGGTTATGCAACTGCTCGATGGTGTTGGGACAGTCGATAATAATAATAATAATAATAATAATAATAATAATATGGTTGGACAATCAGGTATATATAGGACAACAATTAGGTAACTAAAAATTACATAATTAAAAATAACTAAAAAATTAGAATAAAAAAAATAATAAAAAAAATACTTTTTAACTCACTTCAACAACCATCCAAACATAAAATCTTTCATTTTTCACTTCTAACCTCCTCTTCAAACCAACCAAACCAATTAACTCATAAAATATGTATACGCATTATGCGTATACTTCCAATTTTTTTCCCTTCCTCCACTTAAAACCAAACAGCCCAAGTGTGCAAGCAATCCGATTCCAGAGTATCAATCCCAACCGGAGTGGTCGAGCCTAAAGCCTGGACCGTAATTTTCCCCAAACCAAACAGCCCAAGTGCCCAATAAGAAGCAAGTGCAATCCGATTCCAAAGTATCCAATTCCAACCGGAGTGGTCGAGTCTAAAGCCTGGACCCGGACCCGGACCCGTAGGAATATCGGGTTAGGATATGGGAGTAAACTACTCGGATCCGACCCGGTAGAAACCCTATTTCCTGTTGTGATTCCTCGTAAACCCTTCCTCCTCCGGTAGTACTTCCCCTTTCCCAATTTTCTCTCCATTTTTTTTTTCCTGCAAACCAGTTGCCATGGCCGCAGAGCTCAACCCCCTGGAAGAAAACCCTAACACTAGGAAGAGGAAGATGAACCACGGAAAAGGGAAGAGGAAGAAGCCGAATAAGAAGCTGAAGCCTGTGGCTAGAGCCAAGAACCCTACGCAGAAGATGAAGAAGCTATTCAAGCAGAGAGTCGAAGCCTACAACTCCGACGAGGAACAAGAAGAGCCAATGAGCGAGGAGGACGAAGAGGAGGAAGAAAGGAGGGACCTTGAAGTGGAGAGAGAGATTAGACGTTCTGACGACGATGAAGATGATGAAGACGAGGGAGAAGAAGAACAGAAGGATGGAGCTCATATGGGGTTCAGTAAGTTCAATGAGGGCTGTAGGGCTTTCAAAGTTGCTTTCTTGACGATTATGAAGAAGAGGCTCCCCAACGATCCTTTGGTAATTTTTTCTATTTTGAAAGAATTTAGTCCTACAAGAAAAGACCTAAAACAAAATATAAAGAAGGTCGAAAAATCTGAAAAAGGGTAAAAACAGTCAGAAACAAACGACTGTTCCTTTTTGTTGAGAAAACCAGTTGGATGAGTTGTTGAAATATTCAAAGGTGCTCGATGCCATTGGCAAGATTTTTGATGTTGTCATTGGAGATGTACTTGAAAGTTGATAAAGGATGACTGAAAGTGATTCTCGTCAAAAGACTCGAAACAAATTCGTTGTTTGGAACAACGAATTTGTTAATGTTTTTAAAGGGTTATATGGATAACAAGTTGGTTTTTATAGTAAACTATTAGGTATAAAATATTAATTTCTAAACATCTTAAAGTAGGTATAACTCGTTCAAGTTCATGATACTGTATAGGTATGCGTATAGCAGATATCAAAGTTGGAGGCGCATGAGCATCTCAGAACATGTGAGGTGAGGCATCCTTTGTGAGGCACGTGCTTCAATGAGCCTCATAGTGAGCCTTAGGGGTGAGCAATGGTTCGGTTCGGTTCCAACCGAACCGATTTTTGGAAAACCAACCAAACCGAAAACCGTATTTTAAAAAACCGAAAATAGAACCGTTTTTATAAAAACCGAACCGAGTTAAAACAGTTCGGTTTATTCGGTTTTCGGTTTAGCAGACTCCAAAAAGAAAGTGACTGTTCAAGTCAATTAAGAAGAGAAAAAAAAACAGTCGAAAATTCATCCGAGAGAAACAATCCCTCACCAAAGCCAAGCTCTAATTTGATCCTCCAGATCAGATCATTATGAAGAAAACAATGAATCTTTTCAAAGGGAATGAGAGAAAATGTGATATTATTTTGATTACTAAAAGTTACTAACCATTTTCCTCAGATATCATCCTCAGAATCATTTTCCTCAGGTATTCTTGTCTGTTGGCTTCTTGCCTACGGGATGAAACCGACGAGTTGGTGATTTTTGACACATCTGAAGGTTTTACAGGTGGCGCACCACCGGAGCACCACCGCCCGGACCCATTTTCATGAGCTCCTCATTCGGTGGCGCATCACCGGAACAGTCGCCGTGCGGATCCACTTTTTGGAGCTCCTCATTCGGTGGTGCACCACCAGAGCAGCCACCGCGCATGTCGAATCTCGCTGAGAGACCGAGAGACCGAGAGAGGAAGGGCTTGACGAAAAACGAAGAGAGAGGGCTGGCTCCCTGGCATCGAGAGAGGCGAGAGTCGGACGCGAGATTTGGGAGCGGCGGAAGATGGAGTAGCGGAAGAGAGAGAGTTTTAGGAATTATGTTTAAGAAAGAGGGTTAATATATTATATACTGAAGGATTATTCCGGTTTTCGGTTCGGGTCGAAAACCGAAGCTCAAACCCGTAACCCGAACCGAAAAATCCAATTACTTGAAATTCATAACCGAATACTGACCCAAATTAAATAAAACCGATCCGAATATTCATTTCGGTTCGGGTCGGGTCGGTTTTTGGTTGTAAATCGAGATATGTTCGTCCCTAGTGAGCCTCATGTTCACTAGAGGCGTGCCTCATCATGATGCTTTGTCCCTTTTATATGTTTTTTACTAACCAATGTTTTTCTCATGCGAGTAGGAACCACCATTGGATTAGGAAGCACAAACACTCCAAACTCTATTAGTATTAGAACGTACCAAACTATTTGTTATGTCCGTGTTGTTGTGTCCTTACCATGTCGTATTCGTGTCCGTGCAATATAGCCGTTGGATCTAACAGATAATCTCTCGTAGAAATTGAAAAGTCTCTTAAGATCAAAAGGAAAAGGAAATCCTAAACTCTCAGAAGCTTCCCTACTTGGTAGATCTAAAGGGAAAAAAATCATATGATGTATAGTCATGCCCGATAACCATAGTTTGCAGTATCGGCGGCCAATATGACACGATGCGGTCGGTACCGATACCATTTGGCATGTCATGGTTTGATACCAACAGATACGGATACTGATTGATACAGATGTTGGGTATCTCTTTCCTAGTCAATTCCGTAGAGAAAATTGAACGAGAAAGACCAATCAACGAGGGTGTAAAAGAATAGTAAGGTTGTAAAAGCTTGTAAATAAAGAAAACTTATTTATCATAGGTAAACCAATTAGCAAGGGATGATTATTATTTCTTTCAATTTTAAAACTACTAAGAAACAACACAGAAAATGCTTCAAATTATGCCTAAATATATAAAATATTTTTCTAAAATTTTAATATTTTATTAATAATTATTTGCTTTCCGATACAAAAAATCCGATACTCCGATCCGAAACCGCCGATAGTGTTGATACCACCAATTACGATACTCATAAGAAGGGTCCCATTCCGATACGGATATTGCGAACCTTGTCGATAACCACTATGGCACGACCACTTCAATATCTATTACACAATCATATATGATTTACAAATATTATTATTCTTCTTTTTGAATAAATGTGCGCCTCGCCTTCACGAGGCTTGCTCCTTCTCCTTGTGCATGGATCTTTTACCCCCTTTTTTGTGGCCTTGCACCTCTAATAACTATAGCATATCATATCTTATGATGCATAAAGTGTATCATAAGACAAGTTATTCCCTTTCGTATCGATCAACAAGTCTCATTGTTTACATATTGTATTATATCATAAGATAATTATCATGTGTTGTAAAGATACCAATGACATAACTATACTTTTGGTTATTGAATGTTTGTCTGACCAAAGTTTTAGTCACTCAAAGATATTTTTCAAAAATTTAGTCACTGAATGTTTGGTCTTCCAAAAAAATGGTCACTCTATTAAATTGTTGTTTGTTTTATTAACGATTTTTGTTGACATGACATGTTATGTGCCATGTCAGTCGTTAAGTATGACGTGGCACGTCCACTGGGTTTTTTTTGGGTTTTATTTTGCAAAAAATTTCGTTTGGGTATTAAGTTATGTGTCATGTTTCAATATTTATGACATGGTATTTCATTTTTTTATTTAAAAAAAAAGTTAATATCCAAACGAATTTTTTGGAAAATAAAACCCAAAAATAGCCACGTGAATGTGGCACGTCATACTTAACAACTGACATGACACATAACATGTTATGTCAACAAAAATTGTTAATAAAACAAACAACAATTTAACAGAGTGACCATTTTTTTGGACGGCCAAACATTCAGTGACTAAATTTTTGGAAAATATCTTTGAGTGACTAAAACTTTGATCAGACAAACATCAGTGACCAAAAATATAGTTTTCCCGTTTTATTTTCACATTTGATTGATAACTTTGTTGAACTTCATCTCCGGATAACCTTTCGCATTTGGGTCATGAGATATGGAATGCGGTTCTATAGGGTAGGGAACCCGGTAACTATGATTTTACAATTAGTACCGTGAAGTGCTTTGTTTTCATGAATTAACGAGTTAAAAAATTATAAGAAGCTATCCTAATTCATAATTTTTGTGAATCAAACAAAATCCCGAAATAAATGACCTGTTTGCTACGTTTTGAAACTCATATTGGTTAACCTATTCTGATGTGGGTTCCCCTATATCAGGGTCCTATCTTGTCAGCGCATAAGAAACTTGTTGCGGAGAAGCTCGCAGAAGAGGAAACTGAACATAAGGCAAAGGGGGAGGCAAAGAAGGAAAAGCATTTGGTTTGTACTTATGTTGAACTTTTAGCCCTTTTGCATTATTGCATAATTCTTTTACTCAAATGGAGGTCAGCTACTTTTTTTAAAAAGAAGTTTGTAACAGGCGGGAGAAAAAGGACATGTGAAACCTGCTAACTTCTTGGATTCCAAGGAGAAATCTCTGATTAGCATTGCGACAAAAGGAGGTAATATAGACTTGTTTCCATATTTTTTCCGTATATCATTCTTGAGTCAGTACTTACTCAATTCTATCTTGCATGTTTGTTGCTGGTTCTCAGTGGTCAAGTTGTTCAATGCGGTAATGGTTACTTTTTCATGTAGTTTTGCCTGAACTTGTCTTTCATTAATTTACTACAAGCATAACGTATATAAAGATCTCTTGTACTTATTATAAGTTGGGGGTGTTTTTTATAGGTCAATAAGGCTCAAAATCCACAAAGGGGCTTGAACCCTTCAAGGTCTAAAGATGCTAAAGGTACTTCAGTAGCAAAATTGATGTACATATTTCTTCTTGTTGTTACCTGTAGATGATGAGTTTAGGAGTTTGACAACTGTTACCTCTATCAATCTGTGTAGTGCATAAGTAAAGTGCTATTGTTATTTACTAATAGTTCAAATAGTTTTTGGTATTATCTTTATCTGTTTACAGGGTTTTAAGTTTGGAACATCCTCTTGTGATATCTTTAGAAAAATTATATAAAAGTCTTGGAACAAAGTGGTTGAATGTTTGAATCATCAATTGTTGAACTGTAAGTAATTTAAATGAAGAGCTTATTTCAACCCATGGTGCCTAGAACTAAAAGGTAATCAAACTTCACATGTGATGCTCTTTTCTATGTCATGGGCTTCGATGGTTTTTTTTTGCCCTCTTCTGCCAGGGTCAATAAAAGGGGCCTTCATAAAGATGAATACAGTGGCTGTTGTAGTAACTAGGCAGCCTAGGCTGGGAATACAAAGGCAATGAATATGATATTCAATGTTATGGCCTACTTACAGCGATAACAACATGATCATCAAATTTTTATGCTAAATTGGGCTGTCGACTACCACAAATCCATTATGTGGATCTAAGAAAGTTTGTGCTTGTTGCCGGCTACCTAAAACAACCCTCCTTTATCCGGGCTTGTTATTTACTAGCAGAAAACAAATTAGAAGTTAATCAACATAGCCTAAGCATAGTTAATCTTATCTTGTTATTAACATTGTTTAAAATATCCTCAGACATGTCCAAAACACCTGCCTAGTATACCGTTATTAACCTTACAGAGATACACATGATGTAAATAATGTTGGTATCGCCAATATATTGGGTCAACCAGATATGTCACCCAATATACCGTAGGCTTAAATGTCGTCCAGTATAGTGAATATCAGGAAACCTTGGTTTGGTTTGGTTAATGGATATAGGTTGAAAAAGAACATAACCTAATACATATTATGATGTTTCAAAGCTAATATTGTTCTAGTAAATGTAACTACTGCATCCAAAACTTTTTTGGAACAAGTATGACACCTATCTTATATCTACTCATTATCTGCAATGGGAGACCCCTGCTTAGAACTTCCTGCTGGGTGTGGGGGGCGGGGGGTGGGGGATGGTATATAAGTGGATTTTGAAGTTTGAACTGAATACTTGGGACTAGAAGATTATCTTTGTTTATCTTGCTTTAGAACATTAGATGAAATCTCCAATCTTCTTTCAATTGCTTGCCGCACAGTGTTTGCAAAACATCACGTCTTTCGGCACAATTACTCCTGTGTTCTCTACACTTCCAGAGTCCCAGCAGTTCTGAAAACACAGAAGGAGCTGTACTTTGCTTTATCCACTTAGAACAGGATGGTTTTGGGAAATAAAACCCTCTTAAATCCCTGGATTCTTGATAGATTTTGGTATTTTGATACCCATTTCTGAACCTTCTCTTGAACAATAATGGGGTTTGTAAAACAAATTGGGATTTTGAATCCTTTCCTTTTTGTAAGAAGCCCAAAAGACGGAAAAGAATATCATGGCTATTATGATGTTTCTTATGGCTGAATAGAAGCAAAGATAGGGTTAGTCTTCATAATGGAGATTATTCAACTATACGTTCCAGTTCATATAATTATATTAAGTTGGATAGATGGCTGGTATAACAAGTTTTCTCCTTGTGTGGATTTTCTTTTCATCTGCATTCATGTCATAAGGCCAATTTGGTGATTTACTTATATTATGGACAATTATTCTGATTAGAAAACCAAATCTCAAGTCTTGATGATTTGGCATAATAATGGTCTCCTTATTCGAAACCTCCTTTTCTGAGGTAATTCCTTGCAATTTCAGTTGGCAACGCTGCAGCAATGCCTTGTTATCTTGGTTGCTCGAGACTCTCCGTCACTTTGGAGACAACTGAGAACTTCAGCAGGCAACTCAAAGTCACAGTCACCAAGATAGGAGTGATCAGTAAAAAGTTATAAACTGGGACAAAGTCGCAAATACTTTAGAAGGCAGCTTGTATCCTGTGACCACCCATGAGATAGAAGTTTTCACAAAGGAAACACTCATGAAAGTTAGTTGTAGAAGAATATGCATAGTTAGGAAGAGAAACCAACTTACTATGAGGAGATTGAGCTTCTTGTTCAAATTCTTTACAGAATTTAGAGGATGGGCTTGGGTGGGTTGCAGTGAGAATTGGGGTTTGTCAATAGGGATGCTAGAACGACGCTGTTTTAAATTTTGGGCATTTCATTCGGAATTTATGGTTCCTGGTTTAAACTTTAAAATGACTAGTTAGTCAAATATGGTTCTAAAAACATAAAGAAGTGTAGCTTTAGGATCTCACATGTCCATCTCTCCTTATTTAGATTTAATGAACCCGCACCTAAGGATGGTGTGACCCACAAATCCTCCCAAAGCCTGTCATCCTTCTCCTCCTTCATGACCACGAGTGCGCCTTTCTCTTTCCCTCCAAGTACCTAACCTTAGCAAGATCTCCATTCCCTCTTGCCTCTTAAAGCTTGAACTCAACTCTGACCTCCCATCAGCTCGACTTACATTCGTAGCCTCCTCCACTTGGCTGCCACTGACCAGATTGACTTATATGTGCTCCGCTAGCGAGACTGCTTGCCAGTCACTAGCATGAAAAATCCAGTTTGATTAACGCCCCCAGCTTGGCCTTTCGGTTGTTGAGAAGAGAAACCAAAGTAACATGATAAGGTGGAGAAACTTTTGTACTATGTAGACTATGCCACTAACTTGTTCTCGGGTGCTTATCTAATACCTCCAAAAGAATTTTTATATAATTTTTTTAATCTTATTTATATGTAATTTTTTATTATCTTTTCATATTTTTGTTGGATTTGACTGGATTCGAAGAATCCTCTCGCTTTGTCGGAGATCTGCTCTTGGCTTGCTGGAAATTATTTTTGATTTTTTCAATTTTGGCCCGTATCGGCCTGTATCGGCCGGTATTGGTTACGTATCGGCCGGTATCGGTTACATATCGGCCGATACGGACCGATACAATAATTTGCGACGATGCCTCGGCCGATACCGATATTTTTGACAAGTATCGGATCAGACACCCCCAAGTCCGATCCGATACGGTCGATACGTATCGGTATTGGCCGATACTTTGAACCTTGGTATTTTTCTACCATGTTTTTAATACATTTTAGTTTTTCTAGTTCAACTGTAACCAACTTTGACAACCGTGGAAAGGGCTATCTTCCTTCCACTTGTATAAGGTAAGGGTTATTTCCATGCCTCAATATATATATATATATATATATATATATATAAAACAGTAAGGCGCGTCTTTTCTTGGTTGTGCCTTGCTGAAAGGCACGCCCTGGGTGCGCCCGAAGAAAGGGGCCTCGCCTAGTGAGGGGCGAGGTGCAACTGTTGCGCCTTTCTGCGAGGCACGCCTTTGACTACCATAACTAGAATGTTGATGAGTGAGTAAGAGGCTGCGGAAATGGAGCATCAATGGTGGGTCTTTTGGAACTTTTATTACACTAGTATAATGTCACATGAAGGAAGTGCAAGTATAAATAATTTGCTAGGTCATAAAAAAAACTTCAAAGTTTATTGGTTCACGTAGTGCTAAAGTTATTGCGTTAGTTCTGAAGGTAGGAGTATCTTGGTAGGAGCTCAAAGAAAGATACCATGATCCTTAATAAGAAAGATTATGTTGTTGAAATAACAAAAATCAAAGTATTAGATTATTTTGGTGTGAAACTGTACTTATTTGTGGTTGATATTTTTCGTCACTTACAGCTGACCCCAAAAATTTGGGATAAAGGATTTGTTGTATTTTTCATCATTTAGGAAACTACATGCATATCCGTGTCAGATACAAAGTTGGTGACGTATCTATGTTGTACACAGAAATGTAGACATCAAACTAGGCACCATATTATGACCCTATTACATCTTGTCCCTATGTTTGTGCCTGTCTATTGTTGGTTATCATTTGCAAGTATAAGAACTTAATAGTTAATTTAGCACACATATATAGGTTTATTGCATTAAATACATTTTCTTGATCAAATTTAAACACTTCACTTTTAGACTACTTTTTAAATTTAGTGAATTTCATTTAGACAAACATGTTAAAGTGGAAATCTACAAACAAAAACAGGAGAAAAAGTTGATCATTCTTTTCACAATAAAGTAGCCTGGAATAGGTATCCTTCTTAGTAGAAATCACACATGTTGACCCAGCTCGAATGATATTCTATAATGGTTTTTGATGTTGGAACTTGAGTAGTCTTTTTTTAACATTCAATTTGTTTAGTTGTTGCTGCAGTCAACACCTTGGAGGTGACTTTGGTTATATTTTTGCTAGAACTTAGATCAGTTGTTGGAATCATTTTATTTGGTGCTGGAATTTGTTTTTAATTGCTGGGATTAAATTTTTATATTTGAAACTTCATCTCTGGGGTTGGGATATCAGAGAGCTCTTCTCAGAATTGATTTCTAACAATCCAAATTTACTTCATCATCAAGCTTGTAGTGATGATGAAGTTTAACAATAATTTGTGGCTGTGGAGGTTGAGGTTTTGTTGGTGATAATCATGGTATGTGGAGGTTTCAAGCTGTGGCAAGCATATCCTTTCTTCTTCAACAGTCTATATAATTTAACTTATTATCACGAGATTTCAGGAGGATGCTTTTTAGATAGTAGGCTGTAAAGACCAAAATTTGGCATTAGAGGTTTTTAAACTGGCGGATGCTTTTAGATCGGTTGTAAAGATCAAAATTTTCATGTGTTAGAGGTCAAATCTTGACCAAGTCTAAGATGGAGGAGCTGTTCAACAATGTGTAAAGATAAATTGCTTTGTATAGCCTTTAACTTATTTGCAAGTGGATATACATAAATTAATCCTTCATAATCGAAATTAGGAGCAGATGTTGATGGTATGAGTAGGGGCCTGGAGCCTGGAAGAGTTTCTTTAAGTAGTTTTTGTTCCTTTCTTTGCATGCGTTTTAACATTTAAAGCTTTAATTTATCTGTTTATTCTGGGGTTTCTGTTGAAACATGATTTTCTTATCATTTCCTTTCACATGCCCATAATTAGCCAATAGTGGTTTCCAGTATGACTATTTGGTGAATGCATTGTGCAACACTTTTTTCTTAAAAATGGTATGGGTGTTCAATGGTCTTCACTTTTGTATAGCTTGCATTTCGATATGCTTTTACTGTTTGCATTTTACTAAATCAATTTTTTGGGTCATAACTACTTTATTTCCTTTTCTAGAGTTGGCCAAACGAAGAAAACAAACCTTTTTATCGGAGCTAAAGAAGTCAACTATGGAGGCACCTGGTGGACCATCGCCTTTCAACTCTTCCAAGGTACTCAAAGCATACTCTGTTGCATGGACATGTGGCATCCTTGCCTTTCCTTTTGGTGGTTGGAGGGGTGTTGACTGTATTCCGTTCCTTGAGTCTCTCATCACCCACTATGCTGCATCCGACTGACATCTAGCTATTGAATATAGTTTATGATCTTTCCTTGTTTGCTTTGGGGATTTAAATTTTCAGAAAGCTTCGGTACAGTTTTGTCCATCATGCATCGAGGCATGCCTCACAAGCGCGGTATGGGATATTGTCAATGGAGCATTGAGGCATGTGCCACAGGTGCAGTATGGCGTAACTGAGGTGCCTCATGATGGCGCGAATTGCGGCGCTTCATCAAGCGCGTGCCTTGGTCGCGCCATGGCGCATCAAGGTGGTGCCTAATGAACCTAACATAAAATTTTAGTTTTCAATTTGTTTTAGCACAATCCTAAAGCCATAACTTGTACACTACTCTAACCAATTACTCCATACTTTATCCTACCCTATTGTTTCATAATCTATAAGCTCCTACTTTCTCAATTTTCTCTCCACACTCTTCGTCTCCCGAACCAGCAATCGTTGTTAACCTGTCTTCATTGACTTTCGGTGGTAACCTTATGTTGGCCAAAGGATTCGAGTTATTTTTTTTTTAAATTACAATTTTCTTCTAATTTTTCCTTTTTATTTTTTGAATTTTATCTTTGCTGCCACCTGCCGATTTTCCTCCACCGACGAAACTCTGCTACGAAAGTCTAGTAACCTTAAGTGAATTTTTTTATCTTGTAGTTGCCACATGAGCTGCCACTGATCTTCCTTTGAGGACAACCTGCTGTTGTTGAAGTCCAACAACCCCCTCGATAAATTTTCTGAATAATTTCCGCATTGTTTTCTTTACATTCTATACACAATACATTATTGATTATGATATTGTTATCAGTTTGTTCTAATTTTAAGAGTTTTAAATAAATTTGGAAAATGTGCTCTTCGCTTCAATGAGGCACACGCCACACCATACGTCTTGCACCTTGAGCGTGGAGTGTACCTTCCGCCTTGCTATGCACACCTTGCGGTGACAACACTGCATGTGTATTGTCAGTGATCACACACAGTAGCACATATATTGAAAATTTCTCTCTTTCTTTGACCCATCTGGATTTTAGTTATACTATCTTCAACATAGTGATTTAATCTGCTCTGTCGGTTGCAGTTACTATGGAAATAGAGTTGTTACTTTGTTCTTGTCAACTTATCTACTTAGATTCCCTCAAAGGCACCCAAAAGTGAGTCATTGTTTTCACTCTCTCTGACTTGAATTCTTTTTTTTTTTTTTTTTCATTTTCTTTTTAAATTCCTCAACTCTAGTGCAAACAACATAACACTGCCTTTTGTATATTTGAGAACAAACATTTGAACTAATATGAAATTTTAGATGGAAGCATTGCAATGGGCAAAATGTACTAACAGAATTTGGAAAACAATAATACTTGCTAAGAAATATTTTTGAAATGTTATTGCATTGTGCATAGCGTTTGTTTTGAAATGAGTCTAGGACTATGCAAGTACTATGTAACTACAAACAATCAATGCATTATTTGATGAATAAAGAAAGATAATTTGAATTTTGATGGTTGATTTGTGAAAGATACTAGCTATGTTAGTTATGTTCTGTGATGGGCTCGAGGTATGTTCTGTGATGGGCTCGAGGGAATCCACGTATCCCTAGAGCCATAAATTCTTTAATATCTTTAATACGATTTTAGATGTTATGACTTTTCTGTAAAATGCTATTATGCATCACTTTTTATTTCTTTAGTAGGAAGTCGAACTGAATTCTCATCATATAAATAGGGGTTTGTACCCCCTTAATAAAGCATCCCATTAATTTTTCTTCCTCTATTCTTCTACATGGTATCAGCGCATTGATTTTTCTTAATACTGCCTCACATTTCCAAAAAAAAAAAACTTACTTACCCTCTCTCAAAACCCTAATCCTCTCTATCCCCCTCCTCTTACCCCCTCTCCCGAACCCTCTCTCAAACCCTCTCTCAAACCCTGCCTACACTTGCCCCATTCCTTTACTTATCATGAATACCCTTAGGCCTCGTTTGGTTCGCGGAAAGGAAAGGAAATTGATTTTATGATATTTCCTTTTCTTTGGGAAATTGCAATTCCAATCAATTTCCTTTCCGATGTTTGGAAAAACCAAGGAAATTGAGAGGGAAAGTGAATCCTTAGAAGGATAAAATGAACATTTGGGTTGGTGGGAGGAACCACTTCCCCCCTATTTTTCCTCCTCTTGGGAATCAAATTCCTTTCCTCCTCTTTTCCTTTGGCATACAAACAAAGGAAGGGAATCACTTTCCTTTCTGAAGGCTCCAATTCAGCGAACCAAACATGGCCTTACCGCAACCACCCCTTCCTCTCCCTCTTCCAAACCCCTCTCACACTCGCCTCCTTTTTCACCCTATCATGAACCCCTTTCCGCACCCGTCCTCCTCCCCACTACCCCACAAACCCCTTACACTTCTTGTCCTCCCAACCTTCTCCCAATGCCTTCCTCACCCACCCTTCAACCCAAGCCCCCTCCTAGCCCCTCTCCTCCCGATCCCATGTTGTCCCTCCCTCCTCCCTCATGACATCGACTTCCTATCTCCCTCAATTCTAATCCTAATCCTAATCCTAAGATTCCAAATCCTAGTTTCTAAAGAAATACCTCCCCTATGAATTTTTTTTCCGGGTGCTCTGCCCCTACCCAGATAGTCAGGAGACTTCGTTGCCTTGTTCATCAAGACACATGGAGTATAGTTCACTTGCCCCCCTTTCCTGTTACATGATGATTTGATTGGTTATAATCTTCATCTGGGTCTTACGTGCGTCCCTCTTGATCCTCCTAACGCCATTCAAAGGGCTTTAATCCTTTAATAAGTTGTGCCCCATTACATCATGTCACAGATGATCCTCCAACAAATGCCACCAAGATTCTCTTTGGAATCATAATGATAGTAATCTGTCTTGGTCTTACGTGCGCCCCTCTTGATCCTCCAAACACCATCAAAGGGCTTTAACAAGTCGTTCTCCATCTCACTCTCTCATAGATGATCCTCCTAGAAATGCCCACCAAGATTTCTTATGGAATTAGAATGAGTGTAATGTGTGCACATTGCTTACTAACTCAATATAAGCTTTTTGTTATACAACAGTTATGTACTTGTCTCATGCCAAGAAGACATAGTCACAACTTGTCACTATACTCCTATGAAGATAATCTTTCGCAATCTTACCACCTCTTATACCAGAGATGATCTTTGTTGCCAAGTACTATGGCCTTATGGAATGGATTATGCATCAATCGTAATCTTTCGCAATCTTACCACCTCTGATACCAGAGATGATCTTTGTTGCCAAGTACTATGACCTTATGGAATGGATTATGCATCAATCGCTCACTGCTGACTTGGTCCCACAAAAGCAACAAAATTAACTGCATTGACTCGTTATCTAGCTCTGGTGTAGCCTTATCTTGTCAGTATCTGTTCCAACCTTATATATGTTGTTGAGGGTCATTCTCACAACATCTTTGTTGCTACCTTTTGGGTTGTTCCACCTTGGAGCACCGACCATACTTCTCTCAACGACAAGAGCTTCGACCACTATTTGTAGGACGAGGTGGCAATTTCTCTATCTCAAACAATGGTCTTGGCGATAGAGTTGGTGGGCCTGGTGCGATATCCTGTAAATTTGTAATTAACTATATAAAATAGTTAAAGTGCACATGGATTATCTTTTGATTAAAATTAAATTTATTGGTTAATAATAATATAAGAGGTTATCCTATAAAATTGATAGATCAAATTTCATAGGTTCTTAGTAGATAAGGTAGGAGGGAGTTAATGTCAATCCTATAGATTAATGTATCCAATGTGCGATTCACAAATAGAATATTTTGTGCTGTGGCATGCAAGAGAAAAAGGAGGTAATAATAAAACACATTATTTCCTGTCTAGGATTACTACCTTAATTTTTTGATGTGTTTGTAAATTTGACTAGGTACCTTAATATTTGGACAAGTGTTAGTAAACTTAAATAGGTAAAACTTATATAGTATTGTATTGACTAGTTTATTGTACCCGGACATAAAAATAGAACATAACTATTCAATTCTCAGTAGAGAAATAGCAATCGAGGAACTAAAGGGATCCAACACCGTTAGCATTGAATAGAGGTAATATTATAATATCTCATTTTAATGTTCTTCGTACATGTATTTATCAATTTGTTAGCTGCTTGGTTACTAGGGATTTTGGAGTGTTGACCTAGAATGGTAGCTATCTTCTTCCAATTTTATGTTCCCCAGTTAATATGTATAGTCGAGAGAGAGAGAGGTAGGGGTCGACATTGGGCCGGGCCGAGCTGCCCATGCCCATAAAGTTCGGACTCGGGCCGGGCATGGGCCGATCTTTTTTGGCCCTAAAGAAATTTCGGGCCGGGCCGAGTCGGGCTTAATTATTATCTATGAAGCCCAAGCCCGTCCACAAGGATCAGACTTTTCGGGCCAAGTCGGGTCGGGTCGGGTCGGGTCGGGTCGGGTCGGAGTAGCTCTATAAAATAAATTCAAATGGACTTAGAAATAAAAGCTGACATGAAGCCTAAAGTAACAAATGACTAAAGTAACAAATTCATCAACACAAATGCCTTGTAACAAATTCACTGTTAAATAACACAAATGTCTAAAGTGGCATTCCAAATTCCAATAGATGTGCATAGCATCTTTGTGAACTGCCATATGTGCAGTAACCTTCCAATCAGACGTGCATGCGCGCATATGTCTTCATTGCTTAGTTTTCTCTTATGTGCTAAGTTATGAAAAGCCAAAAAGGGAAGGACACAACATAATAGCACAGTGCAAACAAGCAGAATAATCAGTGAGCTAGCTAGTGAAAGCTTGCAATTCCATCATTTTCTCAATCAGAGACGTATTCATAAGATAGTGACACTTGCAGAGACTATTGCATTATTAGCAATTCAATGTATTGTTAAGCGAACGATGATGCTAGGCTTACTTTTTTGTCCGGGCTCGCGCGGACTTGTATCGGGCGGGCCTCGGGCCGGGCTCAGGCTGACGGATTCATAGCCCAAGCTCGGCCCTATACTAATATGGATCGGGTCGGGCTACCCTAATGATCGGGCTCTATCGTGCTTTGGTCCATCGGGCCGGACGGGCTTTTCGGACGCCCATGGACTTCGGGCCAAATGATGATCCCTAGAGAGAGGTTGACGTCTTGTACTAGTTTAAGCCGTTTTGTAGATTATAAGCACCAAGGGGGAAAGACTTTACATGCTATAGGATCCTAAGCGGATTTAAAAATTGACGAGGTTTTGGGAGTCGTAAAAGGTTATGATGGACCTTTTTATAAATCTATTAACAGGTTCAGGAAGTATTCAATTCGGTTTTGGGTCCTATATAAATAGTTACATTATGTCTGGTTTTTGTGGGATCGTTAAGTAAAAACTAAGTTTTTTGTGGTTTTGCGACTCAGAACTTTCTAGGTAAGTAGGTTAATATTATTTAGTATTTTACACTTATTTTGTATATGAAATAAAAGTCATTTTAGTTAGCAACACGTGTTTGTTTGGATAATTCACTAATTAATGCTGGTTGATAATTGCACGTGCTTCGGTGTACATGTTATTTACTTATATATGTGTGTTGTCATGGTGCATAGTGAAGCGCAACATACACTCGACGCTCAAGGCGCATGACGTGGCTCACACCTCATTCAAGCATGGTGCACCTCATTCAAGCGAGGAACACATTTAAAAAAAAATTATATAAACTTTTAACATAAAATAATTCGTAACAATATCTTAGTTGTAAATAACTTAAAAGAAAACAAATTGAAAAAGTAGTTTAAAAAGATTCTCGAGGAGGATTGTTGGACTTCGGCAACAGTGGGTTCTCTACAAAGGAAGGTCATTGGCAGCCCGCTCTTGCTACAAATGCTTTGATGTGGAGAGAGTTGAAAAGAAAGCAAGAGTTGTGATTGATTTCATATGGAGAGAGTTTGAAAAGAGAGCAAAAAAGAAATGGTAAAATAATAAAAAAAAATTGCAAAATAAAAGAACACATTTGAGCATCATTACTAGACTCTAGTAGTAGAGTTTCATACGCGGAGGAAAGTCAATAAAATGTGAAATTAAAGAAATAAATAGAGAAATAAACAGAAGATTTTTTTTTTTTGCAAATTAGAAACAAAATGACTTGAAGCCTTCAATCTACCTTAGGTTACTGAAAACCGACGAAGGAAGGCACTCTTATTAAAGTTTGAAAAGAAAATTATGAAAGTAGGATTTTAAGGTTGTGGACTAATAGGTTAGGATAATGTATAGATTACTGGGTTAGACTAGGGTGCAAGTTATGGGTTTAGCATTAAGCTAAAACACAATAAAACTACAATGTCATGTTGAGTTTCATGAGGCGCTGCCTTGATGTGCCATGGCCGATAGATGCATGCGCCTCGATAGAAGTTGTTGAACAATATTAATAGTAATCTACAACTCTCAGTCTAGAGTTTTGGTGCAGCGTGAGGGACTTTAGCATGGTATAAGAGCAACCTAGGTTTATATCTTCTCTGTTGCTCAGTTTGAACGATTAAAAGAAGAAATATAGGACTCTATGAATCCAACTCTCGTCCCACAAAATTGTCCTTTGACCCGTGCATCGTGTTAAATAATTTAATATTAACCCTCAACCCTCTCCAATTCTCTAGAGTTTTTTGTGCAGTGAAAGGGACTTAAACCGGATCGATGCACCTCTAGCCCATGGCGTGCGCCTCGATGCTCCATTGACAACACTAATAATATATGTATGTATGCATCCTAAGTTCATTGTACACAAACATAATTTTTATAGAAGATCCTGAACTAGGAAGTACAGACACTCCAAAGAGTAAGGTTATGTTGTGTCAGACACGTCTCGGATACTTCCAAAGAAGCTAGGAGTCTAGGATACACCAAAGTAGGTGTCGTGCCATGTTGTGTCGTGTTAGTATTACTCTTTTTGTTTTTAGTAAGTCCTTGTGGATTCTTTTGCTTAAATTTACAGTTTTGTAATTTTTTTTTAGCGGAGATGTACTAACTTTATTCTGTTTGGGAATAGTGCTATGCTTATACTTTTAGAGGTCAACTTGATATTATTTTGAGATTCTGGGATCCGGTTATAATTAATGTGTCCAGTCGAATTGTACCAAGGCTACTAATTCTTTACCAATCTTATAATCTTGATGATTGTCGTATTGCTTTAAGCAAGAAACCATGTTAATGTACTATGCATTCTGTTGCTAAATTTGTTTCTTACCATTGTCTCACTCTACTTTTGTGTCACTTTGTTAGCTCATTGTCTTCTGTTTCTATCCCTACTTGTGTTCAGATAGCTCTTCAACATCTTGGTTGGTGTGCTGCTATGGATGAGAAAATGCACGTTTTTCTGTCCGGTGGCACATTAAACTTTGTTACTCTATCTCATTGATACATGTTGATGATGGGTGTTCACTCTCAAGAACAATCCTGATGTTTCAGACAAACACTTGAAAGCTTGTGTCATTGCCAAGGGCTTCGCCCAAAGCTACGTGGTGACGTGAGAACTTTTTCTTCGGTTGCCAAATTATACTATTTGGGTTATACTATTTTTGCTAGTCAACCACATATGATTATTACATCAACTTGGCTTTAAGAATACTTTTCTCAATGTCGATTTTCCCTGGACAACAAGTCTATCTATGGCCTCAATCAATCTCCTACAACTTGGTTTAACAACAGATTTGTTCTCTATCGGTGTGGCCAATTCTTTCCTTTATTCATCGTCAGTCATAAGGCATAGTTATTCGACTACTCTATGTGGATGACATCATTATTACCTGACATTGAATTTGATGAAATCTGTATAGATAGAGTGTATATTTCCAGCAACTTCACACCAAGAACTTGGGTCGAATATTGTTCTTCCTTGGCATTGAAGTTGCTCTTAAATAAGGTTCCTTCTCTGTAGTGGAAGTATTTCTTAGATCTCTTGGGAGTAACCGACTTTCTTGGTGTCATCCGGACGACACCCTATGGATGAGTTCATATTTCTCACATTACTTTTGACCCACTTCTCTTATTGGGAGGCTTATCTATCTTGCTATGACTCGTCTATATATCTCTGTTGCCGTCACTACTGTCAGCCACTATATGTAGTCTCCTACCATCTCCATGTAGTCTCCTACCATCTCCAATCTTCATACTGTTGAACGTATTCATACTAAAAGAAGTCTCCAGACCCTCCGTAGACCGTCTTCCTCTCTGTCTCTCATAGTTTATACCGATGTTGCTTACGTCACCTTTGTTGATGGTGAGAAGTCTCTAGGCGAGGGTCTTCTCTATGGATCATCTTAGACAATCTCTCATAGTTTATGCAGATGTGGCTATTGCAAGTTCTTTTGTGACAACTTGGTCACTTGGAAAAGTAAGAAATAAAACATTGTCGTGTTTCTCTGCTGAAGGTGAGTACCATGCCATGGCTCAAGTCGTCTGTCAGCTAACTTAGCTAAATAATTCTTTTGTCTGAACTCGTTATTCTCTTCAATCTCTTGCTAATTTATACTGCAACAACAAAGCTGCCATTCACATTGCTTAGAATCTAGTTTCCCTGAGAGCACCGAACATATTGATGTTAATTGTGATGCTTCAAGAAGTTTGTCTTTCTCATGTTCATGCTGCTATGTAATTAGTCAATATCCTCACCAAGACTCTTCCTCTACCTTTGTTCTTACGATTTGTCTCCAAGCTGGGCTTGGGTGGGGTGGGGGGTAAGAGAGTATTGTGTCCCACTTTTTATATTTTTATTAGACGATCGCTTTTAGTCCTACATCGGTTGATGTAATGAGGGAACCTTAATCTGCAGGGCCCATACCACCTTAATTAAGCATCCTATTTTTTTCCTCTTCCACTTTTCAGTATCTTTTATTATGTCATTTTTCTTTACTGCACTTTTGACATTGTAAAAAAATACCCTCCAAGAAGTCAATGTTTGATGATTCCCAATTCGATGAACTGCAAGAATCTTGATTTTGTGAACAAAGCATCAATATCTAACCATACAAATAATTTTTATGTAACTTTGACTGAACTCTATAAATTATAATATATTAAGATATCTATAAATTTTGATAGCAATAATTATTAAACATAAAAAAAATATTAGTGTGCTCTCCCATCACGCTTTCAATTTTATACTCTTCTAAGTAGTTGCGCTCCTCGCTCCTTCTTCCGCCCTGCTTTTCTAAGATTCAATTCGGTTTCGGTCCTATATAAATAGTGATGATTATGTTTGGTTTTTGTGGGATCATTAAGTAAGAACTAAGTTTTTTGTGCAAAGTGTTCTGGTAAATTTTTGGCTAAAGTTACCTCTCCAAATGACTTGTCATATACATATCAGGATAAAGGAAGACTGCATATTTCTCCGTTGCATATTGTTAATACTCATCTGGTGTTTGTTAGCTTTGAAAGAGCTTTTGTAATTCTTCGAACTGTGTAATTGATCTTTCTTCATCAGAAGTTATTAAGGATATACCATCTGTCTAATCCTTTACATCTTTGTGGGAGATTAAGCACTGTTCATTCTCATGGGAGAATTAGATTGTTGTCAACTTTTGGCAGATACTAATCAGCTTTTATTCTGCTTCCCTTCTTTGATATTGGGTCATGCTTCATAGTTCTATACATGGAAAACTATCAATAAATAAAAAAAAAGTAAAAGTATTTTCATTGATGCAATACGTCAGCATTGCTAGAACATGATTATAAACACTCTCTCTGTGTTTGATACAAGAATGACAAACAGTTCTTATTTAAGGTTGTAAGAGGTGATAAAAAGAAACCTTTTTCCTCGTTCTGAGTCTATACCTACTTAATATCGGAAGAAGCTTTTGGCTTCTGGAGTTTCTCAATGGTATGTATTTTTTGGGTCTATGCAGCCATGTGATGATATCTATTTGGAACATATGATGACAATTGTCCTAGAGTGGCATCCAAGTTAACTGGCTTGCAAAATTTATTTTTCAGCAGGTTATCATACTAGGGACAATGCCGTGATATGCACCTTTGGCAGTTCTATTAACTCAAAACTATTTCGGAAATATATAAATCCAGATTAATTACGTGTCTTTATCTTTTATTTATCAAATTCGAAGTTGTGGAACTAATTATCAGGAATGATCAGCTTATGGGATAGAGAAGAAACTTCTAGTTCTTCATTAGTTACTGTATTATCTTTTTATTTCAATTTAGTTCTTTCTGATTTTAGAGAATATCCATGAATTTGACAATCTGTTGATATGTTTTGTGCAGGCCAATAGATCGGTACATGAAGGTAATAATGATGCACCTAGTTGGGCTCCCTTACGTGAGGATTTCATGCGTGCCAATCCAAAGATGAACTGGGATCAAATGCCAGTAAGTCTGATAATATTAATTAATAAATATCTTCCTGTTATCATTCTATCATTTTCATGAAGTTCAACATACTATTACCAATGCTAATCTTTTGACTTGAATTACTTCTCAAGGATCCTTTGGCTGTGGCTGATCAAGGAAATGTGCCCTTGGATAGTTCCTCCGACGAGGACTGACTGGATATTGGGTAAGGGTTCTTGTTGCTCATGTGCTATAACACCTAAATGAAGAATTGAAGATTTAGGTGTTCAAGCCATAGTATGGACTAGGTTCGCTGATGGTGTGGTTGTGTGTACTTTCCTTGGTGACTTATTTAGGATTCATCATTTTAGATAGGCTTTTCCTTGTTGATCATTGCCCATTTATGACAAATGTCAATAATCATAGTTTCCCTTTCTCTTCATCAACATCCTAAAAAGTAGCAATGCCATAATTCTTCTTGTCCTCTTCATCAGAACTTTTTTTCTTAGTAATCGAGATGAGATAGATAATAAACTTGAAAATCTACTTGAGTAAATAAGATAAACAATATTCTTTAAGAAATTGTAGTTGTGACGTACAAGGAAAACACTTAATGAGTTAATGGTGATCGTGATAAGTTATAGAACCTTATGCATGATAAAGCTATTGCACACTAATTTGAAACAAAAGATTTAAACTTTTTGAGCAATTAATATGTTAAATCAAAATATGCAAAATTCTACAACTCAATCTAGATAACTAGCCAATAGCACCGGCTTTCCAACATTGATATTTGTTAAGAACTATGTTGCACTGACACGGTTACGGCGACATGAGACGAGACGTATCAGACATGGTGACACGTCGACCAACAAACCTTATATATATATATATATATATATATATATATATATATATATATATATTAAAGAAATAAAAATGTCAGCGACCAGGGTTTCTCCCACGTGTGCGATCGGGCGACCGGGGATGGCAAACCCTATAGGGTCCCAAACCTGGGACCCCGGCGCGTCCACCGCCGAGTTGGCCGGGAGTGGGTCGGCCACCGCTCGTGCGGGCACTGGCGGCGCTGGCGATGGCGGCAAGGGCGGTGGCAGCGCATGCGGTGTCGGTGGGGATGCGCGCGAGACGATCGGGATCGGCTCGGATGACAGTGGCGCGACTGGGGGTGGACTGGTTGGGGTCGGTGGCGGCGCACGGGGCGGCGGGCCGGCCAGGATGGGCGCGATCGCCGGCGGCGAAGCCGGAAATGGGCCGGGAAGAGGGGGTGCGGCCGGCAGCGGGGCGGCCAGGGGTGGCTTGTCCTCTTCCGGGTTGGCCAGGGGTGGAGGAGGCCATGTTCGGGCTCCGGCTGGGGGCGTAGCACCGTAGGCGACGACGATCGACGGGACCCAAATAATATGGACCCGGAGGAGGAGGCGGGATGGACAACGGTGACCAAAATGCGTAACTTTAAAGGGGTTGGCGAAGCTCGACAGCTAGGTGGGGCCTTGGGAGGGGACCACCATAGGGGTGGTGACCCTCGACACGTGTTGCGGAGACACATTAGCGGTGCAGACCCGGGGGTGGCTAGGAGGCAGGACGGGAGTGCTCGCAAAGTTCCAAACAACGTATCCATACCACCAATGCCTCAACAACGATGGACGGCTGTGGATAAGGGCAAGCAGGTAGTCGGAGAACAGCGTAAGGCCGGGGTTCCGAAATCCTATACGGATATGTTGAGTGGTGGGGTGGCTAACTTGCCAACACAAATGTCGTATGTTCAGCCGAAGATGGTGGACACAACACTTCGGGCGACCCTGACGGAGGAAGATCTTGCTGAGACCGCGGACTACTGGCGCAACTCAGTCATCCTATATGTGCTTGGCTCGAGACCGTTCTACGGACGGATTCGTGCGTACGCGGCACAAGTTTGGAGACCAAGGGATGGTATGGAGTTTTTCTCACGAGAAAATGGTTTCTACCTCGTGCGTTTCTGCCTACAGAAGGACATGGAGCGGGCCCTCCAGGGAGGACCGTGGACCTTTGATGGCAGACTTATTATCATGAAGGCATGGACGCTGGAGTCGACTTATGAGCGTGAAGTTCTTCTCACAGTTCCAATTTGGATCAGGCTGACGGGTTTACCAGCTAACCATTGGAGCATATCAATGATGATGAAGATTGCCAGTATCATAGGCAAACCAATCAAGGCCGATGAAGCTACGGCGTACAGAACCCGTATGAGATATGTGCGGATCTTTGTAGAAGTATATGCGAGTGCTGACTTGTCGCCTTTCGTTGAGTATGAGGTGCCTTCCGATGGAGTCTTTCGCCAGACTGTGCAATACGAGTTTGTGCCTCCAGTTTGCTGCCATTGTAAATGTTTTGGGCATCCCTCTAAAGGGTGTCCGATAGGGGAGATTGGGGATATGAGAGGACAGGGGGTGACTGATACTCCTGGAAATAGAGGATTACGTGCAGGTAGTGAGGTACCTTTTGTCCGCGGGAGGCGTCCACCTCTATGATGAGGGGGTCCAACCAAGTGCAGGGGGGCCGATACAATCCAGGCTAATCCTTTCTCCCAATGGGTGGAACGGGTGATGCAGCCTCGTACAGATATGACTGATGCTGGAGGCCCCCTGGGCCTGGAGGCGGAAACCGGGAATGAAATGGAGATGGAGAGAGATGGCCATACCTAGGGGGAGGGAGGAGAGGGCGCTACTGCTGTCGTAAGCGATTCAATCCCGGACAGACTA
This sequence comes from Iris pallida, assembly GCA_029216955.1. NCBI lineage: Eukaryota > Viridiplantae > Streptophyta > Magnoliopsida > Asparagales > Iridaceae > Iris > Iris pallida. The sequence goes on from JANAVB010008798.1 coordinate 14,310,877, forward strand.
TTGTTTTTCAGTCCAGACGTAACAAGTCTTGAGGCCGTCCGGGGGGGGGGGGGGGGCATAGGAAAGAAGGTGACATAAGACTGTACCCATCAGCCGAAGGAGAGCACAAGCAGGAAGCGTCGGACGGTACTGCCTAGAGAGGATGAAGGGCAGGAGGCGATGGGGATCTTGACTACGGGCACCTCAGACCTGTGTGTAGCTAACCCTAGATGGAAGGACCATTGTGACAATGGAGGTGATCCCATCAGGTTTAGCCCACCTCTTGAGATTTTTTCGGAAGGCGCAGCGGTCGAAGGTCAGATGATGGAGCATGCTATTTCTCCTAATGATGGCTCTGGTGATGTTGAGGGGTCATCCCTTGGATATTAAATGTCTATCTTAGCTTGGAACGTCCAAGGTGCGTGTGCGATAGGGAGATGGAAGGAGATCAGAGAGGTGCTGAGGCGGAAAGCTTGTTCCATTGTAGCGCTACTAGAGACTAAAATTAAGTCTCCTAGACTGCTACAATGGAGGACCCAATATCAGTGGTGTCAGGTGCATAACTTGGAGGTGGAGGGGTGGCGCGTATCTGGGTGAGTTGGGACAGTAAAAGCTGGGCTGGACAGGTAATTCATTTGTCAGATCAACTGATTGTCGTGTCTTTTACTAATAAGGGGGGATAGCTTTCATCTTGGGAGCGGTGTATGGCAACAACGATAGGAGGCTGCAGAAAGCTTTATAGGAGGAGATTTTCCAAATTAGTGCTGTAGCTGAGAGTTGGTTCCATGTGCCGCTGCTGCTGATGGGAGACTTTAATGTCCTACTTTTCAGCCACGAAAAAGTGGGAGGTCGACGTGTCCCAGACGCAGTCTTGCAATATTTCCAAAGTTGTCTTCTGCGATCTGGTTTGCAGGCGTTGGAGAGAACGGTCACATTTGGTCTTGGCATAATAAGGCTACCCACAAACGAGTTGCTTGCCAACTCGATCGTGCTCTGGAAAATCGGGAGTGGTTTTCTATGTTTCCGGATGCGGTTGCTGAGTGCCTTCCAGCCGGCACGAGTGATCATTCACCAGTTTGCATCCATCTATCGACGGTTTCTCCCAAAAGGCACATCCTTTCAGGTACAACAACAAATGGAGCTGTATGCCGGGCTATGTGGAGGTTCTCCAGGCGGGTTGGGGCTATCCTGTTGAGGGAAATCTTCAATTCCGCATGGTCCAGAGGCTGAAGCGTGTGAAGGCGGGATTGAAATTCTGGGCGAAAGGTTCACGTCATATCCCTCTCTCAGATAAGGAAGACCAGCTTCGGGAGTCACAGATTGCACTACAGGAGGACATTCTCAATAACGACCTAACAGCGGCGGAGCAGGACCTGTGTAAGGAAGTCGGGGCGCTACGTACACTAGAAGAGATCGAGCTGGCTCAACGAGCCAAGTGCAACTGGCTGCGGGCTGGTGACAAGTGCTCCAAGTTCTTCTATGATATCATCCGGGCTCGACAACATCGTAATCATATCTCTAAGCTATATGGGATGGATGGCAAAGAGGTGGTTAACGCTACTGCACTACAGAAGGAGGCAGTCAGGTACTATACTGAGCTTTACAATCAAACTACTTATCTATCTGACTTTTCGGAGATTGTTTGCAAGAGGCTGATTACCCCTCAGGGAAACAATGTACTTCTGGCACCAATGACTATGGAGGAGATTGAAGCTATTGTACGTCATGCAGACCCGAATAAATCTCCTGGCTCAGATGGTTTTGTGAGTCAGTTCTTTAAAGTACATTGTGATATTCTGAAGGAGGAGGTGCTGGAGATTGTCCGAGACTTCTTCGACAATGACAAGCTGCTTAAGGAGCTCAACCATACTTTTTTGACACTTATCCCGAAGAAGGAAGGAGCGACGCCCCTTAATGATTTTTGGCCTATCTCCTGCTGCAACTTTATCTATAAAGTTATCACTCACTTGATGTGCAGACGTATGGAGCAGATTATGCAGGGCCTGGTGTCTAGTAACCAAGCGGCTTTTGTGAAGGGGCGGTTTATTGCTGATAACAGTCTGCTTGCCCATGAGCTGATCCGGGACTTCAACAAACCGAGAGGAGATAAAGTGTGTGTCAAGCTGGACCTGAGGAAGGCATATGACTCTATCAATAGGGAGTTCGTGTGCCACATTATGCTTGCTATGGAATTTGATCGTACTTGGGTGGATAGGGTCCAGGTCTATATTTCCACTCCCTCTTTCTCCGTCCTTGTCAGGGGTCAGCCGTATGGCTTCTTCGGCAGTTCTAGAGGACTTCGGCAAGGGGATCCGCTATCGCCGTACCTCTTCAGCTTGGTCATGGAGTTTTTCACATCACTCTTGGACGTGGCAGTTCATAGAGGCCAGATCATCCCGTTGTGCAAACGGGTGCATCCTTAGGTATCCCATCTTATCTATGCGGATGATCTGCTGGTCTTTCTGGTTCATTCGCGGCGTGAGATTATGGCTTTGAACGGGGTCATGGAACGGTTTGGCTCACTGACTGGTCTGCAGCTGAACAAGGATAAGAGTACGACCTATTTCAACAAGCATTGTTAGCAGAAGGAAGAGAAGATGCTACTTCTTGGTATTGAGAAGGGGGAGCTACTGGTCAAATATTTGGGAATATCGATCAACTACGCCAGAGAGATTGAATGCCAAAGTCTAGTTGACTATGCACAGCGACGTCTGGAGGGGTGGCATGTCCAGAGTTTATCCTTTGGAGGGCGCATTTAGCTAGTTCGATCCGTCATTTATGCCATTGCTCGATTCTGGTTGCAGATTCTCATGTTGCCGTCTGCGACCATTAGTAAAATTAAAAGACTCTGTGCCAATTTCATCTGGAGAGGTGGCCTACACTCTATAGGTTGGACGACTCTATGCAGACCTCGGGAGGAGGGAGGTGTCGGCTTACAGTCTTTGCGGACCCTGCGCGAGACGACGGGGGTGAGACAAGCTTGGCGATTTCTCGCCCAGGACTTCTTGTGGACGGTATGGATGAAGGGAAGATATATGAAGGACCAGTCCTTTTGGGAGATCCGAGCCAATAGCAACGATTCGGTTACTTGGAATAACCTTCTCTCCCATCAGACTACTTTGAAGGGGCTTATCTCCAGATCAATGTCAAACGGAGATACTACTGACTTTTGGTCGGATCCTTGGATCAACCATCTGAGCTTGGCGGATCGAGTTGGTAGGCAAGCGATGCCAACGGCGGGAAGGAGGGCCCGTGTGAGCGCTATTCTTCGGGAGGGTGTGTGGCGAGCGGACCTTCACCCTATGACGCGACAATTTCGACAGAAGATTGAAGCGGTCCAGGTGGATACTGAGAGTACGGATGGAGATCGATGGGTGTGGACAGACACTGGACATCATATCTTTCCCCAATCGATTGTGTACGCGTCTATTAGGGAGGTTCACCCTCCCATGGAGCTGGCTCGGGTGGTGTGGACCAAAGGGGTGGCGGCTGCAGTCTGGCATATATTGAAGGAAAGAAACAATAGAATTTTTTGAGTTGATGACTACGCCCACTATTGGGGTGATACACAATATAGATTTTGATGTAAAAGTGATGGAGAACTTTAAGTCTCCACCAAGATCTGCCTTGTAGACCTCTTAAATTTTTATATATACAAAATACCTTTATCCAATAAAAAATATGATATCTAAACTTAAACAATTTCATTGATGTAAAAGATACATCTACAGCTCGTTAGATATCATTCTAGTCAACCTATACCTTTGCTATTGAATGTCTGCTCTATACATTCCCAAGGATCAATCATTGATTTATTTCTATGCCATATATATGTGGCGACCTCCTGGAGGATCCTTCTTTGTATGCTCTTATAGGTGATCATTTCCTTCTTGAAGACCCTCCTATTTCATTTTTGCTCAACATGTCAAATTAAAGCAATCAGATCAATTTATCTCATTGCAAACTCCTGTTTGTTAAATTTGTGTATTCTCTCCTCTATCTGTCCTCTATTGTATGGGTTCTTTTCTCTGGCATGTCCAGTATTTCCTCATGGATTCCTTACCTATGTTGCACCAGTACGGACATCATTTTGATGTGTCCGTGCAATATAGTTGATTAGTGACAGATACAAGCAAGCCTTTTGTATAGGGCATGTTAGGCCTACCTGTGGGCTGTGGCATATCAATCCAATTGACACTTTTGCTCTTCAAGTACCTCAGTTTATTATAGGTAGTCTTCATTTTTTTTTATGAGACTGAACTGGTTAGGTACCAACCAGGAAGCAGCTGACTGATACCCAACCATAATTATATTGAGATAACTATTCCACCTAACTATTACTTACAGACTAATACATCCGAATCAGTGTTGTTAACGGTGCCGTCCAGGCGCACCCAGGTGCCCAAAAGGCGAGAAAAAATGTCACTACCTAATCCAAAGCCAGACGGGATATCTTCTCTAGGCGACTCTTAGACGAGAAAGGCGCCAAAGGCGAGATTAGGCGAATGGATAATTAGGTGAGCCTAGGCGCACACCTAGGTGTGTTGGATGTTTTGTACAGTTTTTTTTGGCTTTGTTTGGATTTCTTGTAAGTTTCATGGGCTTGTTCGGTGTATTGGTTTTTAAAGTTGTATGATTAAGTTTTAAAGGGCAGTCTTTTTAAAGTTTTAAACTATAAGCTACTAACTAAATAGACATACAACAAAGGATTCAGTAAGTCATTAAGGAATGTGGAACATTGACTCGTTGATCATCTTGTGTTTGTTTTTCCATTTGAACAGTTTGCTTCTATCATAGTGACTTATGTGTGATATTATTGTTTTTGACTCTTTTATTTAGTTTATTGTCTAAAAACTCAAGTTTGATGAGTTTTTAGGGATATATGGCAGATTTAGATAACCTTGTAGGAACCCTAGAGGGGGGGGTGAATAGGGTCAAGCTAACTAATCAAGCATTTAGCACAAGCTAATGGGCAATTTAAAAGTAAGTGCAAGAGAAGAAGCAATAACAATACCGACACACGATATATCCTGGTATCCTCCCAAGAGGCACTCCAGTCCCGGAACTCTCTCCGGCTTTAATCCACTATTTGAGTAAATAGTTACACACGAGTTTGGATTCGAAGAACTCGCCAACTTCTTACACGAGAGCTTTAATCCGAAGGCCTCTCCGACTTCAACCGAGAGTTTGGATACGAAGACTCTCCAACTTCAATCGAGAGTTTGGATACGAAGACTCTCCAACTTCAACCGAGAGTTTGGATACGAAGACTCTCCAACTTCAACCTTTCACAATAGGTTTTGATCTCCTTATACAACAAGATGAAGATCTTACTTTTCAACTCAATAACTCTAACACAATTTGTGGATGGCAAATGAAAGCCTTGTAGAGTTGTTTGTGGATAGGCTTTGGTGGTTTAGAAATTTTTAGGCTCAAAGCATCATTCTTGAATGAAGGGGTTCAAAGCTATTTATAACCAAAGCATTGAAAAGAGCTCAAAGGCAACTTTTCAGACAGCGACCGGTATACCGTCGGTATGGATCGGTATACCGTCGGTATGCCGGTCTGGAATTACAACGGCTAGAAATATAGCCGTTGGGATCATTAAATGCTCGAAATCCGACCGTTGGAATTTCAACGTTACTGAACCGGTATACCGTCGGTATGAACCGGTATACCGTCGGTATGCCGATTTTGTAGGCAGAAACTTTCTGTGAACAAAATCGGTATACCGTCGGTATAGATCGGTATACCGTCGGTATGCCGGTTTTCTGCCGAAAATGATCCTGGACTAGTATCTACCCTAGCTTTCGATTTTGCCATCCATTTCTTGTGTTTACAATTATTCCTAAGACCCATTACAGACTCCAGATATACTGTAGCAGGTGCAAGCTTCTTCAGAGTCTTGAAATGATGATGGCATGGCTTGGCTTCTTCCTTTGGTAGGTGCTGGCGTTTTTCCTTGGCGGCAGCTGTCCAAAGATATCCAGTTTGTGAAAACTGAATACCTTTCGGGGGCTTCGCCCCCGAACCCCCGACGAGGGGCGCTGCCCCCTCGACCCCCGTCCGTTGACCGGGCAGCGGAACCCCCGAGTGCATGGCTCCGGAGATGTCGTCGGGTGGTTCAGAGAAATCTTGTGGGATCCGTCGTCTTTGGCCCACTATGATTTCTTCATTGCATATGTCCACATTGATCTTGCTTATTGCTTTTCTGCATGTACATGTTAGACGAACAAAGCAATATACATAGTAGCAAGTGTGATAAGTTTAATGCACATTAGGACAATGCTGAGTTTAAGTGTAACTGCTAAGATGATAGCATAAATGTTAGTGATATCATAATGATTAAACTTAATTGAATAACCATAATCAAAACATAGTTCTGATTTTGGTAGCTCAATTAAATTTAGGATATATATAATAATAACTCATATCACTAATATGTAACACAATAAGCACATATCACCAAAGGTATATGTATAAGTAGAAATGCTATAGTAATAGTATGAAGATTAGTGATAATGAAATGCTAAACTTAATAGATTAACCATATTAAAAAATATGATACAATCATTGGGCCAACAAACCTAACATAAGCTACAAAAGTGTAAAATCAAAATGTGTTTTGGAAAGAGATTGAGAAGTCGAGATGACACTTTACTTATCCGGACGAGGCTAGACGCTCCTAGGCGATGAGGCGAGGCAACTTGCCTAGGAGCGCCTATAGCTTTTTAAAACACTGGATTGCTATATAGGCTTCGAGTAAGGACATTTGAAGAACAGATGTTTTAAGCTCTCTGGTTGCTGCCAACACAATTCACAACCAACATCAGCAGCTATCTCTAACATTTCCAACCTGTCTTTGGTTATTAGCCTTCCATTGATGCATTCTTAGCACAGTGGCTCATCTTAGCACAGTTGCCTGGGAACCATATGATTTTGACCAATCAAGCTTATAACTTGAACATAACAGCATTCTGTATGCAGATCTTATAGTGAAATGACCATTAGGTGTTAGTTGCCACAATCAAGTATCCTTTTCTAGATCCTGGTAGATAGTTATCTGCATATCAATTGCTCACCTGAGTTGTGCAATAGTGTTTAGAAAGGTTCTACTGGCCTTCTTCTATGACATTGCAAACCTGTACATCTTCTTTGTATATTGCATAAACAGCCCAAACGAGTGAGTCTATGAGCCTACCTTGTGGTATCCATGGGTAAAGAACCAAATAGATGTGGTGCGTCCATCTGCAATGCTTCTTGTTAAAAGTCTCGAGGAAATCGTCTCTGGCACCTAGCATATCCTTCCAAATTCTTGAGCCTTTATTATTGTCCACCCTTTGATCCCATAAACTTCTCCCTTTCTGATATCTTTTGAGCACCCATGTGGACCATCAAGAGTTTGCAGAGGTGAGGTTGAATGCAGCTGCCAGTGTAGACAAGTTTCTGAACTTAATATATAAACACTAAATGATGTCATATCTAGTTCTCCTGCTCATGAGAATTATTTTCTGAAAACGCTCACCACTACAACTCACACCAATACAATTCACTCGGCCATGTGATTGGTGTTTATTCACGTAAAGAAGGGTTATATTCAATGTGGGTTGGGTTCGGGTCGGGTTGGCTTTAAGGGTTATATTCAGTGTCATTTAAGTCACTTTAGTTAGGGGTTCTGGTTGGGTCGGATTAGCTCAGCTTCTATTCAATGTCATTTGAAGTCACTTACATTAAGGGTTCGTGTTGGGTGAGATTGGCTTTCTAACCCCGACCTGACCCATATGTTAACTTTTTGTAAAGGATCGGTTTAGGGTTCTTCCCCAAATTCCCAAATCCTGGTTATCTTCTTCCTCATCTGTCTTCTTCCATAGAGCGACGAATCGGTGAACAGCGGAGGAGTGCGGCAACGATGGCGGCAAGTCAGCTACAAGTGCGGGCCTAGGTTTAAATTTTCTTGCAGGACACATACACATCCAACTCTGACACGATTCCAGTTGTGTCCCACATGAATCAGTGTCGGATTCGAATCCGACAAGGATTCGCCGTCCATCTAGCCGTGTCTATGCTTTCAAGGTTACGACATCTTCGAGGATCGGCGATATGATTCAACCAGAGTAGTATCCATTCTGCATACGACTTTCAAGGTTACGGACATCTTCGAGGAAAATTCTGATGAATTGGGAGAAGAAAGACGAGAATGTCATGCTTGAAGATGTTGCTGAATTGAAAAAATGAAAAGAATATGATTATTGATGATTGCCTGAGTTGTAGCTTTAATCAACAAGTAAAAGCCAATCTGAATAATGAACCTAGAACAAGTCACCAAGGAACAATAATCTTTTGGAAGGAAACCTCTTTTTTTTTTTTTTTTTTTTTTTGTCAAAGCTAAGCTTCTTATACTTATCATCCTTATAGGTTCATGTCCAGTGGTTGAGAATTCCTTTTTCTTTTTGAGATTTCTTTTTTGTGTGCTTCATACTATCATATGTTTATCGCAAAATGGATACAAGTATCCATAATATGCTTCAGTTTACTGCAATTGTTCGATGGTTACTAATGTGTTGATGTTGGAATAAGATTTTCTGTTGAGATGGATACTCTTTTCAGGAGTTGGATTCATTCTCTGTGGTCTCTTCGCATTGCCCCGAAAAGACTTTCTAGCATTCATGTCCTCAGCAGGTCCACCACATTCACAAAATTTGCTAATTTATGTTTTGTTCTTCAGTTCATCTGAGCGTGGGGACTTTTGCAGTACAAGATATTGTTGAGATGACGCATGTGTCCGAAGATGCCACTTATGCTGCTAAAAGTTGAAACATGCATCATTTTAGCGTTTAGAAGGAATAGGCTTCTGTGGAGTTTTCAGGGTCTTCAAAGGCTACCTTGTTCTGGTCATCTTTTAGAGGTTTTGACGATAGAAGTGAAAAGCATGCATTGTATTCATAGTTGGCTCGCCATTTTGTTGGGGGCTTTACCTTCAATTTTTGTATTATTGATATTTAATCGTCCTTTTAGCATCCATCTTGATAACTTATCTTTACCATCTGTATACTGTACAGTAGCTTTTGCTTACATTTGGATTGATGCAAAAAGAAAAGGATATGCCATCAGTGAAGATTGATGGATATGATCCTTTTTCATTCTGAAGTAGTTCTTTTCTGACTCTTATAATCCTAAATAAGTGGAGTGTGTTTCGAGTATCCTCGCATATTTTCTTAAAGAGGGATGATATTTGAACTTTCCAATTTTTGGTGGACTGTGTTTCAAGTGGCAAAGAACTACAGTTATGTACTTATTGAAGTATAGTTATGTACTTATTGAAGTATCTGCTAGTCTTTGTTTATGGCTATTTATATGGGCACATCAAAAGTTTATCAGGGCTAGCCAGGATTAGGGCTAGCCAATGTTTGAGGGGATTTTACTTGGGCTATCCAAATATTCTACTCAAGGGGCTGTCCAAACTCCACACCCCCCAAATTCCAAACATCAATCTCATTTCTAAATTTTACTCTTTTCACAAACCCTATTTTCTTTCCTCTTCTTCTTCCTCTCCACCATTTTTCACTCCTGACATTATTTTGGATCTTCTCCACCATTTTCCAACTCTCTCCCTACGATGGCACCCAAACGTTCCTCTCAATCAAGGTAAGAACTCTAATACTCTCTAATTCTTACTAAAACCCTAATACTTAATGGTTGTCATTTTTTTCCCAAAATCCTAATAATTTAGTTCGAAAAATTCAAGTATACATTGTAATTGTAATGGAATGATAGTTAAGATCACGGACAGTCATTCTAGATGATCACGAATTTGTTATGTACATCTTGCCAATTCTAAGAGTTTAGAAAATCTCGAGTCGACTAGGACTGTCCATATTTCTGGCGGTCCTATGTACTTGTAGGACTGCCTGAAACTGTGGCAGTCCACTTGTACAACAAGTATAACACAGGACTGCCGCACAATATGATAGTCCTTTATACATCTAGGACTGCCACAAAGTGCGGCAGTCCTGTGTTATACTTGCTGTACAAGTGGACTGCCACAGTTTCAGGCAGTCCTAACAGTATACGGGATTGCCAGAAATATGGGCAGTCCTGCATTGCACTTCTTGTTTGCTGTTTACTAAGTATTCTTTGATTGATATTAAATATTCGTAGTCACGAGCCGAATTCGAAGACAAAGGACGTTGACGTCGAGCCTAAAAGAAAACGTCCTACCGCATCAGAGCGGAAGGCACGTGAAGCTGAGCGGGTTTGCGAGAAACCAATAACGATAAGAGAATCGGAGGCACCCACTCAGACTACAACACGTGGAACCAAACGTGTTGCAAGTAAATCGAAGCAACAGAAGACTCGTCCTGATTCTTCCTCCTCCGATGATGATTTGGCCATTGTTCATAAAGGAGGTGACGATGGTTCCGGACCTTCTCACTGAGAAGGCCGCTACTGATAGAGCCGGTAGGATATTTGATCTCGATCTCAAGAGTATTGTAGATTGTCCTCATCATAGACTTGTTCTTTTCATTCTTCTGGCGCGTGGAATAAATTTGTTTCGGGCCAACTCCGGAGCTGGACAATTCTTCAACTAACTTCTTCTCCTCTTTGTTCAACCTTCCGGCATAGGGATGACCAGTAACTGTCTCCGCCAGCGTATGATTGTGCATCCCATTTCTGACATCAACTGTCCACTTTCCATTATCTCTTGAGACAAGCACTATCTTGAAAGGACAACCACACTTTCTGGTCCCTACCGCCTTCTCCGGGACTTTTTTTCGGGCTTCTTTTCTGCGATGAAGCCTAAATGTCCCACCTCTTTCGCATCCAAGATCAGCAGTTTTACGACACGGCCGGCCTCGTAATGACCTTGAAATGATAAGGACTGTGTTTGCTTGCCTTCCAACTTGTCTGCACCATTCTAATACTTCTTCATAAGATTCAAAGGCGACATCCGTTGAGAATATATTACTCAAGTCAATGAAATAGGAGATGGTATGCCCTACATTAAATTTCCAAAGGAATTGCCAATCACAATTACAAAAACAAATACAATATGAACAACTTCAGGACTGTCAAGGAAAATTGGCATTCCTTCAGATACATGGGACTTCCATAAACGTGGCATACAGAGGATGAACTTCTGTACAACAAGACTGCCAGACAGTCTGGCAGTCCTTCGTGTTTTATGGACTGCCAGAAAGTCTGGCAGTCCTATTTTACAGTATTTCTACACATAGACTGCCGTGTACTCTGGCAGTCCTAGTTACTTCTTGGACTATCATGTTTTGTGGCAGTCCACCTTTACAGAATGTTTGTTTCGGGACTGCCACAATATGTGGTAGTCCTAGTGTCGAAGTCTTCGGGAGAAGTCTATGTGTCGACTACGTATTTGGTCGGTCGAAAATTTACCGAGAGTTCTTTGGATGTATTGTCGTGTTCTTCGGAAGGTCCGGGCTGCTCGATTGATAGACGTGATGATCCACTTTCTTCCATAATTTCTACATTGGGACAAAATATAAGGTTATTTCAAAAGAACAAATTATTTAAGAAAATTTGTCGTTTAGCTGACGTAATCGTAACGAATATACTAAGAATCTTCCTTGGAGAATCTTCTAGGGTTTGGAGAAATGTGGGGTTGAGGAAAAAGTTGGGACCACAAGTAGAAATAACTAGGGTTTGGAGAAAAATGAGGAGAGAGAATGGAGAGTGAGGAAGAAGACCAACCAAAATTATAAGAGTTATCTTTTATACCTACCACTTGGATAACCCTGAGTAAATTTTTCAGTGGCAAACTTATAAATAATGGAAAACTAAGACTTGACTAGTCCTGATAAACTTTTGATGTGCCTTATAATTAAGCTACTAATGATCATCTTGGATAGGAGTGTAACTGGTGATGGTAGAAGTACTTCATGCTTTGGTTGATGATTCTACATCTGCATTTTGCAAGTTGGAAACTTTTTAGGTTATCTCTAACCCATTGTTCAAAATTTTCCTCAGTTTGAGGATGGAATATCTTATTAGTCTTTCCTCTAAATTTTACAATTTCAATCCTTCTGAAAAATAAATAAATTATTATTTACTTCTAAATAATTTGTTTCTTTTATAATTATTTTAATACAGTTATTTAGGATATATTATTCTCTACATTATTAGGCATAAAAATTTTAAATTAATTAATATTTTGCTTAGATGCTAGTAACAATCTTCTTATTCTCAATATCGAATAGAAAAACTAGGGACAAATATATGCAATTTTAGATTCTGAGATATCAGCAAGAACTTTATAATGGTAGAATTATTATTTAATTATATCTATATATTGAAAGATATAAATTGGAAATAAAAAATGCATTGCACGAAGAGTGGATCCTCAAATGACTCTCTCTCAAATTTGAGGAATTGTTCAATCAAATCTCCAAATAGGTGTTATAAGGGGTGGGTTGAAGATGGCCTTAGGCCTTGATGTAGCCTCTCCTATTTTTTTATAATACTAATAATAGTCTAGAATTATATTAAACATAGTAATTATTTTTTTTATATATTTTATATTATGAGTATATATTTATATGCATATAAAATACAAACACAAATATATATATATATATATATATATATATATATATATATATATATATATATATATTTGTGTGAACGCCCAATGGTACGGAATGGGGACCACCTCTAAGCTTTCCCACCTCAACGCCACTGAGTCCGACCACGCCCCCTGTTAGTTGGAATCACGAGAAACTCGGGCATTAACAAAAAGAGTTTCCGTTTCCTGGATTTCTGGAGCGAACACCCCCAGTTCTTGGGCATCGTCACGGAAGCTTGGAACAGCACGGACAACGCCGAACCCCTCACTCGGGTGTCCAACAAGCTCAAAGCCACGAGGAAAGCCCTTGCGGTATGGAGCAAGCAGGCATATGGGGACATTTTTCAGGCCATCCGTGAGGCTGAGGATGACGTCAATCGAGCATAAATCAGGTTCATGAACGATAGATCCCCAGCAACTAGGACTGCTCTTAACCTCACCAAAGCTATCCTCAAATTCTGTCTGAAAGTGGAGACAGATTTTTGGAAGCAGAAAGCAAGGCTTAAATGGGACAGCGAGGGAGACAAAAACTCGAGCTACTTTCACGCCTGCGACAATGGTCGCAGACAGAAACTCACTCTTCACCAAATAGTAGACAACACCGGGAACATCTTCAAAGACCAAAGGAGTATCCAAGCGGCAGCGGCGGAGTACTACTCCAAACTGTTCTCCAAGGAGACGGTTATCAGGGGCACTACCTTCCTGGAGGAGATTCTCCATCTCATCAGCGACGGCGATAACATCCAGCTAGAGCTACCTCCGTCCGAGCTAGAGGTGAAAGACGCCGTCTAGGCCCTTGACGAGCATAGTGCTCCTAGTCCAGACAGGTTTTCAGGGGTATTTTTTCGCTCTTACTGGGACATCATTAAGGCAGATATCCATGAAGCGGTCTCCGCCTTCTTTCAAGGAACGATGAACCCGAGAGCGATCTCGAGCACCAACCTGATCCTTATCCCGAAGAAAGAGAATCCGGAGACATTCCGCAATTTTCGTCCCATCAGTCTTTGCACCTTCACCAACAAGATCATATCCAAGATCGTTGCCTCCCGCATGTCAGGTCTCCTTCTCAAGATCATCTCTGAGAAGCAGAGTGGTTTTGTTCGAGGCAGAAATATCCAGGATAATATCATGTTAGCTCAAGAGTTAATCACCTGTATGAAGTTCCCGGCAAGAGGGAGCAATATAGTTATCAAATTAGACATGGAGAAAGCTTATGACAGGCTGGATTGGCAATTCATGATCTGGATCTTCAGAGCATTCGGATTCTCCGAAACCTGGACCAACATCGTGTGGAGATCGATCAGCAACTCCTGGTTTTCTACGGTGATCAACGGTCAGGCCGACGGCTTCTTCAAATCGAGCCGCAGGGTTAGGCAAGGTGATCCTCTGTCATCCACCATCTTCATCATTACGACGGATGCCTTGAGCAGGAACCTTAATAAGATGGCTTGCACTACCAACTTTCACCACTATCATACTGCCAGTGGCTGCCCGATTATCACCCATCTAGCCTTTGCTGACGACATCCTCATTTTCTTCTCCGGGGACGTCGAGTCGGTAGAGGTTGTCCACAACACTTTCCTAGAGATACGCTAGTTGTTCCGGCCAGAAGGTCAACCCGGATAAAAGTGTCATCTACGCTCTCCACAATATCAAAAGAGAGCACACGGCCACCCTCTCAAATACCACCTCCTTCCCTATCAAGCATCTTCCCGTTCCACTATCTTGGCTGCCCCCTCGTGTACGAAAAATCCAACGCTGGTACTTTCGAGGACCTGATCAACCGCATCAGAAAAAAACTTGAAGGTTGGCATAACGCTACTCTATCTCCAGGTGGCAAGATGATCCTTATCAAGCACGTCCTCACATCTATACCCATCTACACCCTTGCGGCGTACTCCCTCCCCAAGAAAGTCCTTTATTCGATCGAGAGCATCTTTAGCAACTTCTTTTGGGGGCACAATAACGGCAACGACAAGCATCATTGGGCCAGTTGGGATACTATGGCGCGTTCGACCGGGGAGGGGGGCCTGGGATTCATCAAACTTTCCCACATCGTTAAAGCATTATCGATGAAACTGTGGTGGAAGCTCCGCACGACTCAGAACTTATGGACCAGATTCATGAAGGCAAGATACTTCAAGCACATCCACCCGTCGACGACCATTTCTAACAGCAGATCCTCTGCGGCGTGGCGTCATACGCTCATCGGGCAGTTCTCTTGTCGAACCTGTGAAGCCTCTCCAGGTGGGACGACGAAGAATCATCGGCATTCCTGGAATAATGGGTTGGAGACACCTTACTTCCAAATCACTCAGAAGCCCACATGTACTGCAAGATCAAGGACATGTGGGATCCTATCGAAAATGCTTGGATTTGAAACAAGGTGCGGGATTGGGCCGGTCCCGAGGCGGTAGATCTCATCCGCCGTTGCGGATTGACGATCGGAACCAATGCTGACGAGATCCGGTGGCAGGATGATGCTTTAGGTTCCTTCTCGGTCAGATCGGCCAGAAGAGTGGTCCAAGGTACGGCGGCGCCCTTCCCTAGCATTGCTCCCTTCTGGCAGACATATATCCCCAATAAGTGGTCCTTCATCATTTGGAGAGCCCTATGCAAGATCCTTCCCACCGATGACACTCTCAGCACTATCGGCTTTAGCCTTGCGTCCGCGTGCACATGCTGCATAGATCGTAATTCAAAAATGGTGGACCACATCTTCTATCAGGGAGAACTTCCGGTCAAGGTATGGAGTATTCTTTCCCAACGCTGCAGGATGGTTCTAGGGGCGGATGGTACGACGACCTCGTTGCGGCATGGGGCTCTGCGTCCCATGGCCACCAGATCATAGCAGCAGCTGCAACTTGGGTAATCTGGAAGAATCACAACAAGACGAGATATAAAGGCCATCAGTACTCCGTAGAACAACTTATTAGGGAGACCATCAGGCAGTGTAGCAAGAGGAGATCCCTCTACAATTACGGCCAGACGGTCTTCTGGAACTCCCTCCTATCCCTAGTCTAGCCATTTTAGGTTCCTATCCTCCCCTTCTTTTGTTAGTATACATGTATAGGCTTCGGCATTTTGCGCCTTCTGGTATACTTGTACAACTTCGACTTTTCAGCTTTATGGAATAAAATAGGGAGTGTTATATATATATATATATATATATATATATATATATATATATATATATATATATATATGTCAAACTACCATTTTATTGAATAAGGTCGAAATGGCCGAACCTTTATAAGTATACCTAGAGGCGCAAAATGTGGATGCCTGTACACATATACTAACAAAAGCAGAGACAAACAAGAAACAAAATGGCTAAGCTGAGGATAGGGGAGAGTTCCAGAAGGCCTCCTGGCCATGCCTACAGAGGGATCTTCGTTTGTGGCATTGACGAATGGTCTCCCAAATTAGTTCGTCTGCATTGTACTGGTGGCCTTCGTATCTCTTCTTGTTTTAATTTTTCCAGATAACCCACGTGGCGGCCGCAGCGACGATCTGGTGGCCATGGGATGCGTTAGCTCCAATTGGCTAGGAGTTGGTGAAGGTTGTCGCCTCCTTAAGGCAAACTGCAGCGCTGAGAAAGAGCTCTCCAGACCTTGACCGGAAGGTCCTCCTGAATGAGGATATGGTTGGCTATTTTTGATTGTCGTTCAGAGCAGCATGTGCACGCGAGGCAAGGCTGAACCCGATAGTGTTGAGGTTGTCGTCAGTTGGGAGGATATTACGAAGGGCTCTCCATATGAGGAAAAGACCACTTCTTGGGGATGCACGTCTGCCAGAATGAGGACAATGGTAGGGAACGGGGTCGCTCTGTCCAGTATAATGCTTCTGGCAGACTTAACCGAGAAGGCGCCAGCACCGTCGGAAGACCACTCGAGCTTATCTACGTCTGGTCCGATCCTCAAGCCGCTACGGCGGATGTAATCGGTAGTTTCGGGCCCAGCCCATGAGCTGACTTTGGTCCAGTTCCAGGTGTTATTAAGAGGGTCCCACAGATCCTTGATAGTGCTGTTCCTAGGAGCCGCCTGAGTGTTAGGAATTAAGAGATCGCCTACCCAGCGCTCCAGGAATGGTGATGCTTCCCCGATGCCCACCTTAAGGCGAATTACTAGTTCGGCGAGGGACCGCTCGTGAAGGATGCGTCGCCAGGCCGCGGATGATCTGCTGTTAGCGATGGCCGTGGACGGGTGGATATGCTTGAAGTATCTGGCCTTCATGAATCTGAACCATAAGTTCTTACTGGTGTGAAGCGTTCACCACAATTTCATCGAGAAAGCGTTAATAATGTGGGAAAGTTTGGTAAAACCCTAGGCCCCCCCTCTCCGGTGGGCCTAGCCATGGTGTCCCAGCTGGCCCAATGGTGCTTTTCGTGGCCGCTGTTGTACCCCCAGAGAAAATTACTGAAGATGCTCTCGATGTAGGATAGGACTTTCTTGGGGGGAGTACGCTGCCAGGGTATAGATGGGAATGGAGGTGAGGACGTGATTGATGAGGATAATCTTGCCTCCCGGGGATAGGGTGGCATTGTGCCATCCTTCGAGTTTCTTCTGATTCGATTGGTAAGGTTCTCGAAGATCCTAGCATTGAATTTTCCGTACACCTGGGGGCACCCGAGGTAGAGGACTGGAGGGTGTTTGATAGGGAATGATGTGGTGGTAGATATGCTTGCCCCTTGCTCTCCTTTGATATTGTGGTGGGTGTAGATAACACTCTTATCCGGGTTGATCTTTTGCCCAGAGCACCTTTCATAGTTCTGGAGCGTGTTGTGGATGACTTCTACCGATCCTGTGTCTTCGGATGAGAATATAAGGATATTGTCAGTGAAGGCCAGGTGGGAGATGATCGGGCAGCCGCTAGCCTGTATGGTAGTGCTGGATGTTCGGGGAGCTCGTCATCTTATTAAGGTTTCTGCTCAACGCATCCGACGTAATGATGAATATGGTGGATGATAGCGGATCCCCTTGTCTGACTCCGCGATTGGATTTAAAGAACCCGTCCGCTTGGCCGTTTATAACCGTGGAGAACCACAAGTTGCTGATCGATCTCCACACAATGTTGGTCCAGGTTTCGGAGAAGCCGAAGGCTCTGAAGACCCAGATCATAAATTGCCAATCGAGCCTGTTGTAGGCTTTCTCCATGTCTAGTTTGATAGCAATGTTGCCCCCTCCTAGCTGGGAATTTCATGCAGGTGACTAATTCTTGAGCCAGCATGATGTTGTCATGGATGTTTCTCCCCCGGACAAAGCCACTCTGCTCCTCCGAGATGATCTTTGGGAGAATGCCTGCCATGCGGGAGGCGATGACCTTGGATATGATCTTGTTGGTAAAGGTACAGAGACTGATAGGGCGAAAGTCGCAGAATGTCTCGGGGTTGTCTTTCTTCGGAATAAGGATAAGGTTGGTGCTCGATATGGCTCTGGGGTAGGTAGCTCCCTGGAGGAAGGCGAATGCTATATTGTGGATGTCAGACCTGATGATGTCCCAGCACAGTGCGGAAGAAAACCCCCGAAAATCCGTCTGGCCCAGGGGCGCTATGCTCATCGAGGGCCCAGACTGCTTCTTTAACTTCTTCCTCCGAGGGGGGTTGTTCAAGCCGTAAATTGTCTGTGTCGCTGATAAGAAGGGGAACCTTATCCAGGAAGGTATCGTCTTTAAGTACCGCTTCCTTAGAAAAAAGTCTGGAATAGAACTTCGCGGCCTCCGCTTGGATACCCTTTTGGTTGGTGATGTGGTGCCATTGTCTGCGACAATCTGATGGAGAGTGAGTTTTTGTCTCCGCCCGTTGATGCAGGCGTGGAAGAAGCTAGAGTTGTTGTCCCATTTGATCCTGGCTTTCTGCTTTCAAAAATTGGTATCATTCTTCAGTCTGAATTTGAGGATGGCTTTGGTGAGATTCATCGCCTTCCTGGTAACAGGCGAATTATCGGTCATATATTTTGCTTCAGCACGAGTCACGTCGTCCTCCGCCTCGCGAATGGCTTGGAAGATATCTCCATAAGCTTGTTGGTTCCATGCTGTCAGAGCTTTCCTCGTAGCCTGGAGCTTAATGGCCACGCGGTTAAGGGGGTCTATGGAGTCCGCACTATTCCACGCTTCTGTGACGACCCCTAAGAATTGGGGGTGCATCGCTCCGGAAGTCCAGGAAGCGAAAGCTTTTTCTGGAATGGCTGGAAGTGTTAGTGATACCAATCAGCGGGGGTGGGGGGGCGTGTTCTGATTCGGTGGAGTTAAGGTGAGTGAGCTTGGAGGATGTCCCCGTATTAAGCCAGTGGGCGTTCGTTAATGCCCTATCAAGACGGAAGAATTGCCGCCGGTCGCCTTTCTGCATGTTGCACCAGGTGAATGCGTTGCCGGTGAATGGGAGAGAGGTGAGGTGAGAGTTGAAGATGAAGTTGTCGAAGTCTTGCATGGCGGAGAGAGGGGGAGGGCGGCCTCCAATCTTCTCTTCTCTGCAAGTGATGGCGTTGAAGTCTCCGATGCAAAGCCATGGCAGGTTGCGGTTGTGGTGGTTGATGTCCAGAAGGCCGTTCCATAGATGCTATGCAAGAGGAATTAAACCAATTCGAAAGGAATCAAGTTTGGGAACTTGTTCCCAAGCCCATTGATCATCCGGTCATTGGCACCCGATGAGTATTTCGAAACAAACTGAACGAGAATGGTTTAGTGACTCGTAATAAGGCTCGACTCGTAGCTCAAGGATACAATCAAGAAGAAGGTATCGACTACGGTGAGACTTATGCTCCAGTTACGAGATTAGAATCCATTTGCATGTTATGTGCATTTGCATGTTTTCATAATTTTAAGTTATTTCAAATGAATGTCAAAAGTGTATTTTTGAATAGTTTTATAAAAGAAGAAATTTATGTAGCTCAACATCCCGGTTTTACTGATTTTAAATATCCTGAATACGTTTTCAAGTTAAAGAAAGCCTTATACGATTTGAAACAAGCCCCTCGTGCTTGGTATGATCGTCTAAGCTCTTTTCTACTTGATAACGATTTTTCAAAGGGAAAGGTTGACACTACATTATTTATAAAATCTTTGAATAACAACATTCTTTTGATTCAAGTCTATGTAGATGATATTATTTTTGGATCTACTGATGAATCTCTATGTCAAGAATTTTAAAGTGTATGCAGAATGAGTTTGAGATGAGCATGATGGGAGAGCTGAAATTCTTTCTCGGACTGCAAATGAAACAAATCAACAATGGGACGTTCATAAATCAAGCAAAGTACACAAAAGATCTATTAAAGAAGTTCGACCTGGAAGCAGTCAAGCCACTTAGCACTCCAATGGCGACTTCAACCAAGCTTGATACTGATGAACAAGGCAAACCCATCGACATATGTAAGTATCGAGGTATGATCGGTAGCTTACTGTATTTAATTGCTAGTCGACCAGACATTATGTTCAGTGTTTGCTTGTGTGGACGTTTTCAAGCCAATCCTAAGGAATCATATCTGTGCGCAGTGCGTATCTTCCGATACCTTAAAGACACTTCTTCTGTCGGCTTATGGTATCCCAAAACCACATCAATTGACCTAACCGATTATTCTGATGCTAATTTTGTCCGGATGCAAAGTAGATAGAAAAAGTACTAGCGACACATGTCATTTCCTAGAAAAAGCTCTAGTCTCTTGGTTTAGCAAAAAGCAAAATTCTATTGCATTATCAACAACCGAGGCTGAGTATATTGCCGCAGGACGTTGTTGTGCACAAATTTTATGGATGAAGCAAACTTTAGAAGACTATGGATTGCATTTTTCACAGATACCCATTTTCTGTGACAACACTAGTTCTATTAATTTGACTAAGAATCCAGTATGTCACTCTCGTACTAAATATATCGAGATTCAACATCACTTTCTTAGAGATCATCAACAAAATGGAGAAATAGACCTTGTATACATAGACACACAGAATCAATTAGCTGACATACTCACAAAACCTCTAGCAGAAGATCGTTTCAATTATTTACGTCGAGAATTAGGAATTTTAGATGTCAATAATATTAATTAATTTTGTTTTATTGATTAATTTATTCAATACTCATTAACTGTTTTCGAGACAAGCCTAAAAAGAGTCTGTCTGTCACTACGACTATGGTCGAAGCGAAGCGGTATTTAAGAGTTCCCCGGTGAACCTTCGTTAGCTGAGACAGTACTCCTGCAGCTAATCTGAGACATATGCTGAGTAAAAAATATTAATTTATAAAATAATATTAATAAAAACTCTGAATTAAACATTCGAAACGAATTGATAAAAAAGATGTGGCCCCACAAATATTTTTTTATATAGCCAGGCAACCCTTGGCGAATTTGGCCCGAGTTCGGTCCGAATTCGGCCAGAGTTCGGCTGGATATATATATGTACCAGTCAGAAACCGAGGCCCCCTCTTCTTCATTCTTCCAAACCTCATCAAAACAGCAGCAGCCGTGCCCCGAAAATCCTAGCTCTTCTCGACCTTCCTTCTTCTAATCCACGTGGAGATCTTCGTCCAAAATTTGGATTCGTGTGGAGAATCTCGTTCTCTACATCATACCTGATTCTCAGAAGGTATAATTCCTTCTCTCCTCCACTTTCAAATTATTAGGGTTTTTAGTTTTTGGGATAGAATGCCTATGGAATTCAATCCTTTCAAGAGAAAGAAGACCAATGCCAGTGAAGAGGCATCGTCTTCTGATCCGCATACGGATTCCCTCTCTTCTCTGGTCCAATCGTATGACGGTGCATCGGACGAGTTTTATTTCAAAACTCCCGACCAAGCCCTACTTTGGTATGCCAATTTCATTATGCGTACTATTTGTACCGGATCTCCGATCAAATGGACTATCTTTCCTGACCACCGTCCTTACTTTGAGGCATTAGGGTTACATCACTTTGTTACTTTGCAATTCCCTATAGCTACTAATGCCATTAGATTATTTTACTGTAATTTCGTGTTAGACACTTTTACCGCGAGAACTCGTGTCGGCGGGATAGATATCGAGTTCAATGATGAATCGCTAGCGAAAATCCTTGGTCTTCCAAACGAAAGTGCACCGCTCGATGACATCACTGACTTCGATTTACCCGATGGTACGACTCTCGTTAGTTTCAAGAATGAGCTTTGTGCGCCCGCACGTGCTCGTCCTGGAATGTTTAAGGCCAATAACTTGAACTTGTTTAACTATAATTATATCGCATCATCTATTCAACTCTACTTCCAAAATCTACTTCAAAAGATGATGTCACTGCACTTGAGCTTTCTGCTTTATATCACATTCTTAAGGGGATTCCTTTTTTGCCCCTAAGACTATCATTCAGATGATGGGTAGATGTCGCGGTAGAGATCGCAACCTCTCTCATGCGATGATCATCCCACGCATCTTTCAGAGATTCGATATTGACTTATCCACTTGTGCTCTGGACCCTGAGCCCAAGTTCCTCAAACTCTCTCGTCGCAGTATTGCCACTGTTTCTCCACATACTGCACCTGCTCCTCCTGCACCTACTCCCACAGCACCTGGTCCTCCTCAGTCTTACCATATGACCTTTAAGGTATTCACTAGCATCTATCAGATCTGCAGTCATTTTATGTTGATACTTCCAGGGAACATAAGTTTCGTGACGTGACTCGGTTCCAGCTATTGCCAACTCCTTCGTCGATCTACGATTTGCACAGACGGGTCACTTTGCCAGCTCTCTACCTCGAGACCCTTCTGTTTATGGCTACCGTATTGATGATGAGGCGGTCCACTCTCTGTTCCAGCCAGGGAACGCATACGATTGGTATCGTACTTCTGGTGCCACTCTTCATACTTATGGAGCCGGCACTTCTGGAGCTGGTCCTTCTGGACATGCTGGCGCTGCAGCCGATGATGATGATGATGATGATTTCTGAGATGTTACTGTTTGAGACTGTCTATTTTGTCTTATGTTTACTTGGAAATGCTCCGACATTCCAAGATATTATCAGTACACTTTATTTTTGGATATGATTTGTGACTCTTCATAGACATGTTTTTATGCCTCAGTTTGGCATATCTTTTACTTTAGTTTATTATTCAGCTTAGCATTTTATTTGTTTCAACTTTATAGCATTATCTTTCTTTATGCTTCATATAAACTGCCTGTGACAAATACCATGCCTGTGTTGTTTATATCATTTCAGTTTCTCTTATTTTTCTATAAATGTTTATACCATGCCTGTGATGAATGTTTTTATATTTTGTGTTTCTTCACTGATTGTTACTTATGCATTTATTACGGGGGAGCTTTCTCTTTGCAAATATTTTGCTAAGTGACAACGGGGGAGAAATAAGATCTAACATCTTCATGAATACAGGAATACAGGTTATGAACAATTTTTTTCATTTTATCTCTCGGTACTTTTGGTACACTTTTGAATTGATCAAAACCAAGATGTTATATCGGTCAAGGTTTGTCAATTATCAAAATGGAGGAGATTGTTGGCCCATTGGTCATGGTCAAACCTGATTTTAATAATTGATCAAACTCTGTCTCGATATAAATGCGAGTCAATTCAGATGTTTACTTGCGACATTTTGGACACTGATCAAAGATGGATATCTACTCCGTTCAAGACCGAAGCTGTTTGCCACTCAGAATGTATTTTCTTCAAAGCAATACAATTTTTTATTTTATTGAGTCTAGGAATATATTGTACACCAAGTCGTATTGGCAAATAGGCTATCCGGAAATATTTTTTCAAAACTGACACATCTTTTCAAAATGACCTATATTTTTGAAAACATCTATTTTTACAAAAAGCTTCTGAAGGACTTTTTCAAAAAGCCAAAAATATTTTTCATAAAATCAACTGACCAAATCCTGACAGAACTTGGCCAGAGTTCGGCCAAGTTGAATGTTATGTGAACGTTTGATTTTGAACTTGGTCTCCCTTCAGTTGCGGTTTGTTATAAAGAGTTCTGTCCGAATTCTGTCAGAGTTCTGCCTTTGGAAAAAGTATAAATAGAGAAGGATTTCGATCATTTCAAATCACGAATTCACTTTTAATCTTTTCTCTTCTAAAGCTTACATTTCTTCCAAAGAGTTCTAAAAATCTTACATTTTCAAATCCCAAGCCAGTTACAATCCTCTAGTCGATTTGCCAGTGCGGTGCGGTCTAGAAGTTTCAGAGCGATCGTAATCAGAGGCTTGATTGAAGATTGACTCTTCACAATTGAAGTTGGTCGAGTTCTTCGTATCAAAGCTCGCGTCTGTAGAAGTTGTAAGGACTTCGTATGAAAACTTGCGGGATTTTCCAATAGTGGATTCAACTGGAAGCTAGAGTTCTTCCGACTGGACTAGTCCTCACAAGAGGGAAACAAGTATAAATCTCGGTGTTTGCGTTTGCCTTCTGATCACTCTTTTATTACTGTCATTTATTTTGTGATTATAATTATATCTGTGATCTAACTGCTAATGAGTTTTTTAATTAGCAATATTTCGCTGCCTACTCTATTTACCCCCCTAGAGTATTCTGCTTTACGATTTCGTTCCTACAGATGCCGTTTAGACATAATTTTTTTTGAAGAACTTGCCGTTGACGGGCATCATAAGCAAGTCTCTATTTTGTTTTGCGAGACGGTATGCGCCGTTGGAGAATACGGTCTCGATGACAAATAGGCCCTCCCATTTGGGTTGGAACTTGTCGACAGTTTTATGAGTCATAACCATCGGCCTGCGAACTGTCAAGACGAGGTCGCCTACTTGGAATATTCTTAGTTTGACCTTCTTGTTGAAGGCTCCAAAGATGCGTGCTTGATAGAGCTCGATTCGTTGTTGAGCTTGTAAGCGCTTTTCGTTTAGGGCTTCCAGCTCTTGTAGCCGTCGACGGTAATTATCATCCGAGGTAAGTCGGTAAGTGAGGGCTACGCTGAGCGAGGGGATCTGGGTCTCCAGTGGGAGGACTTTCTTGCTCCTGTAAACTAGAGAGAACGACGTATTTCCTGTGGCCGTCCAAATTATGGTGCGGTATGCCCATAAGCACTCACCAAGCTTTTCATTCCAGTCGCGCTTGTTTGAAGACACGAACTTTTTGAGAAGCTTGATTATGGTCTTGTTAAAGGCTTCGACAAAACCATTAGCTGACGGATTGTAGGTCGTTGAAGCCACATTCTAAATTCGGTTCTTGTCACAGAATCCATAGAAGGCATGGCTTGCGAACTGCGGACCATTGTCATGAATGATCCTCCTTGGCAGTCTAAAATGGTAAATAATGTGATGTTTTATGAAACTGATCACGTTTTGTAACGCCCCAGTCCCAAAATACGTAGGACTAGGAACGTAGACATGCCAGCTGTATTCATACGAAATACGTAGGTCTCGTATGAATACATAAGCTGTAAAATGCAGTAATCCAAGACAAACTATATCTCATCCACAATGAAAAGAATAATAATATGAATATCAACTCGAATATTTTTGATACAATCGTTGGGCGGAGACAAAGTCCACTACCAACTATCCCAATAAAAGAAATGTACAATAAATCGAGCGATAAAAATAGCAAGACGAACCAAGCTCAATTGTCTTCGAAGGAATGGAGAAGACCACGGCCTTGGCTAGAATACCTGCGGAAAACATGAACACACACCTGGGGAAAAACTAGGTCCTCAGACGGACGTAGCAAGATACAGGAAGAACAAGCTAATATGAACTGTCAGAATAAAATAATATATAAATGACTATCCTAGTCACAAATATGCAAAGGAGATTCTAACCGCCTAATGTGCAATTTAGAGGACAACTTTCATGCGCATGGGTAGGATTTTAGGCTATGTGTACGTAACTGGCATCCAGTCATCTGTATCCGGCCGTAACGTCCAAAACGTCAGAGGGTATCTGCAAATATATCGCCACAGTTCCATCCGGAGACTGTGGTTTACCTGTTTGGCTTCCCATACGCACTAGCGACTGTCCTCCCCCAATATATCCCATACTGTTCAAGTCATGTCCATGGCTCATCCAGTTTTGTAACTGCTTGAGTCTCTAAAACCCTAGTCATAGCAGTTACGATCATCTACCGTCACACGACTTTAGAGATAGCTAGTCAATAAATCGTGCCCCTAATAAAATATCTCAAACCGTGTAGTGTAAGTGTCATGGCCAGCGGAGATATAAAAATATCCCGCACTAAGAGGGTAGTCAACTACAACTAAGTCATCATGCATAAAATAAAATAACGACTAAATAAGTCGCTTGCACCCAAGTGTGGCTTGGACACGCAGTTTATAACAAAGGAAACTAACAATATGAAATAAAGTAAATAATGCAGTAAATAAATAATTGTCAGTTAATTAGCAAGGTATACTTGCCTGTTGCGACGCCTGGTGAGCTGCCTGGTGTGGTACAATAAAGGTGGCACAAGATCGACTTCGATATTACATCTATGCAAGGGAGCCTCTAATGGTGGCACAGACGGTTCCATTGGGTCCAGAACGGTCAATTTAGTTAGGGTGGACATAAAGTAGTCTAGGATTGGCGAGGAAATATGAAGATTGAGACTGGTCATGGGCAGGAGGAAATTCAAAAGAAAATGATAATAATATATATTCTATTTTTAGAAGACTATTTATAATACTTGAAAACTAGTTTTTATGAGTCAAAATAATTATAGAAAAATACTTAAAATCAAGAAAATTTTATTTTTGGCTAAAAACTCCAAGTTTGTAAAAATATAATTTAAAGAAACTATATTTTTATTAGTTCAAAAATACTTTTAGTTTAAGTACTTGAAAATACAAAAAATTATTTTTTTTGGCCACAAATACTTTAAGTTTGTAAAAATGGAATTGACAAAAAAACTAGAAATTTTATTTAGGACTTAAAACTCCTACTTTTGTCAAACCAATTTTTTTTGATAAACTATTAATTATCTATTTAATTAATAAAATAGAATATTAATAATTACAATGTATATACTATGCTCAAAGTAACCAAAAGTAATACTACTAAAAATATTTATATTTAATTGGAGAAAATATTTATATAAAACTGGAGGGACTGTACTGCTGGTAGCAGCAATAATAATAATAATAAAATAATAATAATAATAGTAATGATAACAATAATAATAATAATAATAATAATAATAATAATAATAATAATAATAATAATAATAATAATAATAATAATATAACATATACTAAAAAGAAGAAGAAAACAAAAAAATAACCAAAACACAAAAATAATCACAACAATTGATACAAACCAAAAAAAAATAATGATAATTAACTAAATATCATGCAGCAGTTGCTGCTATTCTTCTCTAGTAACATAACACAAAAAGTAAAAAAAATATCAAAAGAGAAGTAAGAGTGAGTCCAGAGGAGTGGAGAGGGAAATCGAGAAAGGGGGACGAGCTCGGGGCGGCGCCGGTCTGTGCGAAGGCCGGCGCCTAGATCCAGGCGACCGCGGTTGGTCTTTGGGAGGCGGAGGGAAAAAGAAAGAGGGGAAAGGAAGAGAGGGAGCTGGCGGATAAGAAGAGATAGGCGGCGGAGATCTCGCCGGGGCTCGGCGGGAGGAACGGGAGAGCGGAGGGGGAGCTCGGGGTGCGGCGAACCGGCGGGGAAACTCGGAAGGGGAGGTCGGCGAGGCGCAAGGGTGTAGGCGCGCGACGGCTAGGGCTACGGTGCTCCGGCGCTGCGGCTAGGCGCTGCAGAGAAAGGCTAGGGCGGAGGAGATCTGGGTGTTTGGGACTCGGCGCACGCGGCTGTCGGCGGGAATAGGGACGGTAGCATGCCGGCCGGCCAGAAAGGGGCACGAGCACGGCGACGCTCACCCGACAGAGAGAGTGGCGGCGGATCAAGGACGGAGATGACCACTCCGGCGAGATGGAGGCTAGGGCGAAAGAGGGGTTTCGCGGTGGCCGACGGCGGAGGCTCTAACCACGATTGGCGTTGGTGAAGGCGTGGTCGGGCTGCGCGCCAGCGGTCCGACACTCACGCTGGTGGCCGGCTCGGCTGGGAGCGGCGGAGGGTTCTCGATTGCGGCGGAGGTGTTCATCGGCAGACCGAGGTAAGGGTGGTGGTGGTTTGTTGGTTTCTGTTTTAATTTGTGATTTTTGTTTGGGGTTTTGGTCGGGTTTGGCTTGGGAGCGGCCGGAAAGTGGCCGGAGGAGAAGTGGGTGGCGGTGGTGGTATTGGCGACAGCGGGGCTGGAAGTGGTGATGGTGGTGGTAGATCTGGGGTTTTGGGGAATTTTCGTCGTGGTGGGAGTCACCGGTGGCGGTGGACTGGCCGTGGTGGTGGTGGCGGGTGGTGTCGGAGGAACGTGGTGAGGGTGATGGCGTGATGTTGGAGGCTGTGGCGGCAGGCTGGTGTTGGGACAGCAGGTGGTTGGGCCGAACGGGACAGGAGGAGGCAGAGGGTTAGGATTAGGATTAGGGTAGAAATTTCTATTGTGTCGGGAGAAGTGTCCGACACGGAATCAATGTATTTGTATAAACATGGAATAAGATATTGGATGGTGGAACATGGACACGGTGCACGCACTTCATGGAGAAATATTTGTGGAGGAATAATGTGGATGATAAAAATATTGGAGGAGTACCTGCCTATTTATAGGATGTGGAAATTCCCAATTGGATAGGAACTAGGACTATTTAAAACCCAAATTAGATAATTCTTCTACTTAATTTAAAAACCAAATCCAAATCTAAATACAAATTCTAATTTAAATCAAATTAAATTTTAGTTTAAAATCGACTAGGATAAATCAAATCTTCAAATATTTATCTATTTAAATAATTCCAAAAATCAAATCAAGATTTAAATGGTCACAATAACTTCCAAATATATTTTTCAAAATACCAATAATAATAATTTCGAAAATAATAAATATTTTTAAATATCTTTTTGAATAATAAAATATTAATATTAATAAATCTCAAAAATTATATTTTTATTTAAATTAGACTAATAAATAATTATGAAATATATATGTAGGTACAAAATGATGTTCTCATAATTATGTTTTTCTAGCATACAATAAAAATATTATTTATTACTAATAATTATGAGAAATGAAAGACTTTATAAATAAAATAACAAACTTAAAAAATTTTGGAACGATAACAAAATAATTATTATGTATATTATTTTAGAACTTTAAAAATAGAAAAATAATATTTTCAAAAATATGTACGCTCGCACATAATCGCACTCGTCGAGCAATTTCGAAAAATAAAATTTTGTGCGCGACGTAAAATACGACTACGCGACGTACAATACAAAATTTTAAATCAGTACTAATTTTAATAAATAGAAAAAATATAGTAGAAATTTAGGGGTTTTATATCCTACCCAACTTAAAAGAATTTCGTCCTCGAAATTAAGGATTTAGTAGGGGGTTGAGAGGGTACAAGGGTATATCAATGAGGAATCAAATCACGACGTTCAAAACAAACATTAGAAAATCGTGATTTCGATAACTACGAAAATAAATCACGGATTTAATTTAGGGAGTGAATGATGGTTGCGACAATGAATCTAGGGTTAAGGAAAAGGACTAGTAACTCGAGATGGGGATATAGTCCCATCGGTTGGTTGATGGCTAACTTGCTTGGGAATAGATGGTGGGACAACTAAGGGTGATACTTTGGGTCTAACTATCAAGTACGAGTCTTCGTCTAAATAGGCGAAAGACGAAAACCAATATGAGTCCAAAGAAGTTATTTTCGAATACCAATACGTGGTTCAAAGGCGAGCGAGTAATTCAAAAGAATTGCCAAGGCTGTTGTGGATGGGACTCTTAGAGGACAAGTTTAGCTTTGTCCCTATCCACGTGGAACGATAAATAAGAGCGAACCAAAGTGCACTTGGTTGATCAGACCATCATGCACCGGTTCTAATAAGACATTATACTAGTGAGTGGCCACTCCATAGCATATGCCTTGATCAAGCTCGATAAAGAATTAGCTTGTAAATACTAGGCTATATTAGCATCATTGGTCTAGATAATAAAACATAGGCACGTGAGATTTAGATGAAAATAGAGTAGAATTAGTTCAAACTCCTTAAGACTCTAAGTTATATCCTACGTTGGTCTCTATACAGTCGTCCTAGTCTCTTTTGTCCAAGTCTTTGGTTGACTAGATGGGTTAGGTCCTCTAAATTCTAGAACCTAAGTGAACTTGCTAATATAGGTCACAAGGACAAAGGGATTGCTAGGTCGTAAGGCATTCTACCCAACTTCAAGAATTAAACTAATGGTGTTTTGGGACAATTAATAGTAGGGTCAATCTCTAGCAAGCACGAAGGGAAGATAAGAATAGGGATGGAAGGAAGCAAGCAAGATGCAATTGATGAGTCAAACGGTAGATAAAATCAAAGAAAGAGGTCAAGTATGTGGATGAGAACCTAGACTTCTAATCCTATACGCAGGCTTGCTTGGTACGGTAAAGTAACCAAACAATTTATCTTGACCTGTATGGGCCACCACAAAAACATGTAACGTCCCAGTCCCAAAATACGTAGGACTAGGAACGTAGACATGCCAGCTATATTCATACGAAATACGTAGGTCTCGTATGAATACATAAGCTGTAAAATACAGTAATCCAAGACAAACTATATCTCATCCACAATGAAAAGAATAATAATATGAATATCAACTCGAATATTTTTGATACAATCGTTGGGCGGAGATAAAGTCCACTACCAACTATCCCAATAAAAGAAATGTACAATAAATCGAGCGATAAAAATAGCAAGACGAACCAAGCTCAATTGTCTTCGAAGGAATGGAGAAGACCACGGCCTTGGCTAGAATACCTGCAGAAAATATGACCACACACCTGGGGAAAAACTAGGTCCTCAGACGGACGTAGCAAGATACAGGAAGAACAAGCTAATATGAACTGTCAGAATAAAATAATATATAAATGACTATCCTAGTCACAAATATGCAAAGGAGATTCTAACCGCCTAATGTGCAATTTAGAGGACAACTTTCATGCACATGGGTGGGATTTTAGGCTATGTGTACGTAACTGGCATCCAGTCATCTGTATCCGGCCGTAACGTCCAAAACGTCAGAGGGTATCTGCAAATATATCGCCACAGTTCCATCCGGAGACTGTGGTTTACCTGTTTGGCTTCTCATACGCATTAGCGACTGTCCTCCGCCAATATATCCCACATTGTTCAAGTCATGTTCATAGCTCGTCCAGTTTTTTAACTGCTCGAGTCTCTAAAAATCCTGGTCATAGCAGTTACGATCATCTACCGTCACACGACTTTAGAGATAGCTAGTCAATAAGTCGTGCCCCTAATAAAATATTTCAAACCGTGTAGTGTAAGTGTCATGGCCAGCGGAGATATAAAAATATCCCGCACTAAGAGGGTAGTCAACTACAACTAAGTCATCATGCATAAAATAAAATAACGACTAAATAAGTCGCTTGCACCCAAGTGTGGCTTGGACGCACAGTTTATAACAAAGGAAACTAACAATATAAAATAAAGTAAATAATGCAGTAAATAAATAATTGTCAGTTAATTAGCAAGGTATACTTGCCTGTTGCGACGCCTGGTGAGCTGCCTGGTGTGGTACAATAAAGGTGGCACAAGATCGACTTCGATGTTACATCTATGCAAGGGAGCCTCTGATGGTGGCACGGACGGTTCCATTGGGTCCAGAACGGTCAATTTAGTTAGGGTGGACATAAAGTAGTCTAGGATTGGCGAGGGAATATGAAGATTGAGACTGGTCATGGGCAGGAGGAAATTCAAAAGAAAATGATAATAATATATATTCCATTTTTAGAAAACTATTTATAATACTTGAAAACTAGTTTTTATGAGTCAAAATAATTATAGAAAAATACTTAAAATCAAGAAAATTTTATTTTTGGCTAAAAACTCCAAGTTTGTAAAAATATAATTTAAAGAAACTATATTTTTATTAGTTCAAAAATACTTTTAGTTTAAGTACTTGAAAATACAAAAATTTATTTTTTTGGCCACAAATACTTTAAGTTTGTAAAAATGGAATTGACAAAAAAACTAGAAATTTTATTTAGGACTTAAAACTCCTACTTTTGTCAAACCAATTTTTTTTTGATAAACTATTAATTATCTATTTAATTAATAAAATAGAATATTAATAATTAAAATGTATATACTATGCTCAAAGTAACCAAAAGTAATGCTACTAAAAATATTTATATTTAATTGGAGAAAATATTTATATAAAACTGGAGGGACTGTACTGCTGGTAGCAGCAATAATAATAATAATAAAATAATAATAATAATAGTAATGATAATAATAACAATAATAATAATAATAATAATAATAATAATAATAATAATAATAATAATAATAATAATATAACATATACTAAAAAGAAGAAGAAAACAAAAAAATAACCAAAACACAAAAATAATCACAACAATTGATACAAACCAAAATAAGAATAAAAAATAAATAATTAATTAAATATCATGCAGCAGTTGCTGCTATTCTTCTCTAGTAACATAACACAAAAAGTAAAAAAAATATCAAAAGAGAAGTAAGAGTGAGTCCAGAGGAGTGGAGAGGGAAATCGAGAAAGGGGGACGAGCTCGGGACGGCGCCGGTCTGTGCGGAGGCCGGCGCCTAGATCCAGGCGGCGGCGGTTGGTCTTTGGGAGACGGAGGGAAAAAGAAAGAGGGGAAAGGAAGAGAGGGAGTTGGCGGAGAAGAAGAGATAGGCGGCGGAGATCTCGCCGGGGCTCGACGGGAGGAACGGGAGAGCAGAGGGGGAGCTCGGGGTGCGGCAAACCGGCGGGGAAACTCGGAAGGGGAGGTCGGCGAGGCGCAAGGGTGTAGGCGCGCGGCGGCTAGGGCTACGGTGCTCCGGCGCTGCGGCTAGGCGCTGCAGAGAAAGGCTAGGGCGGAGGAGATCGGGGTGTTTGGGACTCGGCGCACGCGGCTGTCGGCGGGAATAGGGACGGTAGCACGCCGGCCGACCAGAAAGGGGCGCGAGCACGGCGACCCTCACCCGACAGAGAGAGTGGCGGCGGATCAAGGGCGGAGATGACCACTCCGGCGAGATGGAGGCTAGGGCGGAAGAGGGGTTTCGCGGTGGCCGACGGCGGAGGCTCTGGCCACGAGTGGCGTTGGTGAAGGCGTGGTCGGGCTGCGCGCCAGCGGTCCGACGCTCACGCTGGTGGCCGGCTCGGCTGGGAGCGGCGGAGGGTTCTCGATTACGGCGGAGGTGTTTATCGGCAGACCGAGGTAAGGGTGGTGGTGGTTTGTTGTTTTCTGTTTTAATTTGTGATTTTTGTTTGGGGTTTTGGTCGGGTTTGGCTTGGGAGCGGCCGAAAAGTGGCCGGAGGAGAAGTGAGTGGCGGTGGTGGTATTGGCGACGGCGGGGCTGGAAGTGGTGATGGTGGTGGTAGATCTGGGGTTTTGGGGAATTTTCGTCGTGGTGGGAGTCACCGGTGGCGGTGGACTGGCCGTGGTGGTGGTGGCGGGTGGTGTCGGGGGAACGTGGTGAGGGTGATGGCGTGATGTTGGAGGCTGTGGCGGCAGGCTGGTGTTGGGACAGCAGGTGGTTGGGCCGAGCGAGACAGGAGGAGGCAGAGGGTTAGGATTAGGGTAGATATTTCTATTGTGTCGGGGGAAGTGTCCAACACGGAATCAATATATTTGTATAAACATGGAATAAGATATTGGATTGTGGAACACGGACACGGTGCACGCACTTTATGGAGAAATATTTGTGGAGGAATAATGTGGATGATAAAAATATTGGAGGAGTACCTGCCTATTTATAGGATGTGGGAGTTCCCAATTGGATAGGAACTAGGACTATTCAAAACCCAAATTAGATAATTCTTCTACTTAATTTAAAAACCAAATCCAAATATAAATACAAATTCTAATTTAAATCAAATTAAATTTTAGTTTAAAATCGACTAGGATAAATCAAATCTTCAAATATTTATCTATTTAAATAATTCCAAAAATAAAATCAAGATTTAAATGGTCACAATAACTTCCAAATATATTTTTCAAAATACCAATAATAATAATTTCAAAAATAATAAATATTTTTAAATATCTTTTTGAATAATAAAATATTAATATTAATAAATCTCAAAAATTATATTTTTATTTAAATTAGACTAATAAATAATTATGAAATATATATGTAGGTATAAAATGATGTTCTCATAATTATGTTTTCTAGCATACAATAAAAATATTATTTATTACTAATAATTATGAGAAATGAAAGACTTTATAAATAAAATAACAAACTTGAAAAATTTTGGAACGATAACAAAATAATTATTATGTATATTATTTTGAAACTTTAAAAATAGAAAAATAATATTTTCAAAAATATGTACGCTCGCACATAATCGCACTCGTCGAGCAATTTCGAAAAGTAAAATTTCGTACGCGACGTAAAATACGACTACACGACGTACAATACAAAATTTTAAATCAGTACTAATTTTAATAAATAGAAAAAATAGTAGAAATTTAGGGGTTTTACACGTTTGATGTCTTTACCTCTGCCAACGGAATAGCTTTCGCCCATTTGAGTAGTCGGTGATTGCGAGAATAAATCGGTGCCCTTTGGACGACGGTAGGGTAATTGGGCCAACAATGTCCATTCCCCATGCTTCAAATGGCTAAGAAGCCACTGTTGGGTGCAAGAACTCAGATGGTAGATGTATGAAATCTGCGTGGATCTGACAAGCCTTGCACTTCTTTGCGTAATCGATTGCATCTGCTACCATCGTAAGCTAGTAGTAACCCATCCGACGGAGACGGTCCTGTAACTTCGGGCCCGGTTGGTGAGCCCCGCAAACGCCATCGTGATCCTCATATTTGGCTTCTGCATTTGACAGACATCTTAACAGTAGTCCGTCGTAAGATCGTCGATATAACATTTTCGTTTCTCTGTCATAAAAGAATCTGAGAGAACGCCTTGTGATTGAAGTTGCTTCTTTTACATTCTCAGGCAGGATTCCGTAGACCGTAAAGTTGATGAACGGGAGTCTCCAATCTTGCACATCATTCTCGAGTTCTGCATCCTCTTCAGCTACCCCCTGAATGATTGGAGGTGGGGATGCTGTCCTGAGCAACTTGACCACCAAGGATTTAGCTTGTGGCATTGGCTTGCCTGAGGGTGTCGGATCGAAACTTGGTTGTTGGCTCGTCTTGGGAAGACGGATGACAATTGGCTCGGCAAGGGACTTTGTGTCTTTCGGTTGCCTTTGAGTTGATTTTGGCAATCGGATCACCATCGACGTTACAGAGGGCCTTACATCTTCCTGTTGCCTTTGATTGGATTTCGACAGTCGGATCATCATCGGCCCTATGACAGGTTTTGGCTCCTAGCTGGATCTCGGGAGTCGGATGACCATTGGTTCCAACTGCATAGGTGAGGCAGGAGAACCGAGCACCTCTTTATGTAAAGTCACGACGAGGGGTACGACCTTACCAGTTTTACGGGCCTGGAGATAAATTCTCAAGGGTTCTTCTGGCCCTGTGATGGCCTCCAGTTCGTCAGTTATATGTTTTCTGGATTCATCATATAGACAAGCCTCCGAAGAGTAATAAGATTCAACCCCTTTGAAGGGATTGATGTTGGCGAATTCAGTCTTCACAAAGCCATGCTTACTAACATACTTAAAGCACTGGTGAAGTGTAGATGGCACGATCATGTAGTCATGTATCTATGGACGCCCCAGAAGGATGTTGTATGACGTGTCTGCATCTATGACATAGCAGGTAACCTCCGTTTTTAGGTCGCCAATCTAACATTTCAGGCAAATCTTCCCTAGGGGATAGCTCCTTTCCGAGTTGAAACCGTAATGGCAGTATTGGTCGCCACTAGCCGGTTCATAGGGATGCCCAGAAGTTGGAGTAAGCTTTTCGGGATGATGCTTATCGACGAGCCAAGATCGATGTGCATCCGATCCACCTTGATGTCGCCTATGTATCCAGTATAGTACAAGGGGAGATCATGCATGTTGGTCTTGATAAACATGTCCTATGGAGTAAATATGATGTTGGGCATTGCATCTGTGCTATCACTGCCTTGTAGATCTGTTGACAAGTCTTCCCCGGGAGGCTTGACCTGGGCTAAGTAAGCGTCAGCATTTTGGATTGCTTCGCTCAGTGCGACACGAAGATCCTTGGAGAGCCTTAGGAGCTCGTATAACGACAACTTTGTCGGTATATTAGCCAATTGTGCTAATATGTCAAAGTTGTAAGGTCACTCCAGCCCCTGAGGTACATTATTACAGAGTGGCCTGTCGAAGAGGGTTTCCTTTGGCTTGGACCTATCTGCCGGTGGAGGCTGAAATGGCCTTGGAACATCAGAGGGAGGCAACTTTGCAGGCTGAGGATCTTCGACTGAGCTGCCCAGTGTGGGCTAGACTTGTGCCCCAGACCGGGTAACAACGGCTGCCGCTTCTTCAGCTTTGACTGAAATTGTGTGACAGGATCTAGACTTCCTACCCTTCTTCTCGTTGGTAGAAGATGACACCGCCTGGGTAACTTCGGGCACCAAGTCTGGATGCACCCACATGATCTCTCCTCGCAATATGGTGAGAGGCACCAATCCAGATGTCTGGTTCCGGACGGGTGGAAGATTAGTAACCTCCATCGTTGCCCGAGGGACAGGTATTACCTCGTCTGGAATGCTTGTTGGAGGAAAGTCACCGAATTGAATTGACACCATGTTCACTGCTACGGTAACCTCTTCAAAGTCTATCGATAGAGCTTTGGAGTCTATAAGACTATGGATGTACCACTTTAATTGGAAGCAGTCATGAGTGGAATGATAGACATAGCGGTAGAAGTGGCAATATTTTGGGTCCTCCATTTCTGCCGCTCGGGGCTCGCACCTTGGTGGAGGGAGCTGGATCCTGCCCCATTGTAAGAGCATATCGAAGATAGGTTTGACATGACTATCTTCAAATGAGTAATTCACTTTGGGCCACTGACCTTCCGCCTGTTTTTGTTTGGGCTTCTAGGTCGCATCAGCAACCATGGCCTGTTTGCCCTTATTGTCCCGGTTGGAGGTGGTGCCACTGATGTTGTTGCTGGAGGTGGAACCAGGACGTCTGCCCTTATCTTCTCCATCTGGGATGTGTAATCCCAGATGGCGAGCCTTCTTCAATTTTGCCTCTGCATTGGTAGCACTTATGATGAAGGTCGTCCAATCACTGAATTGATCGTCACCCATCCAGAGGCTAATTGCGGGGAGCAACTTCTTCTGGCAGATTTCAATCAAGGAGCTCTCAGGATTGCCTTGGGGCAATCTCATTAGGGTTTGGCGGAACCGCTCGATCTAGTTTCTTGTTAGCTCCCTCTCTCCCTGAACGACATCCATGAGAGATGACATCGTCACATCATGCCCCACTTCGTAGAATCTCTCCAGGAACATGTGCTTGAAGCCGTCAAAAGAATGGATGCAATTTTCGGAAAGATTACGGTACCAGTCGAATGCGATCCCCTCCAATGCTCCGATGAATAGTCGTGTAAGGATGGCATCACTATACGACAAGTGGTCGGTTGTGACTTCAAAGTAAGTCATGTACCGACTGGCAGAGGTCTTCCCGTCATATGAATCGATATGAAACGGCTTGTACCGTGGTGGAAATGGCATATCTCTCCATGCAATGGGATACGGTTGCCGTATTTTAAGGTCCCAAAAGGAGTCTCGGGCATTAAATATTGCTCGAAGCTCTTGGACTTCCCTTCTCGCCTCCTTCGCTTCGCCCGCAGCTGAAGGAACGGATGCTCCTAAAGGATCATCACCCAAAGGAGGAGCGGTCATATTGAAGTCTGTGTTGACTGCGGGTCCCAAGCTTGTTTGTCCGGGCGTCCTTGTTGGTTGAGTTGGCAAGACGACTTTGATTTTGTCTACAGACTTGACCAAGGACATGTGCATGGCCTCAAGTACTTCTAGACGTTGTCAGTCAGTAGGCGCTTCATGATCATCATCAGCCATAAAGACTGACCTCACGTGGGTAGAGGTGGAAGGGATCGTAGCAGAGGTGCTGTCTGTGTCGTACCCTTGTACAGAAATCATCGGAGAATATATGAATGTCATCTTCCTCGAATTCGGAGGGGGTGCTACCCCCTGTACAGGAAGCTGCATCGTCTTGGCGAGGGAGGTGGCCATCAGGGAAGTCCAAGTCTGTTGCACAGTTCTGGGGTTCTCTACCCCCTGTGTGTGCTCTTGGTACACCGGGTTGTCGCATATATTGAGGGGACTGCTACCCCCATCTTTATATACTTCATAGGAGGCCGAAAGTGCACTCTTACGTGCTAGAAGCTTCTTTTTGGATTGAGTGCCTAAATAGACCCCCCCTGTGGTTGCCGGCGGCAACCCTCCAGATGAGAGTTTTCTTACAATACTGGCCGAGATTGCCGAGTTGGAAGAGCCTGTCTTCTTTTATTCTTTGCCAGGAGGAACCTACTGAGTTTTCTTGTAATACTGGCCGAGATTCCCGGCATTTGCATCTTTTTTTTGAGTTGTTGTCGGACTGGTGCTGGCTGTTGCAGTCGTTGGAAAACTGATTGCCGACCTTCAGGTGCTGTCGATTTGTCGCAGCAGCAGTTGATGATGACTTGGGTGCAACAACATTTCGAGAGGGACCCATCGCATGCCAATGTTGCCACCTTGCATTTGTGAGTAATCACCTCATGCAAGTCGGTAGCAAGCTGATCTACCTTTTCACCAAACTTGTGGACTCGGGTATCCCGAGCGCACATGTGCTTAGGTATCATGTTTGCTCCCAGATCCGAGGCTAGTAAAAGCACTTGCTCTGGATCGTTGGAGGGAGACTTTGAAGACCAAATCTGTCCGTTAGCCCTGGGGGACTG